>BSBK01005601.1:575000-924648 GCA_027943335.1 Chamaecyparis obtusa | reverse complement strand
AGATGCCTTTCACACACATTACACTTGAAATCCATTCGCTAGATTCACAACTCCTGATGAGATTTCTCCTCATATCAAAGACGCATTAGATTATGATCATGTAGAGGATGGTCCATTAGCTGATAGTCGTTGTAGAGCGGTGTGTTGGTAGGGGGAGAGGTAGAGATAGGGGCAGAGACCAAAGAGGTGATAGAGGGGATGGGGTTGATGGAGGGGGTGATGGAGATGGAGGAGGTGGAGATGGAGCTAGATGGAGAGGATTAGGAGGGGATGGGGAACAATAGGGTTTTCAGAGTAGATTGAGAGTTGTACAACCACGCAGGGATCCTGACCCTCTATTTCCTCATTAGTAGTAGCAACAGAAGAGAGCTCTTGGAGAGAGTAGTGGTGGAGGTGGAGGAAAACCACCTCAAGGTCCTCCTGCAGATAGAGACAAGGATCTATTATCTGATTATGAGTAGGAGAGAGCATCCTTGAGGCACAAGTTGCTACACTACAAGCTTGAATTTTTGATAGGGACACACAACTAGATGATTTGATAACTAATAGGGATCAACAACTTTCCATCTTGAGATTAGAGAGAGATAGATATGCTCACACGATAACTCACCAGGGACAGAGGGTTGCCTACTATTTTGCACTATATTTTTCAGCTATTCCAGTGGCTCAGAGAGCATCTCTATTTTCTACCATAGCCCAATAGTCTGAGGGTGCGATGCCACACCTGTACTTGCCAGAGTTGATGTGCCACCTCTCACCCCTCTGCGACCTAATGAGGGAAAGTGTTAGACCTAATTTATGTTGATATATTTTGATGTATTTTTACTTTAATATATGTATCCCTTGATGTACTCTCAGATGTACCATTTTTTATTGACACACTTATACTATTTGGACTATGATATATATATTGATATACATATGCTTTTGATAGTGATATTATCTTTTTTATACTTGGTCATGTGATTAGATAGATGATTGATTTGTCAAATTCATTGTATTATGTCATTGATATATGCAAATATTTTTGTACTTTCCTTTGGATGAATGTATGGATATAGATGTCACATAAATGAATTCTTTTGATGTTCTTTCATGTTATGCATGTATATGAGATGTAATGTGGTGCAATGTATGGACATCTCTTTTTTATTTATGTGTGTTAATATATGTATTAGTGTAGATGTACTTATGATACTGACATGATCATGCAGGTGCATGGATATCAGTGTTTAGATACTTAGTAATTAATTTGATCTTGATGATTATTTGATTTACATGGTCAAACTTGTAAATGTTGATATTTAGAATTTTCACTCATGTTGATGTTAATTAATCACATTCATATTGTCATACTGATGCAGCTTTAAAATGAATACAACTATGTTAAATGAATGTCATTAAAATGTATGTATCTAGATTATACACAACTAGATTAATTAATGAAAATGCAATTAAAATAAAATGCAACTAAAATGCAATTAAAATAAAATGCAACTTAAATGTAATTAAAATAAAATGCACTTTAAATGAAATGCACTTGAAAATGAGATGCAACTTAAATGCAATTAAAATGAAATGCAACTTAAATACAATTAAATGAAATGTAACTAGATTAGGACTTCTAGGACTCCCATTGTTTATTCAAGATAGGTCTTTTATTATCATAGAGCCTTTTAGTTCGGACTTGATAGGTTAGTACAATTTTCATTGATAGATTTAGCAATCATGAAAATATGAACACTTCCCATTTTATATGTCATGTCGAAAGTGAACTTAAACATCAAATCATATAGGCCAGAATGTTTTGTCAGTTACTTCTTGTTACTATAAAATAAAATTATTTCTTGTGCAACATATATATATATATATATATATATATATATATATATATATATATATATATATATATATATATATATATATATATATATATATATATATACAGGTCAAGGTATATGCAACATTTCAATCATGATGGAGGCTCATTACCATAGACACCCATTCCATATGATCATGTTAGATCATTGGATTTATTACCACAAATGGAAGACAAAGAAAATGTTATGCCCTCAGTCCTTCTTTCTCTAGTTATTTTTAGACATCTTCGAGTTACTCAGGGAACACAACAATCATAAATTGATAACAAGTCATAGAAAACTAAGAAAAATTCATGATTTCCTTATTTTGTTTCTCCAGTCCATGGACATTTTCAAGACAACATAGAAATACATGATCAACATAAATTTCAAAGCATTTGATTGTTATTATGTAGTGTTTAAGAAACACATTTGTTTAGTTTGTAGTCACTTGTAGAAAACTTTATCAATCATAGATTCTTTTTAATTATAATTCCTGTCTAGTGTAGTAAATGTCTTGTGTATTTGGTGTTAGTGTTAGGAACACTTTTATCTCCATGACTAGTGTTTAGGAACACTTTTTAGGTCCAAGTATTTAAGAAATACTATTGTTGTTTTAGGTTGGTGGCATTAATAAATACCTTTGGTTGTGTAGTTTAATGTCAATTGTGGACTAGAGATAACCAACTTCACAGAGAGTCCTAAAGATGACCAAGTGACCTTGTAGCTCGCATGACCATGACCATTGCCCCTAGAGAATATGACTTTCCTAGGACTTTGGTATAGATATAAAATTCCATTCTAGGAGTATAGGATATTTTTTTATAACATGGCTCAATATTTGATTGTTACAAAAGTGACTGAAATATATATACAAATTGAACTTTAGATTGGCCAAGCATTCAAGCATTATATTGATAGATAGAGTGTTGATTACAAGTAGCACTTATTTACCAAGTTTTCACCACTTGGATAAATTTTCTATTTTTGCTACCAAAGCACTTGTTTACCATGTTTTCACCAAGATACTTTTTCTCTTTTTCAAATTTTTTTGTACTTTTTGATTTTTTTCTCTTTTTTTCTTTGATTCACCATGGTGCCTGTTTGCCAGGTTTTCACCAAGATGGTCATTTTCTCAAGAAATTTTCTACTATTTTTGAGTTTTCTTCTTTCCACTGTTTTTGATTTTTTCAGGATCAATATTTCTATTTTTGAATTTTTTCAGGATCAATATTTGTTGTTTTTGAATTTCTTCAGGAACTTTTTTTTTATATAGGTGTTGCCTCAAGAATGTCAGGCGTAAAACCATTTCAGGTGGAGAGTATTTATTGGATCTAGTAGGACATCTCCCTCAGGCGTAGCCAATTGATAGTCTCCTTATCCAAATGAATTTGTGATGACAAAGGGACCCATCTAGTTGGGTTCAAATTTTCCCTTTTTCTCTCGATGTTGTTGATTCTTTGGATTTTCTCTTAAGACTAGGTCTTCCTCCTGAAATTTTCTTGGCTTTACTTTCTTATTGTAACCTCTTTACATCCTCTTTTAATAGATTTTGAGATGATCAAATGTCTATTGTATGCACTCATTCAATAGCTCTAGCTCTTGCATTCACAAGATTCTATAGTCCTCATCAGTGACTATATTTTTAATGACAGCCTCAGTGATGGAATCTCTACTTCAATTGGAAATACTGCTTCAGACCCATACACTAGTACAAAAGGAGTTTCTTCAGTTGGCGTTCTAATGCTAGTGCAATATGCCCACATGCTAGATTAATTTTGCAACTATTAGTCTCTTCATGATTTGCTGAATGTTCTATGCAAGATCTGTAAGATTGTTTTGTTTGATGCCTCAACCTATTTGTTAACCTGATTTTGAATTGCAGACATAAGTCATCCATGTCTTTGTTTTTGAATTACCCTCCATTATCAATTACAATTGATGAGTGTGCCCCATACCTATAAATGATGTAGTTTAGGATACACATCGAGACTTGCTTGCATGTAGCATTGGCTAGTGGTACAACTTCAACCTATTTTGTAAAGTATTTAGTTATTATAATGATATACTTATATCCATTAGATGAGTTTGTGTAAATATGTCCTATTAGATCAGAGGCCTATTATTGAAATGGCCAATGTGTAAGAAATGGAATTAAATCCCTAGCTGGAGCATGTATTAGGTTGTTATGAAGTTGACATTTCTTACATGTCTTGGTGTAATGAATAATATCTTTTTCCATTATAGGCCAGTAGCATCCCACTCTTAAGAGTTTCTTGGCTAATGAAAAGCCATTCGAGTGAGACCCACACACACCTTTTTGTACTTCCTTTAATGCACAACTTGACTCTTCATTTCCTAAACATCTAAGTAGTGTACCATCCAAAGCACATCTATACAAGTCATTAGCAATGATTAAATAATGTGATGCTTCTCTTATGAGGCATCTTTTTTCATTTCTTGAATAATTTTTAGGGATGGTTTGATATTTAAGATAAGAATAAATATGGGCATATCTAGATAAGACTTAGGTTTCAATAGTGCATATAATTTGGGAATCGAGGGAATCATAGGCTGGAAATGGGAGTTCTTCCACCAGGAATTCATAGAGAAACTGATGCTCTTCTAGTTGTAACATGGATGCTAAGGTAGCCATCACATCATCATCTCTATTCTCTAACCTTCTAATTTGTTCAAATGTGATATAGATAAAATATTTCTTTAGGTCATCCACCATCCTCTTATAGGACATTATCTTATCATCCTTTAATGTTTGATAGTCATCAATGACTTGATTAATAATAAGTTGTGAGTATCCATAGATATGTAGCTAATTGATTTTACATTTTATTGCTAGCTTTAATCCATTCACTAGGATCATTTTCCTCTATGTAATTCATGAATGGAAAGATCATCTTGTATGCCTTTTGTATTTTGTATCCTTGCCAAGTAATGAACAAACATCCAGCTCCTAACCCTTGCTATGTGAATGAGCCATCACAGTACATATTCCATGGATATTCTATAAGGTACATGATTGCTTCATCAGGGAACTCTATGTGCAATGGTTTGTCATTTGTCAATGGTGCTTCAACAAGTTGGTCAACTATCACTTGTCCTTTGATGGCCTTTTCTATCAACATATTCAATATTAAACTCACTTAATGCCAAGACCCATTTTGCGAGTCTTCCTTCCAGAGTTTCTTTATTCAAAAAATACTTAAGTGGATCTATCTTTGAAACTAGCCTCACCTTATTATGACACCATTTAATGTCTTAGCTTCTGAGATGCGAATACCACTTCTGGGCATGCCTTCTCAATCATTGAGTAATTCAACTCATATGAGACTAGAGTTGTGCTGATACAATATATAACCCTTTCTTTCTTAGCTTCATCCTTTGTGTTAGAAACACTCCTAATGATGTGTCTATTGCTGATATGTATAATAGAATCAATTTCCATGAATCAGAGCCATTGAGATTGGGGGATTCGCCAAATATTGTTTAACTTGAGCAAAGTTTTTCTCCCATTGTTTATCCCATGTGAATGTGACTCCTTTATGCATAATTTTCATGAATGGTTGAGATTATTTGCTAAATGAGATATGAACCTCCTTACAGATTTCAATTTACCTTGAAGTGTCCTCATCTAACTGATATTTCTAGGTGGTTACATTTCAATGATTGCTTTTACCTTTGTTGGGTCAAATTAAATTCCTTTTGCTGAAACTATGAAGCCTAGAAAATTTCCTAATGATACTCCATGAATAGAGGTAAAATGGAATCACCTCTACTGGATGTATGTATGGGGGAAATATGAGATCCACTTCTAAATCCAAATTCCCAAAGGAGAGATCTAACTTGATCAACTAAACGGTTAATGCACAATCGAATCAATATATGGAGAATATGAAAGAGGAAGAAAACCTTATATTTCCCTATAATGGACTTGTGCTTGCAATCTGAAATAATTGAAAGGTAAATACTAACCTCAAAATAGGGCACATCCAGAAAATGCCAATTTCTGATGTCTGTGTGTACTTTCGGGCAATTCTACAACTTGTTTCGAACTGGAAATGCTGAGACGAAGAAAACCTAGAAATCTTTTATCTTTCTGACAGTAGGTAGTCTTTGACCCTCATAAAGGTCAAAGGCTACATTCTTATTCTAAAGGTTGAACTTTGATTTTGTTCACAGATCTCAGAAGTTCGCCGAAAAGGGTATCCAAATCCAATCTCAGATTTGAAGTTCTGCACCTATGCCTACAAGGAAAAAAGGGTTTTTGTTGTTTGTTTGAGGGGTTTGCCTTGGTCAAACTCGGTTTGGAATCAACCTTAATATTGAAATTGAAATGAGAATGCTAGCAAGTAGTAGAAGTAGATCTAACAATGAAGCTATGTAATTTGATAGATATGCAAATGTAAATCAACACCATGAAAGTAAATACAAAACTTCCATGCTTGTATGCTTGGAATCCACCTTGATAGAATAATGAATGGATCTTAGAAGATGAACAAAGGATCTTGAAGGAAGATCACACCATCATGATGGCTAGATCTAGGGTTTGAATGATGAATCTTGCATGCTTGAACCAAATCCCTTCAAAGGCTTGAATGCTTGAATCCTTGATCTTCAATGGAGAACTTGAATGAAGAAGAGGACTTGAATGCTTCCTTGATTTAGCTTGATGAAATTCTTGAGATGAAATATGTTCTCACAAAACTTGATTGAGAGATCTTGCTCTTGATGATGGATGATGTGAAATGAGAGAGGAAGGCTTCCTTTTATAGTGAACTAGGGCACAAACCTCTAGAGAAGGCCGACATTGGGGAATTAAATCCAAAATAACCTTAACCCCTAGAAATGGACCCATATTAAATGAATTTAAGGATTTACCATTCCAAAACTGAAATGGCCGACCCGAAGGTAGAAAAACAAATATCTCCGAAACCCAACACCCAAAAATCATGGGAATTTGAAATTTGAACCGTGGATCAAGGATGAGGTCGACTCTACCCTAGGTCAAAGTTGAGGTTGATTTTGACCTTGAGGTCAAAAACCTCAGGACTTCAATCCATAATGCCAGGGAATGCAGAAATATACTGAAAACAGGGACAAATAGGAGCAAAATAAGGAGAACAAGTCAAATCCAAGAAAAAGGATGATTCAAGGTGCTTGACATGACCTAGACCACTCACTCAGAGGGATAAATACTCTTAACATGGAAGTGCTTCCATTTTAAGATGTTACACTCCAAATGCGCATTTCTTAGGGTTTAACCTTAGTTGAAACTACTCCATTCTATCTTAGGTGCTTTATATGCGTTGTTCTGACTTTTGATTTTTCTAATGTGTCGTGAACATAATATTCCATATTTTGTACATCATATCATGAAATATTGTTGTCATGACCCTTTGGTATGTTACACCTGTTGAGACCAAATGGCATGACGTTCCAATAGTATGTACCCCATGCACATGTAATGCACTTTTGTCTTGATCTTTAGGGGCAATTTTAATTTGGTTGTAACCTGAGAACCCATCCATTAAGGAATGCATCTCATATCCTACAATAAGATCCACAATCATATCTATGTTAGGAAGTGGAATATCATCCTTTCGACAAGCTTTGTTTATATATTTGAAGTCTATGCAAACCCTTATATATTTATCCACTTTGGAGACATGAACTATGTTAGATATCCATTCTGCATAGTCAATAGCCCTTTGAATCTAACTTTCAAATATTTCTCTAGTTCTACTTTGACTAGCAATGCCACATGTGGATTCATCTTTCTTAATTTTTATTTTATGGCCTTACTTCAGGAGCAATAGATACATGATGCATTATTAGGTTTGTATCTAATCCAGACGTGTATGAATAAGAACAAGCAAAGTTGGTCTTCTTTTCCTTGAAGAAATTAGTAAATTGTAGCTTCTCCTCTTTTGATAAATATTAGTGATGTGGACCATTTATGGAGCTTCTAATGTTCCAAGATTGACTAGTTTGGTTGGCTCAATTAATACTGAAGATTTTTCTTGGAAATGATCTAGAAGAATATTAAGATTCTCATTCTTTGGGTGCCTCTAAGAGGATTTCACCATTGGATACATCTTTTTCTTTTACTATTTTGGAATTTGATACTGCCACAATGTGGTTTTCACCATCAGATTTATTTTTATTTTTCATTTTTAGACTGAGAAACTTGATATCCCCCTCTGTTATGTTTACTATCCTTTCACTTGTGGAAGAGGTAAAGGGTTCACAAGAATTTAGATAGTAGGCTAGAGTATAATCATTATCAAAGGATAATAGGCTCATGGATGTGGATTCATTCCCGTCTATAATCATGTGATTAACCAAGGATAAGGATTCATAGGGTTCGAGAGACAAAACTATGTTATTATCAATGTTATTGACTTGTAAGATGATTTTCATCAAGTTAGCTTCCAAAGAGTTGTTAAGATTATAAAGTCATTTTCATTATTATTGGAGTTCACATTAGTATTATGTGAATCTAACCCTAGAAACCTAGCATTAGAACTTTCTCCTTCTTCAATTTGACTCTAGTAGGAGTGTATTTATGCACCACATCTATTTATATGTCTATTGTAGCATCAAAGAGTATGTCCCATTCATACTCATGTGAATCAGTCTGACTATCATCTGAGATCCCTAAGAAATGGGCTATAATCATTGGTACATTTTCTTCTTCTTTTGCATTGTTTTCTTCTTGTTGATTCTCTCCTTCTTGAAAAAAGGTGTTTGTAAAGATAATGGTATGCCTTGTTGATCTTCAAAATGAGGCATGTCATGAATATGAGTGACAGTAACCAACTACCCCCAGTTATGGTTCCTTTCTTATTGTTTTTCCTCTGGCTCTTCTTTTGATTCTTGTTCAGTCTCGGATTGGTACTAATCTTTGATAGCGGATCACCCTACAAGAGTAGTAACCTCTCATATGAGATGCGTTGTCCTTATATCTCTTCTTTATCATATGAATCACATGATATGTCAAATACCAGACCATCTTCAACTATAGGATGAGATGTTTCTTCTTTAAAACCCACTCTAATTTTGTCTCTAGGGTTCTAAAAGTCCATATGTATTGGTTATATGATTCCTTTCTTATTTTGACCCATCAACCTTTTTCCTTAAAACCTATTTGTTTCATGATGTCATACCCTTTACCATATTTGTTCAGGGCTATCTCTACATTTATTACAGTTTTGTCATGTTCATCTCCTTTATATAGCCATTGTAGGACAAACTTTTTCTTCATTTTCTTCTTCTAGAGACACCTTCACTTTCACCATCCTTGTTCCTTCATCAATTGTCAATGTATCACCTTTGGAGGGTGTGAATGTTGATGAAGGTCTTCCTTGGGATCTATGAGATAAGGGTAAATATATCATGGACATCAAAGAATCTATCTTGTATTCTCCCATTCCTACCTCTTGAATATTCATCTTCTTTGTAAAACTCCTTAGGACCATTTCTTTGGAATTTTTTTCTTTGTGAGTACTTTCTTTGTTGTGAGGAATCATATTATCTTCTTGCTTGAGATTATTGCAAGGATAGGTTGTATCAGCTGGAATGGTTACTTCTACTCCATTGTGAGGAAAGTTTATGCATTAATGATAGGTAGAAGGTACCACCTGCATAGTATAGATCCACAACCTTCCAAGAAGAATATTGTAGGCAAGTGGTAGGTCAAGAACTTGACATGTCACATATTTTTCCACTGGTCACACTCTGATAGGAAATACAACCAATCCTTTGGAGGATCTTTCTTCTTCATCATAAGCTTTATGGTTATCTTTCTTCTTGGATCAATTATGTGTTCAGAGATTCCCAATTGCTTCACCAAATTATATGTACATATATTCAAACCAACACCTCCATCTATCAAGACACACTTGACTCAGTGTTTATGAATCAATACCTCTAGATGAAATGGTTGATTATGTGGATGGTTCAAGGACTTATCTTCTTCCTCAGAGAAAGACAAATAGTGTGGTGAATTTTGATGACCGACCATAGTTTGGAATCTATCGACATCTAAGTCCTTGGGTACATAGTAGTAGCCATGATTGATCAAGAATCTCTTGATGGACCTGGAGAGATCTTTAGTAGTTCCAAAATGGAAATTTGGGTAGGTGTGAATTTCAATTGGTCTACTAGATTGAACTTTGAAGGCAATTTCAATTGTTTAGGAGCCACTATTATAGTAGGTTGACTTGATGTAGAAGCTCCTTTAAGGTGAGTATAGCTTGACTCCTTGTCACAACATAATAGATTCTATTTTATCTTTACTCCCTTGAGATTAATCACATTGATGGATTGCTTTGCATGGTTCCACCATATGAATCACATTAGCATTATCAGAGTATTGTATAATTATTTTATTACTTTTAGAAGATTCAATTTTTTCATTATTAGGAATGGGGTTTGGAATGCTTTATGATAGTTATTCGTATGATGTTCCATTCACTTTAACTTTTCCTTCTTTAATTAAGTCCTGAATGACATGTCTTAGCTTCATGTAACTATTGTTCTTATGTCATTTATTACGGTGAAAATCACAATATTCAGTATCGTTCCACCATTTGGCTTCACTTATGGTTCCCATGGTTTCAAATCAGGGATTGTAATAATATTATTATCCAAAAGTGATTTCAAGACCACCTCATGTGTATCTCCAAAGTTTTAAATGTGTGCTTAGGGTATTGATAACCATGGCTCATTCTGATTATTAGATTTATTGAAGCCTTAGGAGTCTTTGGTGTCACTATTATATTGGAGATCTTATTAGCTTGTAGACTTGTGGAAGATTAAACACCTCAGGTTTCAGCCTTGCATTAGGTGTGTCCACAAATCCATCATTGACCACATTCTTATTTTTATTCCCATATTTCTACTTATCCTTATTATTGTTAGAATAGTACTTGTCTTTATTTTCCTTGTAGATAGTGATTTCTCCTTTCTTAATTAAGACTTCTTCAATCTTGATTGCAATATCTATCATCTTGCCAAAACTGGTGGACCCTAAAGTTGTATGGGATAATTCATTTCAGGTACCAAATTATTAATGAAGATGTTCCATATTCTCACTACTCAAGTATTTTCCTTGAGTATCTTACGAAGATTTTTCTCCATCGTTGTAGAAATTTTAGGAATGATTCTCCATTCTTGTGTTTCTATTGCACAGGTCTAACATGGTCACTGTGTGTTGTATATTATATGAATATTATTGAATAAACTTATGACCAATTCTTTCAATGTTTTAATTCCCGGTGGTAGTTTGGAAAACCAATCCATTGCATGTCCACCCAAGATTCTTGGAAATAACCTCATCAAGTAGGTTTTTTCATGCATAAATTCCATGCTTAATGTGCAAAACTCTCTTACATGATCCCGAGGATCTGAGTTGCTAGTATATTTGTCGTATTTATGATTCATGACATGTTGTGGAAATGGTATCATTCTCACATCCTTATCGAAAGGGAAAGGAAAAATATGTTCTAATGAGAATTGCTTTGCTGGTTTGTCCCTTATCTTTCTTTAAATCTTGAATTTCAGCTTGCATAACAATCAACTGTCTTGTTAATATAGATATGGGAGTATCAACTTCTCTTTGTTTATGTTTATTTACATCATAGTCCTTTGGTAGTTTAACTCCCTGAGATGCTAGATCCAAAAAGTATTTCTCTTTGTTTTCTTCCAATGTTCTTTCAAGTAATTTTTGAAATCTTTTACTCCTTTGACATCTTTGATTATCTTGTTTTATCGGATCCCAATCACTATCAGAATCATATTGATACCTTTGATTATCTTCTTCCCCTTGATTAACTTGTTTTTCTTGGTCATTTTGATTGTTATTTCTTTCATCCTAATTATAGTCATTTAGATTTGACATGTTGGTAGTACCGGGAGTCACTGTATGAGTAGTACTAGGAGTAGCATCGAATAAAGGATTCACCCTTGATATTTTTGTTTGTCCAAAATTTAACAATTTTGGGATTTCATTTGAAAATGGATTTTTTTTAGATTGTAAGACTTGTGTCTTGTGTTAACCATGGAATCCTAATAAGGTAATTGTTTGAGTGTCCCGATGTGTCAAAATGTCTGAGATTTGTCCAAGTGTGTCCATCCAAGGTTGCAAGTGTGGATTTGAAAATATGATAGGATCTAGTGTCAAAGGGTTAGAATGCCCTATTTGTGATATGGGAACCAAGTGAAAAGGAGTTTTGGTGTTTGAAAATATCTAGTGTCTAAGGGTTAGAATGCCCTATTTGTGAGCTTGAAACTGATTGGATTTGATTAGGATTGGACTACACAACTTGACAAATGTAGATTAAGGACCAAGCAACTAGGTAAGGTAAACTCAAGAATTGACCATCTTAGATTTGTAGGTTTACGGGTTCTGATGATAGAAATTGACAAAAGACTCAAAAGGATATTCAAAAATCCAAAAATCCAAGTTCTAGCACGTGTAGAAGTTCTCTCTGTCCCAAATGTGATCCTCTAAATGTGATATGTCAGGAAATTAACCAAATGCAATTTAGGAAATCCTAAATGTGATCCCTAATCTGTGTGCAACTTAGGGTAAACCGGAAGTGAGCCTAGTTTTACCATATGCAACTTAGGATACCAAATATGATATTCTCATGGTTTTTCCAAGGAAAAAAATTGTAGAGTTTGTCAAAAATCAGGATTTTTTTGTTTGATTCTAGTGAGTCTGAGTGTTTGAAAATGTTTTTAATTTTTTATCTTTCATTTTAATTCAAACACATTAACAAGAGTTTCTTTAAGACCTCAAACACACCTAGTCACCCTATGAACTTGGCTGAGATTCAAAATTCTTGTTCACTAGCTTAGGAACATGCTCACAAACTCCTTAGAAAATGATAGTTCAACAACACACAATGGATGTTGAATGCCATATTAGCTGAGTAGTAGCGTTTATGAGGGATCGATATGGTGAACTTCTTGGGTAAATTACTATTTACCTTGCACAAGCATTACTAACCTTTTGAGAGTAATCCATATGGTTTCTAGAATAGAGGATTTAATGAGGGCATCCATTCATAATCGTTTCCCATAGTATTGCAAGAGAGATTGAGGCCTATAGCCCTATGAGTAATCAAACACGTGTAGTCTCAAAAATAAGATTTAAGTGACTCTTCTCTACACAAGTCCAAGAATGTCCAAGGGATGATCAAATCGATATCCCATGGACAAAACTGACTAAGTCTTTTGAGATTTTCATCTCAAAGAAACATTTTTATTATAGTAAGGTGAAACAATTGGTTTCTACCTATCCTCACTTGGGTCATTCCCATGAGATTTTTACCTCAACCAATAGGCCCTTCAAAGATTATAGCAATAAAGTAAAGAGGAATGGTGACTTAGGAGTCTAGATTTTTTATTCTCCCTAAGGAGAAGAGAATACTCTCATATCCATGTCATTTTATCCTATCAAACACATCATGCAAAGTATTTTGAATTTACCCCAAATTTGACCTCAAATCCCAACCTAATGTTTGAGTTTCTAATTTTTCCCAAGGGCAAAGAGCATAATCCTCTAATTAGGTTGAAAATTGACCTCAAATTATAATTAAGTTCCTATTAAATCAGGAAAGACAAGCATAGTGTTTGGTTGAATCCATAAGACAACCTACAAAACCACACATTAGTAGTTTTAGTTGCTATTATTTCTCTATCAAATCGACCTGCAAACTATAGTCAAGTTGGAAAAATCAATCTAAATCACAAAATTCACCCATTAGTCATGTAATCTCAAAATTTCAAATAAAATCCTTGAATGTAATCCCATTTTTAAACCAAATACGATTCAATTTAAACCAAATGCGATCAATAACACTAAATGTGATCTAGAATCAACTAAAGGCAACCCTTACCAAATATGATCCAGGAAAGACCCGATGCGACCCTAGTTTAACCTGATGTGATTGTTCTTCCTGTGTGTGATCTAGTATACTAAATGCGACCATGGTTCTACAAACAATGACAAAAATATGTTTAAAAATTCAAAAATTTGGGGCTTAGTCCCACGGTGGGTGCTAGAAATGTGTGTGAATTATGGTAGTTGTTATCCAGCAACACAATACTTCAATAATACATTAGATTGTTAGTTTCTCAATCAAATTTAAAATCAAGTAAACTAAGCAAAATCATCCTATTGCTCTCTAACTAGCAAGAGTGTTTTTAAATCTGATTTTTCTCTCAGATTTAGACTCCAAACAACAACATTACACTTCTAGAATGAGAGATTCAATGCAATTAAAATAAGAAATTGAGAAATCAAGCTAAATCATGAAATGTCATTAATTCATTACCTATTTTAAGAGAATTAAGATATGAATTGAAATATGAGTTAAGGTATGAAATCAAAATGACAACATGTAAGTATGAATGCAATTAACTAGGTGATTTGTGAGTTTTGAAATTCCTCTTTTATAGAAACATTAGTGAATTCAGCAGTTGAGATTCAATTTAAGAGGAGTGCTTGAGATTCATCCTCCTTTTATCCATGTGTTTTAATGCATGTGATTAACCTCTGATTGGATGCTTTTGTCCTTGTTGTCCCTTAAGAGGTGACATGTATTTTAAGCCTTTTTATTAATTAGTTTTAATTAATTACTTTAGCCATGTATTTAAGTGGGATTGATCTAATTAATTAGGCTAGAGGTAATTAATATGATTTTTTATCAATTGATGATAATTAAATGCTTGATTAAGAAATTTTATTGATTTTAATGAATTATGCTAATAATCAAATGATCAAATTAACATAATTAGGAGATTGTTTTGAATTAGGGAAAATAGGGCATTTGGTTCTATTAGCCCGATTTAGGGCGATTACAAAAATCATATCCACCCTACATCCACAAAGCGTCAGTAGCTGCATCCTACATAAATCACAATTCACACACATCAATACATCATAATTCATACATCCATACATTTGCATAGAAAAATGGGCTCATAACACATAAAGTCCCACCCAACTCAACATCATATGTATAGGTATCCCACAAAGATTAAAAGAATATCTCAAATCCCACATCAATGAATCAATAACTGACTAAATTTCTCATAAGTGTCCATCAAAATAATAAATCTACATGTTTGGAACAATGCCCTAAAAAATAATATACATCATGTCAAAAATAATGTAACACATCACTACCTATCTGCCTCTCCTAGGGGAGGTTGCATCATAAAATCTAAGGCTGGGGCAACCTGTGAGGGATCTTGTGGCGGAGCAACTAATATCTCTTTCCTCATCACCATAGGTTGTGGCCTCTTCATTTTGTTATGTATACATGTATCCTACACCTATGTGGGTACTTGTAGTGGCCCTGTCACATCCCTATCCTGCCCTCCTCCATCAACATCCATGCCAACCCATGATCCCTCTACCTCTTCCATTTGTACAGAACTACTGGTCGACCGCTACTAACTCTATGTGTGTCATTGCCAGTAGCTTTGTCATCCTACCCTGTGTGAGGTACCATCTCCATACCCACTACCATTGATCCTCTAACTACTCCCTCCTCCCATCCTTGTCCCTATGCAAGTAGCTCCTAATCCACTGGCCCTCCTATAATGGACTAACATTTTGTGTGGAACTGAGGTGTGGTACATAGCTCTGTACAACCCACCTACTCTTTGAGATTAGCGACATCCTGATATAACCTCATAACCTCCTAGGATGAGCCTACAACACTCCCTCCCCTTAAGCCTAAGCAATGGATAGTTGTCACATCAGTGCATCTCTCTCCCCTTGTAGCCTATCCCTCTCGACATGTAGTCTATCCATCTCCCACCTCAACTAGTCCCTCTTATCTATCATTTGCAGACCATCCTGCAATACTTATGCCAAGTCGATAACAAGAGTATTTCTCTCCCCTACATGTCATGTAACATCTGTTTGGTCATGGCGTATGTCACTTGTAGAGATGTTAGCTATGCTACAAGATCTACCCCTCCCCTGCATGTAGATGATCCTATCCTTGGGGTGCTTGAGGGTACTTGTCATAATGGTGGGCCTTGTGGACCATGTTCTCCACCTCCCCCCATCTCCTCCTCCTCCTCTATCTCCTCCTCCTCCCCCATCTGCATCCATATGATCTCCTCCTCCTCCTCCTCCCCCTCCATATCCTCCCTTGTCTCCCCCATCCCCCTGACTTCCCTCCTTGGGGCCAACCTCCTTGGTACTACAATAGTTTCTCCTCTCCTCACTTGGGGTGCTATCACTATTCCTCACCCCCTCCTTGCACCTCCTCTCCCCCTAGCCACCTTGGCCTTGACTGCCCTGATCCTCTCTGCCTCCAAAGGAAATCTTGCTCTCCCCACTACTTGTGGCCTCTTGAACTATACCCTATACTTTATGGTACTCCTGACATCTACTGCCCCTCATGCCCAATCCTAGTGGATGATCTGAATGGCCCTCCACATGATGATCAATCCCTGTCTATCCAAGGGGGTCCCGAACTCTGACCGCCTCTCTTTGGTGGTGCATTAGTACTAGTGCTCTGCATCTAGCACCCCTTATGTATACCCAAACTACCTCACCACCCGATATGGCTAGTACTTCTCAATAATATAATCCCAATGTCCTATAAGATATATGTGGGTCATGGGAAATGGCAGTTGTGCCTGGTCCTCCAGCCATGGCCCCACTCTTGTGTATGACCTTTAGGTAATACCATCCCTGATCCCATCTAATACCTCCCTCCAATAATCGTTGTCATCCACATTATGATAAGTCAGTGGCTCTCCCCAGATGTACACAATAGGATGATATGCTTTCCTATCCCTCTGCCCTACTAGCCTTCTCACTGTAATATGATCACACCCCCACACCTGTAATAAGGTTGAGAACCCTATGATTTTCCCCTATCCCTCTCCACCATGGTACACAATCAGTGAATGTCTTAGTACAACTCAATAAGCATGAGTGTGCCCTAGGAAGCAAGCACCCTAACATCCATAATTCATACAATCACCGAGATCAATGCTAGTTTCATAGTGGTCCCTCCCGTGTTAGGGGAAATGTACCTCGAGACTAACCCACATACATAAAAGTAAACTCGTCAAGTTGCAAGTACTTTGTCCAACTGCTTGTCTAGTGATAGCTACCAATATCTCAAAACTGGTACTTCCCCTAGTCCCTCCAGCATTGTCATCACCTATTGTTGCGTGGTATCCCCTATAATGACCTTTGTGCCCTTAATCGGGAGCCAGAAAAACTTGTAGACATCCTCTAATGTAACAGTCATCTCCCCTGTCGGGAGATGGAAGGTAGCAGTTTTTGAATGTCACCTCTCACAAAAGGTTGTGACCATCGCCATATATGCCCGCCTATGAGGCATCTGAGCCAAGTACCCTAATCCTATATCATCGATCCGCACCCAACTAGTGGGTGTAAACTAATCTACTTCCCACAACATAGAGACCTGCCTCTCCTGGGATGTCAAATGGTCCAAAAACCACTACAACCAATCCAAATAAGCTATGTCACTATTATTTCCTACAAAATTCTAGCCTATAAACCCTAACCCTTCATCCCTTGCCTTGTCCCCTCCTAAAATTATTTTTTGCCCCCATTTATGTGATCCCATGGACCAAGCTTGTGTTCCTGGAAATAGGCTCAATTTTGGTAGTCGCACAGCCATGAGATCGCATAACCTAATTCTACTGTAAATTATCACAGGAACACATTCCCACAATGACCTTGCCTCTACCTTGTGATTCCTCGTAGGATCGTATATTTTCTTCCCAATCTAGGTTTTTGGTCTGGGAACATGATCTCGCTAAAATCCCTTCATGGGATCGCATTCCCCCAAGAAATTCCCAAACTGCCCCAAATTTGGCATTCCTACCAAAAATCCTTCACGAGATCGCATTCTTGTGAGAAATTCCCAAACCCCCCAAATTTGGCATTCCTGCCAATAATCCCTACCCTTCCTACCCGACCCTCTGACCCTAAACATTTTTTGTGGGATCCCAATCCCATAGGACTTGAGAGTGATCCTGCCAAGCTCGAGCTTGTGGGGTCATGATTTGGCCATCTAACTATTAAAATAAATGTAAAATGATAAATCACAAAGCTGGTTCTTAGACCCTACATGTCTATTGGGGCCCCGATGTTACCATACACTCCTCATGATCTATTTCCTATGCCTCGGTTGCCCCCCTCTTTCCATCACACTATGCTATATCAAAGCTTGCAAAAGCATAAAATCTATAAGCTCATATATCTGCAAATAACCCCTATCTAGCCCTCTTGTCCCTTATTAAGTGTTAATATGATTTAGAACAACAAAGAGGGGGGGGGGGGTGAATCAGTTGTTCTCAGGTCCAGATGTATAAAAACAAACTTTAAAGTCTTCAACAAATCAAATCTAATAACCAACACCTACTCGGTCATTACTGATTGCATAACAAAAACATATAATAGAGCAGTCCACTTATCCAATAACATCTAACTTGTAAAACATAGAAATGTTCAAACCAAAACATTCACACAAGTGTCAACACTAGGATTTATAGTGGAAACCCAATTAGGGAAAAACCACTTTGTAACATGTTACTATTATGTTCACTCTTCTAAAGTGAGCTCGGTGAAAAGCCAACCCTATCAAAGGTTACAAACACACTATTAGGTGTGACTCGGTTAAAGGATTTAAACCACTCTGTTAAAAGTGTGCCTTATTATAGGACTTACATACACTCCATTAGAATGCAACCTTGTTTAAAGGATTTATACCTATGAATGTTAGGTCAACCTCTGTTAAAAGGATTTTGACTGTTACAATGGTTAGAAAGTAGCAGTAGTATTGATCTGAAAAACATACAACTCACTTTGCAAATAACAGATCCAATTTCATACACATATGCTAGCTTACTGACTGTGAACCTTTACCATCTCCATCACTAATCTACTCGGAACTCTCTTCAAGCAATCACAACACTTCTCCTTTAGCCTTCTCTGCTTAGATAGTCAATAACATCAACAATACTTCCAACATCCACCTCTCTTCTTCTACCTCTCACTTAGGTTCTCTTAATACTTCCTCTATTAGGTCAATACATCTTTTGCCACTTAATCTCCTTCGTAGATCTTAGGGTTAGGTCAAATTCATTGAATCTGTCCTACATTGTGTTCTTCAGTTATCCTTGTAGAAATATCTCAAATCTCTTAATAGATTTACAATAAAACATTTTACAGTGCAATAAATGCTTTCATATGATCAATAAATAAAGTCAACACATTTTACATAATCCAAGAATTCAACGATGTCGACTGAAAATTTGAATTCTTCCTCAAATGCAAAATAGTGACACTTGGTCAATACTGTGTTCAATTTCTCAGTCTTCACTAGAAAGCTTGGTCACCACATAAACTATTTCCTTGGCTAATATTGTCTTCCTCGACAATTAATTGGTGTTCTGTCAACACTGAATTTACTCAGCATATACTAGCTTGGTCGACACTAACAACACTTGGCTTAAACTAGATTTCTTCACTTTTGCTCAGTTAAGCCTACCAGTTTAGTCTTCATGCTTACTTAGATAAACAATACATTGTCTTATCATTGTGCTACATAATCAAGTACTCATTTAAGTATCAAGATAACTCAACCTTTCCTTAGGTGCTATTGTTACCAACCTTTCCTACCCCTTAGCAATAATCAAATAGATATAGTACTTTCTTAAATAGCAACAGTCTTACCAGTTAAGGTTTGACATCAATGACAATACAACAATTGCTTCAATTACAGTTTCCAACAATCTCCCTATTTGGCATTGATGGCAACACCATATGAATATCACATGAATTACCAACCAATCCAAAAAACTTATCTGTCCATCAAAAATATTTATAATATCCTTAGATTCATTCTGATATAGAATCAATTAGCCATGCTTGACCATCCACTGAATTTCTAAATTTCTCCCCCTGTCTAAATCTTCTCATTCTGTGTATTCATTTGTGATCATCTCCCTCTTTGACAAAAATGCCAAAGCAACAACAAAAACATACATCCTGCAGATGTAGATATCATCCTTTTAGTTCAATAACTAAATTTCTCCCTCTATCATCTTTGCTTATGACTGATTCTTGACTTTGCTGTGCTTTTCACAACTCTAGGCTGCTCCTAAAGTGTGACCTTTCTCTGCATCAATTTATTAGATGTTCTTTGCAACACATTTGATACAGTGCTCCTAACTTGACTAGGGAACCTTAGTTAGGGGAAGGACCCCTAATTGACTTCTTAGGTATTCATGAGCTTCTTTAGGTAAAGCCTTAGTGAATATGTCTGCTAATTGTTCCTTTGTATTCACATATTCCATGCGGACCTCTTTATCTTGTACCAGTTCTCTCAAGTAATGATACTTGATGGCAATGTGTTTGGTCTTTGTGTGCATCACTGGATTCTTAGAGATGTTGATAGCACTTGTGTTGTCACATAAAATGACAACTGGTTCAGTGATTTCTTCTTTCATGCCTACCAACAATTGATTTATCCATATCAAATTTGAACAGTTCACAACTATAGCCACATACTCAGCTTCAGCAGTAGATTGGGAAATACAATTCTGTTTCTTTCTTGTCCAGGAAACTAATCTCTATCCAAGAAAGAAAGCTCCTCCACTAGTACTCTTTTTGTCATCTACATTTCCTGCCCAATCAACATCTGTATACACTCTCAGTTCAAACTTGTTATGCTTCTTGTAGTACAATCCATAGTCAGCACTTCCCTTCAAATATCTCATGATTCTTTTAACCGCCATCATGGGAGTTTGCTTAGGATTGGTAGAGAATCTTGCCACAATCCCAATAGCTAATGCAATATCTGGTCTGCTATGTACATCATACTGTAGCTTTCTGATCATAGATCTATACAAAGTCTGGTTAACTTCTACAACATCATCATTTTTAGACAACTTCTGTCCAGTAGCCATGGGAGTACTTACTGGCCTTGAATCTTCCATACCAAATGTTTTCAGTATCTCATGAACATATTTAGACTGGGTGATGAAAGTTCCTTTCTCCATCTTATATACTTGCAAACCGATAAAAAATTTGATCTCCCCAAACATACTCATTTCAAATTTAGTTTGCATTTCATTTGAAAATTTCTTACACAAGGCATCTTGTCCACCAAATATAATATCATCTACAAAGATCTTAGCTAACAAGATTCTTTTACCTTCTTCATCTTTCATGTACAGATTGCTTGTATCATTTGTCCTTGAGAATCCAATCTGTATTAGGTAATTATGCAATCTCTCATACCATGCTCTGGGAGCTTGCTTCAGTCCATACAGTGCTTTATTCAGTTTGCAAACCATGTGTCTTATGTTTGGATCAACAAATCCTTCTGGTTGTTCAATATACACTTCTTCCAATATACCATTTAAAAATGCAGATTTAACATCCATTTGGTATACCTTAAAATCTTTGTAGGCAGCATATGCAAGTAGAGTTCTTACTCCTTCCAATCTTGCTACAGGGGAAAATGTCTCCCCATGATCTATTCCTTCTTCCTGTGCGTAGCCTTTGCATACAATCCTAGCTTTGTTTCTTGTTATTTGACATTCTTATTTTTTAGTCTCAGTACCAGAGTTCAGGTATCATTCTTCTCTATTTGGTCTATCTCTTCATTCATTGCTTCTATCCAGTCTTCATTTTCTAATGCCTCATTTGTTGTCTTAGGCTTAAATTCACATAGTAAACATGTTGGATCTCTTACCTTGCTTCTGGTCTGAATTCTAGTATCTTTATCTCAAATAATCTATTCAGGCTTGTGATGTCTCCTTACATATTGTGCTAGAATAGGTTCTGCTCTTCTTTCATTTTGCTCATCAAGCTCACCAAAAGAGATTGTCAGATTTAGCTTCTGAATGCTCGGCAACCTCTTCCTGATACTCGACAGCTTCTTCCTGTCACTCGACATGTTCTTCTTCTCTCTCGGCATTGTTATCCTGATGCTCGATATTGCTTATGTGAGACTCAACATTAGGTGCAGGTCTATCATTTGCCTCTTCTTCCTCTATATACACAAAAGATCTGTAATCTTCCGGTTCTTTGTTACTATCAGCTTCATTTTTCTCTGCATACTCATCAACTTTGACATTCACACTTTCCACAATTTTGTTAGTGTTAGAGTTCAAACACTTATAAGCTTTACTTTTTGTGGAATAGCCTAGGAATATACCCTCATCACTTTTAGCATCAAATTTTCCATTTCTACTATCCTTTAATATGTAGCACTTACTTCCAAAAATTCTAAAGTACTTTACATTTGGTGTATACCCATGCCATAATTCATAAGGTGTTAGATTTGTACTTTTTTTTATCTGTACTTGGTTAAGAGTATAAACAACTGTACTCATAGCTTCTTTCCAATACTTCTGTGCAACATTCTTTCCAATCATTAATGTCCTTGCACAGTCCAAGATAGATTTGTTCCTTCTCTCTACTATACCATTCTATGGAGGAGTTCTAGGTCTAGACATCTATCTTTTGATCTCTCTATCATTGCAAAATAGATTAAATTCATTTGATGTAAATTCTCCACCTCGTTCAGATCTCAGACAGTTCAGGTTCTTACCTGTCTCTTTTTCAACCTTAGCCACATACCACTTAAAAAATTGAAAAGCATCATATTTTTCCTTTAGGAACATTACATGCATCATTCTGGTATAATCATCAACAAATAGGATAAAATATCTAGCACCACAATAGCTTTGTACACCCATTGGTCCACAAAGGTCAGTATGAACCAAATCTAAGATATTCTCATAAGTAAAAGTTTTGCTCTTGAAACTAGACTTTGTCATCTTACCCAATTGACATTCTTTGCACATTACATTCTCAGGTTTCTTCAATCTAGGTAGACCTCTCACTTTCTTTTTCTTGCTAATTTCTACCAGATTATCAAAGTTAACATGACATAGCCACTTATGCGATAACCAAATATCATCATGTTGTGCAATCATACATGTTTCTTCAGATAGGTCTAGATAGAACAAATTACCTCTTATATGTTCTCCACTTCCAATTAGTTCACCAGTGGCATCAAATATTTTGGCCTTCCTGTGATGAAATTCCACTCGGTAGCTAGTGCTATTAAGCTATGCAACACTCAACAGATTATAGTTAAGACCCTCAACCCAATAAGCATTTTCACAAGTGATCTTATCAGTCAGCTTAATCAATCCTTTTCCTCTAACAGGACATGGTGCATCATTACCAAATTTCACACTCCTACCTTTATAATGATCTAAGGTATCAAACTTACTCTTATCTCTAGTCATATGATGTGAACAACCACTATCAATAATCCATTTATCATTTTTGTTCACATAAGATATCAATGCAATTTTCTCATCCTCATCAGATTCATCTTTCATTGCAGCATAGACAACCTCAATTTCAAAATCATCACTATCAGTGTCAGTCTCTTCTTCGGCAATGTAGCAAGATTTCTTACCTTTTTCTTTGTAGTCCTTGTATCTTCAGTAACCTCTATCTTCTCTTTTGTCTTTATGCTTGTTGTCCCTTTCTTCATCCTTATTATCCTTGTCAGGACATCTAGCGGCTATATGACCAACTTTATTACATGAAAAACATATAATAGGGAGTTTACCTTTGTACCTTCCTTTTCCCCTTTTCAGTCTTCTAGCCATAAGAGCTTCTAGATCCTCAAGTTATTCATCAGATGAGTCACTGTCACTTCCACTTTCACTTTCACTTTCACTTTCACTTTCACTGATGCATCTTTCTTTTTCCTTCTTTGACTTACTCAGAACCATTTGTGACTTAAAAGTAGATTCAATATTACCAACAATGAAGTTATCATAGTTAGAAAGTTCAAAAGCAGTAAGCTTACCAACCAAACTTTCTAAAGTAAGAGCATTAGTAGAGTTACATCTAGATTCCTGAATTGCAAAAATTTTGATTGCATAGATAGGACGTAGAGTTCTCAATACTTTTCCTATTACAGTTTCATCCTCAATAGTTCCATTTGCTCCTCTAATAGCATTTACAACTTCTTTTATTCTACCATAATATTGTGCAATATTCTCACCTTCTTGCATTATAATTTCATCAAATTTACCTCTTAGGCTCTCGACTTTTGCTCTCAACACATTCATGTCACCACCATAAATGTTCGCAAGGGTGTCCCACATTTTCTTTGCAGTACTACAATCTTTGATGTCTTCAAATTCTGGATAACTTAGGGCAGACACCATCTCCAACATTGCTTGGTTTTGCTCTTGTTTAGCTTTCATTTCCTCGACAGTCAGAGGTGCAATAGGTGTGACATAGTCATGCTCAATGTAATACTTTGTAGAATCACTAATACCGGCTAGATGCAGCTTCATCAAGCTTTTCCATGCAGGAAAGTTTTCCTTAGTCAGCTTTGGTACCTCCTTCTTATACATGTTGATCATTTACTTCAAGTACCTTTAAACTTGTTCTTTGTAAGCACCAACAAATCTGATACCAATTGTTAATATGATTTAGAACAACCGAGAGGGGGGGGGGGCTGAATCAGTTGTTCTCAGGTCTAGATGTATAAAAACAAACTTTAAAGTCTTCAACAAATCAGATCTAATAACCAACACCTACTCAGTCATTACTGATTGCATAACAGAAACATATAACAGTGCAGTCCACTTATCCAATAGCATCTAACTTGTAAAACATAGAAATGTTCAAACCAAAACATTCACACAAGTGTCAACACTAGGATTTATAATGGAAACCCAATTAGGGAAAAACCACTTTGTAACATGTTACTATTATGTTCACTCTTCTGAAGTGAGCTTGGTGAAAAGCCAACTCTGTCAAAGGTTACAAGCACACTGTCAGGTGTGACCCAATTAAAGGATTTAAACCAATATGTTAAAAGTGCACCTTGTTATAGGACTTACATACACTCCATTAGAATGCAACCTTGTTCAAAGGATTTATACCTATGACTGTTAGGTCAACCTCTGTTAAAAGGATTTTGACTGTTACAATGGTTAGAAAGTAGCAGTAGTATTGATTTGAATAACATACAACTCACTTTGCAAATAACAGATCCAATTCCATACACATATGCTGGCTTACTGATTGTGAACCTTTACCATCTCCATCATTGATCTGCTTGGAACTCTCTTCAAGCAATCACAACACTTCTCCTTCAGCCTTCTCGACTTAGACAGTCAATAACATCAACAATACTTCTAGCATCCACCTCTCTTCTTCTACCTCTCGCTTAGGTTCTCTTAATACTTCCTCTATTAGGTCAATACATCTTTTTCCTCTTATTCTCCTTCATAGATCTTAGGGTTTGGTCAGATTCATTAAATCTATCCTACATTGTGTTCTTCGGCTATCCTTCTACAAATATCTCGAATCTCTTAATAGATTTATAATAAAATGTTTTACAGTGCAATAAATGCTTTCATACAATCAATAAATCATTTTTTACATAATCTAAGAATTCAACGACGTTGATTGGATATCTGAATTCTTCCTCAAATACAAAATACTGACGCTTGGTCAATACTGTGTTCAACTTCTCGATCTTCACTAGAAAGCTCGGTCACCACATAAACTATTTCCTTGGCTAATATTGTCTTCCTCGACAATTAACTGGTGTTCAGTCAACACTAAATTTACTCAACATATACTAGCTCGGTCGACACTAACAACACTCGACTTAAACTAGATTTCTTCACTTTTGCTCGGTTAAGCTTACCAGTTTAGTCTTCATTCTTACTTAGATAAACAATACATTGTCTTATCATTGTGCCACATAATCAAGTACTCATTAAAGTATCAAGATAACTCAACCTTTCCTTAGGTGCTATTTTTACCAACCTTGCCTACCCCTTAGCAATAATCAAATAGATATAGTACTTTCTTAAATAGCAACAGTCTTACCAGTTAAGGTTTGACATCAACGACAATACAACAATTGCTTCAATTGCAGTTTCCAATAATTAAGGCTACCCTGTGACCCAGCTTTTTCTCCCAAAGTCTCCCACCATCCTTGTTTTCCCCTATTTTCCCTTTCACCCCTCATTTTCTTGCCCGTATCACCACAATTTCACTCCTTACTGCACCTTTCCCTCCAATTTTGCCTACTCCTTCATCCTTTTGAGATGTCACCCGAGCCCCTTTTTCTTTCCCTACCGCCCTCTTGAGGGGGCATCACATAGTCTAGCTTCCTTCTTTTGTATTTTGAGGCAACTTCGTTGTCTGTTAATTCTTCACATCGTCTATTATTTTAAAATATCTTTGAAATAGTGTTATTTTAACACTATGTCGAAGAGGAGAAAAATATAGACACCTAAATTTGATTACATAATTAAGTAATCCTATTTAGCTCTTTCTTAAGACATTAATCCATTAAATATTTAATATTTATTTAATTTATGTCATCTCCTAGTTAATTAATTTAATTAATTAACTATATTCCAATTAATCTAATGGAAACCCATATCTATTTAATTAATTAAATCCATATTCCTCTATTAATTTAAATAAATACTTTCATCTATTTAAATTAATTCATAAGTCTCATTCCTCCCACTTGGAATTGAATAATATATTTAATTCAATTTAAGCACATGGTTCCTAACTTCAACCCCTAACCTAACCTATCCCAACTACCAAACTCCTAGCTCCAACTCAACCCAACCCATTCACACATACTAAACCTTCTTAACTAGCTAATGACACATGATTATCTAATCCAACCCTCCACTCATTCTCTCTCCTCCCATCACATCATCCTAATTCTTCCACTTGCCCTCTAATCCAAGTCTATTGGCCCACTAAACATTTTCATAATCATAATCCATGGATTAGGAAATCCTAATCCAACCCAAGTCAACCCTCGTGTCACATCCTCACATCCCCCAACTTCCTCACCTCATGTCAACCTTAAATGTTGTTACATTCCTCTTACACACTCCACCCATTTATTACACCTTTTTCCCCTCTCACATCTTCCAAAATGGTCACATTCCCCCATTTTTCCAAACCTCTCTCCTTGTGACACTTGTAAGAATGAGAGGCATTTGAGAAAACACAATCCATGGCTCTCTCTCAAAGGCATTTGCACCCTTCCCAAGATTTACATCTTTACTATTCATTCCACCCTCCTCTTTCCTATAAATTGAGCATCCTTCTCCTTCATTGTCATCGACCATCAAAGCAAAGTTATCATGCCATTTTGAAGAAAACAATCATTCCACCCTCCTCTTTCCTATAAATTGAGCATCCTTCTCCTTCATTGTCATCCACCATCAAAGCAAAGTTATCATGCCATTTTGAGCATCCTTCTCCTTCACCCTATCCTTATAATACCAAAATCACCCCTCACTTGAAGCTTGAAGCATATTGAACACACATCCAATCCTTTGGACAAATCCAAACATCAAGAAGTCTTCTTTTTGGGTGGTTTGCACTCTCTTTTTAATTGCTTTCTTTATCTAATCATATATGTTGTAATAGATTAATATGTTGAAGGTTTAACTTAAGTTTTATGTTCCTAACACACTAGTTTCATTGCATATAGTTATATTCTTAATTAATGTTTTGGTTTAGAAGTTTAAAGTTTACAATTATTATATACAATTGATTCACCTTCCCCCCCCCCTCTTAGTTGTGTGGTGTGGATTTCTATTGCTAACAAGAACTATACTCAAACATTTGCAATCAATTTTTCAAAAGAAATCAAGCATTCAAGAGAAATTGAGAAATTGAATTCAAGATTTGAAGGAAAGCATCCAAGATATAGTTTGTCCAATTAATATAAGGAAATATTCTCCTTTGAATCAAGTTTTTCTCCCATGATGACCAAGTAGAGGAATTATCAATCACGAAAGAAGATCATTCTTTCCATCCACATTCATCTCTCCTTCATTACAAGTGATTATCAAGCATATCTATATTGAAGATCTAGGAGTGGCATTCAAAGATCCATGCATTTATGAGGGCTTCCTTAATTCCTATTCAAAAAATCAAGATAAAATCATTGGCTCCAAGCACACTCTAGCATCATCATGGGTATGAGCGATTCCAACATCCATCCATGAGGGTTTAAGAATGGTGAATCAAACATTCACCTTTCTGCATACTTTCATTTTATGTAATTTTTTATAATTTTAAAAGTTGATTGCTAAATAGGGGCTTGAATAAGGAAAATCCATTTTGCCCAACCTTTTCTCATTTGTTTATGCGCAGGAATAGGCTATAGAGCTATCAAAACTTTTTCAGGCAGAGGGGGAATAGTCAAAGCATGCGTGAAATTTTCAAGCAGAAACCTAGGGTATAGACTAACACAACCAATCTATACCTAGGTACATATTGTCTTAGCTATTGTATACACTCATAAATAGGCTCATCTTTGACACAAAAACATGTTACAGTGTTGGGATCTCAAAAAATTTATTACAGGTACTTTCAGGACTCTATCCATTAGTTATTCAAATATGAAGTAGCTTATTTCATATTTCATTTCTAAATGCATGTAAATATTTCCTAATATACATTTCTATCTTTATTTATCATTTACCTTTTCAAAATCACATATTTAGCAAAGTACCATTGTCCTATTTAGCACTTGAGTCACCTCTTGAGATTATTGGGGCACCTTCCTTTTGAATGTGGAATTTGAAAAGGAGAGGTCATCTACCATATTTGCATTAATTTCCTTTCCAAACTATTGGTTCATTTTGTGTTCATTTTTGTGTTCTATGTATTTATTTGGGCTGATTAAGTCATTTCCAAGTCAAGCGAATCAAGTTCATTGGGTTAGAATATGTGGTTGAGTCTAGAAATTCAAATTTATAGTTTTTCCACCAAAACTTAATTTTAAATATCTAGTGAACTTTTTGGCTTGTAAAAGGTTGAATCTTTTTTATTGACCTTATTTTTCTTTTTGAGGTATAATAAGGTCTGAAAGACCATGTAATTAGTGACATTATGATGGATTTTGGAGAATTTGGATAGATGAGTTTGATGTTTTGGATTTTTCCATTGATAGCAACTCTATCAACTCTATGAAAATTGATAATATCATTTGACAGGATGAATAGGTAGAGGCAGATTATGCTAAGTATCTTGACTAGTGAATAGGAAGAAAGTGTTAGAGAATGTTTTGAGTAGCGATCAAGTTAGAGGACATTTGGAGATGTGATCATTCCTGGTGGTTTAACAAGGTCAAAGAAGTATAGTTCTACAACCACAACTGTTAACTTAATGTTTTGGGTGAGTTAGAATTTTGGTGATGTGCTTAGTTTGAGTCGATTGCTTCTTATTGATCAGATGATTAAGGCAGTTGATTTATGATCAGATGATTGCTTCTTATTGATCTTCAAGAAATGTGTGACAAATTGACTTAGCATAGGGACTTAGGATTCACAAGTTGGTTTTCATACTTTGTCTAAGACCATCATTAATGGGACACATTTCAAAAATTTAAATGTGGGTAGGTCCCAAATTGGGGGTAACAAATAATTATGGTTTTCATGGATGACTTATTATTTGGAGGAAATGATGGCATGCACAAGAAATGTCTTGATTAGATGTAGGATGAATTTGATTTGTCCATCATTGGGGAGATTAATTTATTTCTTGGATTGCAAGTGAATTAGAACAGTGAAGGCATTTTATCTCTCGCTCAAAATCTACCAGAAAACTATTGAAGAAGTTTGGATTTGAAGATTACAAATTGGTGTCTACTCCTATGATTACCAGATGCAGGCTAACCAAAGCAAGCAAATCCTCCAAAGTAAATGTAAGAAAAGACAGAGAAATGATAAGAAAACTACTAAATTAGACTTCTACTATACCAGATATCATGTATGACGTATGTCTAACAAATTGATTCTAGAAAAAACCAATAGTGTCGCATATTATTATAGTAAAAAGGATCTTCATATATTTTAAAGGAATGGAGGAATTTAGATTGTTGTATCCTAGAGGATAAGGATTTACTCCAAAAGTTTATACTGGTGCAGATTGTGTCGATAGTTTTGATGATGGGAATAGTACTAGTGGTGGAACATTTTTTCTTGGCTCCTGATTGGTTGCTTGGTTAAGTAAGAAGCATGATTTTGTATCTTTGTCTCTTGTAGAGGCTAAATATATTGTTGTTCCATCTTGTTACAAAAAGTTACTTTAGATGAAATAGATATTGAAGGATATTGGTGTGGTATTCGATGAACCAATCTCAATCATTTGCAATAACATGCATAATAAATCTGGTGCAACACTCCACATTAAGACATATTTTGATCTAATATCTCTTCTTTAAGTTAAAGGTGTTAGATTGTGAATTAGAAGTTCTGTATGAACCCACAAAAAATAAATATTATATATATCTTTACAAAAGCTTTATGCAAAGATACTTTATAGTATCTCTGAGAGAGGTTGGATGTAACACCCCTTCCCAGATCAAACTAAGTATCTTTGGCACTGCATTATTCTAGGGAGTTTACTACACTATCTTGGTTTGGACTTGTACAATAGGAAAAGGGAATAAATGTAAAGAGGGATATCACTCCTTTTCAAAGTTGCACATTTGGAAGGAGGATATCCCAATAGGATAGTAAGGTCCCAAGAACTAAATGGGTCAAGGATCCTATTGGCACCTAAAAATTTAGGGCCAAATACATACAAAACTATCAGGGAAGTAAAATATTTATTTTTATTTTTATATTATTTCTCTATTTTCAAAAATTAAACAATTAAAAGGGCCTTAACGATTGTTATTTGTTCTATTTTATATTTATGAGCAAAACTTAAATACTTTATTTCAATGTGTTAAAAGTATTTATATATTTTTTGAAATAAAAAATAATATAAAAGAAAAATAATAATGTTGGGTAAAAAGGGTGGCGATCGAGAGTTGAACACTTGACCTCTCAAGCCAACCCTTAACTATCCTAACTACCCATTCCCCCCTTTACCAATTGCTTTATTATATTCCTTGAGAAGATGGGCAAGGGTGAAAAGATATAATTACATTGTTTTTACCTATAAAACTAATTGCAAGAGTAAATCTTTGGAATTTGATTTAATGCCGAGGCTTATTTTTATTGGCCATATAATTATAAATGTTTTTAAAGGTTTTGTTTGGAGAATTAATTTATAAAAACATTATAACCAATGTTGGATTCTCAAATGATCAAATTAATTTTTGGAATCAAATGTGGATATGTATTTATGTTTGATATCATTATTATTTCCAATTTAATGTTTTTTCCTATTGTTGATTTTATGAAATATATCATTTGGGAAAGCTCATTTTTGAAAATATATTTTAATTCTCTACATTTGATATGCCCAAGAACTTATAAATATCTTTTGACATATTAAAACCCTAATGAAGAATGAAAATCTATTTTTTTGCATTTTATGTGCAGGAAAGGATATTATTACAAAGGGATTTGATTATTCAAATATTTGCTAAGCGACAAAGTACTTTACAAAAGGAAAGTGGAGGAGAGAGTTTTTCAAAAACTTTAGCAGAACATTGATTTATTAATTCATTAATCATTTGGGACAGTTATACATTTGTAATTTTATTATTAAGTGTTCAGTTGTTGATTAGGTTTTAGTTTTGAACAGACGCATTGGTCTGAAGTGTGTATGCATCCCTAAAATTTTATAAATATGGGATACCAGGACCAATGAAAAAAGATTACAGATACATTTACCGTAGGGGTATAATTATTCAACAACTACAACTATGAACTCTTGTGTACCGGTTTTTCTACATCAATAAAGATAAGTGCCATTTCTTTTTATTTGTGGTTATAAGTTACATGTTTTCAATTAGTCTTTCAGATATTCTATTATATAGAGTGTTTCATTGTGTTAAATTCTCTGAATGTTATAACTCAAAATAAATATATAGTTTGAATATCAATTGAAATATTTGCTAATCTTCCTTTGTTTTTGTCTGTCTCTTGAACAGAGTTAAATTCGATAATACTAACTATGTAATTTGATTTGAGTTATATCTTTAGTGGAAGCCCTTGAGATGATAGTCTTGTCTTATTAAAGCAAGTTTTTTAAAATTATCTCCGATTGTACGTAGGATTGAAATTTTTTTTTACTCCATAGCCCAAGTTTTTAGAAGACACTGATCTAATCATTATTTGGAAATTATCATTTGGTTCATACTTTGTAGTTTGTAGATAATTTAATCATTTTTTTCAAAATATTGCAATTAGGATTCTTAGTGGTTATCCAGTTTAGTTTAAGCTTTACATATTAGAAATTATCAGGAGATTTGTTGTTTTCCTCTAGGGATTATTCACCACCTTGGGAGGAATTTTTTTTGTCTATGTACACAGTTGTGTGACATAGAAAATTTGATAGTTCAAAGTGAAATTAGGCCTACCAGCCTTGGCTTGATTAAGCCAAAATTGTAGAGGTATAAGTGGTGCATCACCATTCTACTTGTCAGTTGGCCAAAAGCGAATCCATCATTTTTGGGCACCAACAAATTGGCGACTCTATTGGGGAGTTGTTTGCAAAAACATCATTCAAAATTTTTGGTTGAAGCATTGGTTAGATTCTGTTAGAGAAGATAACTCAGATAAAGTTGTTTCCCTTGGAGACAAGGGTGGCGACTCTATTTAAAGTTTTCAAGAAGTGACTCCATTGGAAATAAGGACTCAAGAGTAGTTTATATTTTTCCATCTAATAAGAAGGTGGTGACTCCATTTATTCAAAAGTTTGGTTAGTGACTGAGCTATTAAGGGAGGAGATCCATAAAGGAGATGAAATTTCACCTCATTATTGAAATTTTATTACCATGTTTAAGAAATGGATCAGAAGTATATTTATCCCTGTTGACTTCATGCCTTTGGATCTTATAGAATTTAAATGCAGTACAAATGAATGGTTTTCAAATTTTGCATACAAGGTTCCTAAATTCTATGGAAATTGTAATAAATAAGCTTATGATCATTTGGATGCTTTTTACACATTCCTTGATGATTATGAAATTGATACAGAAGGTGATACCATGAGATTGTTTGTCAAGTCATTGGAGGGTTATGCAAGAGAAACATTTTTTCATTTCCTTCACAGAGCATCTCATCATGGGCTAAATTTGAACAATGGTTTTTAGATGAGTATTATTATGTAGATAATAAGGATGACTTATGTTATGAACGTAAAGAAAACTATGATTGTAATATGAAAGAGGAAGCTTGTTTGTCTTCTTTGGATGAGTTTCACAATTTGGAAATATATGAAAATGAAACAGCATCGCAAGTCTTTTTGAGATTATTTCACATCTATAAAGAGATACCTTCATATATTAGGCCTTCATTTTCAGAGAAGATGAGACAATTAGGAATTCACAATGATCCTCAGGTCAAATTTTTGATCAATATGTTCGAAGAAGTTGTAAATGTTGCAAGACTGAATGAGGAAGATAGTGAAAAAGAATACATGCAGGATGAGACTTATGAAATTCATGACCCTGAGGAAAGTCTCCCCAGTGCAGAACAAATTTCAGACTTATTGGACATGAAGTACCAGAAACATATTCAAAAGAATAGTCCAAATTATTTCTATACCCATCAGGATAAGCTTATTCAGGTTGTATTTGATGAAATGGAAAGTAAATCTCAAGAGGCTAAAATACTTCAAGAAGAAAATATTTCTATGAAAGATTCCCAAAATTTCCTGGACAGTGAAGACAAAATATTGCATAATGAATCACATGTACATGAGGAGATTGCAATAAACAATATCCTTGAAGATAAAAATTTGCAGAAGAATTTTTTCAATACGCATTATGATGCATGTGGAAATAAGTTCACATGTGATCAATCAACTAAAGAGCCACAGGTAAGTATTCATGGAGGTACGTATGATTTCCTTGCTATTTTAAATCCTTTTTGTAAAGAAGTAGAAGAAAATATGGTTGAAAATAATTTAAAAATACAAAAAGAAATAGCATATAAAAAAAAGATATGATATATTTTCAAAGTTAAATATGCCCAAAGTTTTTATGCAAGGAAAATCAAATGTTTGAGGGGCATAAGAATATAACATTGGTACCGTATGACATAAAGGACAATTACAAAAAGTCAAAACAACCTAATTTGCATACTATAGTTCTAAATGTAAGTATATCAAATAATAATAATTTAAATTGTATAAGACATAGTATGGATACAGGTTTGGACAATAAGAGACTACAGGAAATAAAAATTGATCATTTTGAAAATACCTTTAATTTTGTGCATAATGCTAAATACATGTTTTTAGGTTTTCTAAGATCAAAAAATTTAGAGTTTCCAGATGAAATTTACTTAAAAAATAAACATGGAGCCTCTAAGTTCTTGAATAGCTTAACAAAAAATCAAGAAGAAGATTATATTTTCTTTTCAGTACAAAGAAGAGAAAATAATGATGGTACTTTGGAGTCTGCATATTGCAAATATCAAAATGTAAAAAAATTAAAAAAATTGATAGTTTGATTTTGCATTTACAAATTGATTTGTTATTTTGATGCGTTGTTGTTGTATTATTGATTTAATCATTTGTCATGATTGATGATCAGATTAATGACAGAATGTCATCTATAGTATTATTGAAGCTGCATATAGTATTATTGAAGTTGCAGAAGCCACCAGAGGGAATTAAAAAATCATTTCAAAAAAGTGATGTTAAAGCTAAATCACGTTTTTTTAATTTCAGACAAAGATTTGAGGTCTTTTATGAGCTGCAAATGAATGTTTAAAAGTTCCCAAATGACCCCCAAACCTTTTCTATGAATGAGGAATGCTTTTCTCACATTTTTTCATGTTTTTGAGATGCAGGCAGCCTCAAAAATGCCGAGAAATTTGTAAAAACGGCCAGCAAAATTGCAATCCCGTGCAAATATTTGGAGCTATTTTTTGAGGCTGTATAAATGTTGTGAGTAAAGATTTTAATCATAAAATGATCTCCCAGATCATATACTTCAACTTGGGTGGCATTTTTACAATATTTTTAAGTATTTTGGAGTGCCAGTGAGCTCGGAAACAACCCAGATTTGTAAATGACAGCCAACATTTATATTCACGTGCAAATATTTGGAGCAAAATTTGTATGGATCCCCATGCAACAATTACCTGCGTACTGAAGATAAGGTATCAAAATATAATCGCATGGATCATATGACTAAATGAGCACGTAGAGCAATAACCTTGTGATGAGGCACAATGTGCTTATGCTTTTTCCTCCTTGCATACATTGCCATGATGCTAGTATGTTCACCCAACGATATTGTCAAAGTCTTTCAGATTAACTTCTCCAATCACAAGAAGGACGATACACATGGCAAAGAGAGAGCAAGTTATTTGGGAGGCAAACACCAATTTTTATGTTGCGTCTGGTAATAATCAAATGGTGAGCATGGCCACAAGATTTTTCTCAATCTCGCACTAATGAGACCTGCATAAAGACATATATGATACATTCTACACTACGTATTGAGCAGTGATAATGGCAACATGAATAATAATAGTATTTCTGGTGTGGGGGAAGCTGCGAGCAATATCAACAATGATAATAACATTGTGGGAATAATATCCCTAAACCTAATTTTCACCATCAGAGAAGCCGAGGACTAAGGTTTAAATTTAAAATTTTTCCATCAGAATAACTTATATCGACAAAATTCATCAGAGTAGCATATCATTTCAGGGAAGGGACAAAATTGTTATCTCGATCCCTGATGGAGATTTCAAGGTAAGCTATCCTAACGAAAGTTTGGGAATGACAGATCCTAATGAAGTTTCTGCAAAACATATGCCGATAAGGAATACAATTTTTCCAATTAGGGCTATTGAACAAATTGATGGGGCCCGAGTGAATTTGAAAGATTTATCTCCAAGAAAATTGAAAGAGGTAAATCATATTACTTAAAAGGTATTTACGAATAAAATTTAATTATTTTTTCCGTATCCTTATAGTTCATATTTTTATTTGGGGAAAATATATTTATATTAAGAAAAAATCACAAAGGACGTGGAATGAAGTTATTCCTATTTTTATTTAAATTCCTCCTAAAATATACAGATTGATAAATATTATTCAGGAGGATTTAATAATTCTAATATTTTCAATCTAGTTTTTGTTGTTATGTTCAATGGTCTGCTTCTTTAGAGACAACTAGAATCTCGTTGCGTCCAGGTATGAACACATGTCCCCAACTAGAGCCATTGTTGGCACCTGAAAATTCAGGGCTAAATATATACAAAACTATTAGGGAAGTAAAATATTTATTGTTATTTTTATATTATTTCCTTATTTTCAAAAATTAAACAATTAAAAGGGCCTTAACGATTGTTATTGTTCTATTTATATTTATGAGAAAAACTTAAATATTTTATTTCAATATGTTAAAAGCATTTATATTTTTTTTGAAATAAAAAATAATTATAAAAGAATAATAATAATGTTGGGCAAAAAGGGTGGCGATCAAGAGTTGAACACTCAACCTCTCAAGCCAACCCTTAACTAGCCTAACTACCCATTCCCCCCTTTACCAATTGCTCTATTATATTCCTTGAGAATATGAGTAAGGGTGAAAAGCTATAATTACATTATTTTTACCTATCAAACTAATTGCAAGAGTAAATCTTTGGAATTTGATTTAATGTCAAGGCTTATTTTTCTTGCCCATATAATTATAAATATTTTTAAAGGTTTTGTTTGGAGAATTAATTTATAAAAACATTATAAACAATGTTGGATTTTCAAATGATCAAATTATTTTTTGGAATCAAATGTGGATATGTATTTATGTTTGATATCATTATTATTTCCAATTTAATGTTTTTTCTCATTGTTGATTTTATGAAATATATTATTTGGGAAAGCTCATTTTTTAAAATATATTTTAATTCTCTACATTTGATATGCCCAAGAACTTATAAAAATCTTTTGACATATTAAAACCCTAATGAAGAATGAAAATCTAATTTTTTGGATTTTATGTGCAGGAAAGGATATTATTACACAGGGATTTGATTATTCAAATATTTGCTCAACGACAAAGTACTTTACAAAAGGAAAGTGGAGGAGAGAGTTTTTCAAAAACTTTAGTAGAACATTGATTTATTAATTCATTAATCATTTGGGACAGTTATACATTTGTAATTTTATTATTAAGTGTTCAGTTGTTAATTAGGTTTTAGTTTTGAACAGACGCATTGGTCTGAAGTGCATATGCATCCCTAAAATTTTATAAATATGGGATACCGGCACCAATGAAAAAAGATTACAGATACATTTATCGTAGGGGTAGAATTATTCAACAACTGTAACTATGGACTCTTGTGTACGAGTTTTTCAACATCAATATAGATAAGTGCCATTTCTTTTTATTTGTGGTTATAAGTTATATGTTTTCAATTAGTCTTTCAGATATTTTATTTTATAGAGTGTTTCATTGTGTTAAATTCCATGAATGTTATAACTCAAAATCAATATACAGTTTGAATATCAATTGAAAGATTTGTGAATCTTCCTTTGTTTTTGTCTGTCTCTTGAACATAGTTAAATTTGATAATACTAATTGTGTAATCCGGTTTGAGTTATATCTTGAGTGGAAGCCCTTGAGATGATATTCTTGTCTTATTAAACCAAGTTTTTAAAAACCGTCTTCGATCGTACGTAGGATTGAAAATTTTTTTGACTCCATAGCCCAAGTTTTTAGAAGGCACTGATCTAATCATTATTTAGAAATTTTCATTTGGTTCATACTTTGTAGTTTGTAGATAATTTAATCATTTTTTCAAAACATTACAATTAGAATTCTTAGTGGTTATCCAGTTTAGTTTAATCTTTACATATTAGAAATTATCAGGAGATTTGTTGTTTTCCTCCAGGGATTATTCACCACCTTGGGAGGAACTTTGTTTGTTTATGTATGCAGTTGTGCAACATAGAAAATTTGATAGTTCAAAGTGAAATCAGGCCTACCAACCTTGGCTTGATTAAGCCAAAATTGTAGAGGTATAAGTGGTGCATCACCATTCTACCTGTCAGTTGGCCAAAAGTGAATCCATCATTTTTGGACACCAACAGATCCTTTGCTAAATATGTAAAATTGAAATGGGAAATGATAATGAGATAAGAAATAAAAATTGGGAAAGATTTATATCCATCTAAAAATGAAATAAGACATTTACTACTTTAGATCTAAATAACGAATAGATAGAATCCCAAAAAAACCTATAACTTATATTCTAGAGCCTATGAACTATAACCTGTCTCAAGAGTGAATTTTAGCATAGTATGGAGGGTATAAGGTAGCTAAGTCATTTTGTACCCAAGTATAGGGTGACTGAGTCATTCTGTACCCTAGGTTTTTGGTTAAAGCTTTTAGGGATGCTCCAATAGGTCCCTATCTTCTCAAAAAAGTTCTAGTAGCTGCGTAACCTATTCCTACACAAAAAAAATAGGGAAGATGGTCGGATAAATGGTTTTCCCTCAGTCAAACCCTTGTTTAGGAATCAACCTTGAAAATGTAATGAAATTGCATAAAGGAAAGATGAAATAGAAGCTAGATCTAAATCATGAATTGCCTAATGCCTTGATGACACAATTCCTCTTTTGATGTAATCACAAGTGTTAATGCAATATCTTGAACTTCGTAAAGACCCAAAAGGAAATCATGAAATATAATCCTTGAGTAATGAATTTTTTAGTTTTCCATAATGCTTAATAAAGAAGAAGAATGCTTTGGAGACTTGAAGACCAGAATATTTGAAGATCTCAAGAATGCTTAGATGTCAAATTGCTCTAGAAATCCAATTGCTAGATCATGTAGGTTGATAATAGTAATGGATATCAAAATAAGGATAGATAGGGTGTTTATATACCTCATCCATCATTTCAAGACTAAAAAATAAGCTAGACTGACCATGGGATCTATTTCCCTGCTAACACCCTGACATAGGTCTCCGGGCCAAATTTGGGCCAAAACTCTTGGGTACAGAGCAACTAATCCCTTCTATACCTAGGTACAAAATGGTTGAGTTGTTCTCTACCTACCAATCAAGACCCAAATTAGGACCATGGGTCCTAAGAAATTAGAGGATGTGGGAAAATAGGGTATAGCCAGTTCGAAGGTTAGAAGAGAATATAAATACCATAAATGGTGATATAAAAGTTAGGTGATGAAATTAATTATTGGCTTGGAGGAAAAATAGAGGAGCATAGTTATAAATAAGGGTTTACCTTGAGTTTTGAAGAAATTAAATCAGCATAGGACTTATAATATTAATTTAAAGGTCCAATGAGCATTAGGAGAGCATGAAATCAATGTGGGAACCCATACATACTAAAATGGGGCTAAATTAAGCATCTAATTATAGGTGCTAAATTTTTAGGTTGGCATATTTAGCCCCCACTTTAGCGATTAGATGAGTCTACCTCATACTCATGGTAAAGTAGAAGAAAGAGAGAGATAAAGAGATGAATATGCATTTATGGTAAATTTACAAAAATATAGGATATCTCTATGTTTAAGTACACAAGCCCCAAAACCAAGGATATTAACTTATACATCCATGTGAAAGGACACATAATACAAAGACCAATGCCTAAATATTACTAAGGTTTTAAGTCAACTAGTTTAAGAGACCTCAGTAAAGAAAATATCTCCACTGCTAGTATCATGCTCAAAAATCTATTTGCAAAAGCACAAGTGGTCACATGAAAAAATCAAGAGGGTACATCAAAGATAAGGCAAGACTCCATGATCCAATATACTAGAAAATTGCATTATTCTATTGATTAGGGAGGAGAGAAAAGGATAACAATGGATGACATGGGCTATCTAGTTGTGTTGTGCTAGGTGATCCAAGAAAGAGATAAGAAAGAGGGAGGAAGAGGAAATGGTCTATAAAATTTTCTTGTGTTAGTTCCACATATTAAAGAAAATATAAAGAGGGATTTAATGGTTTAGTGCATACTATTCAATGCATGAATATTTATCCAAAGTAGAGGTTGAATGGTCTACAAAATTGTGTTATGCTAGTCAACCCTTGAAAAGGATAGGTCAAATGGTCTAACAAATTGTGTTATGCTAGTTCAACCAATCCTAAGGATAACCAAGGGAAGTATTGTATGAAAGGAAATTCACCAAAAATATATAAAGGGAGTTATCTAGCCCTAGAAAGTCGTATTATTCTAGTGTACTCTACTTGAAATACTTAAAGTAAACAAAATATTTGTAATAAGGAGGCAATATATGCCCCCCCTTAAGATCAAAAAATGGGATTATTTTGACATCTTGAGGATGAAAGAAACAAGTATAAAGAACCTTTAACACCAAATAGGTATCCCACAAGAAAAACCCATTCCAAGAGAATGAGGTCACAGCTCCTATGAGGTCAAGGAAGGGAAAAATGTAAAGAGATACCATGCAACACGCATAAAGAGATCTTGTTGAAGGATGTTGAAAAGAGGAAGGAAGAACAAGAAGGGAAGAATTATCACCTTCCCTATTACTATGTAAAGGGATTATAGAGGAAGGATGACACACTTTTAACCTCAAAGTAAGGAATTGTTTTACGATGGATACTCAATTGCAAATAAAGAATAGGTTAAGATCAAGGATACATACCTCTTGTATAAGAGAGAATACCTAATTAAAAAATAATTCTATGTAAGATTGGATATCTTGATATGAATCAATTCTACTTAACCAAATGAAAAAATTAGATCCTTATAAGGATTAGAGATTGACATACTACCCTTTCCCTGCATGTGGACCTATTATGTTACTCACAAAGTATGATTGCACCTAAAATTGTACCACCATGAATGAAAATGAGCCCATAATGGAGAGGATAATAATGTCACATACTGTGGAGCAACATAATAGGAACTTAATCTTCGGAGGATGGTCCGGGGAAGAGAACCAAATCTAGCACTATGAAGAAGGATACCCAGGAACCTGATAAGGATTTGGTTGATCTTAAGGAGGTGGCGAAAAAGGCATCTAAGCTTGAGATTCATGCGGTAGAGATCCTCAGAGAGTTTGCTTGAGCAACTCTCTTGGCTTTGTGTTTGGCCTGGTTTTTTGTTTCTGTCCCTGGTTCTATTTTCTGGACTTTTTGTTTGCTTTGTTGGCGGACTGTGTCTAGCTATCCCTTTTTTCTATGGCTATCTTGTTTATGTAAACTTTCAATGCTATATCTTTGTTATGCTTTAACTTTGTAAGAGTTTTAGGGCCCCATTAAAACCTATTTTCCTTAATAAAAAACATAATAGGAACTTAAATGTTATTCAAAGTAATCATATTAGAAAATAAACTCATTGTGACATTTTATATGAATGATATCATAATCAATGAGTTTTTGAATTTTATAATGCGAAGCTTGAAATTCATTAGTAGAGTGGTCATGATATCAATGATACATGAAAAAGAGAAGATTCAAAAGGTTTTTTCTACTATTCTTTTTTTTTAAAGGTTGAGTAGTCAACTTAACATGAATAATATTAGGCAAAATGATTTCTTGATTAAAGCTAGACATAGAAGAAATGTTAGATGATAAAGAAATTTTAAATGATAAAGAGGGGATATGGACAAAGGAGGTTTGATATTAAACACTTCCATATGTTTCTCATTAATTTTAAAGATTTTTTTCACACATGTAAGACTATGTTGGAGATTATGAGTGAAATTTTAGAAGAATCAGGTTGAAAAATGATACACTAGGCCCTTTAAAAGGTCATGAGTTAAAATTAGTAACTTTGTTTTCACCCACAAAAGATGGCGTAAAGTCTAATGACCCCCAATCATATTATAAAAGGGAACTTTTAGGAGAATAAGTATCTCTAGGAGGAGAGTATATGTTTTGTTGAGATGTTGTAGGAATGGATGAAGACTTAGATTCAGTTTGTAAGAAACTTTGTGATTTATCATTAGTGACAAGGGTATACATGATATTGTTGTAGATGAACATCACTTGTGATGAAGTGTTGAAGGAAAAACATGCATATCATGTAGCCATGGTCATCCTAGGAGAATATTATAATTAAGACCATCGGGCATGACATGAATAGGCGTGGGTAAAATAACAGGGCCTACTTTAATAGGTAAAGTGATAGTACCCAATGTTTGTTTAGCAATATTATCAAAGCCACATATAGGAATATAATCAAGTTTAATTGATGAAATATTAACCTTAAGTTATGAAACAAATAAATGCTACAAACATTAAGACTAGATCTATTATCAACTAAAGTTCTTCAAATAAGATTACCATTCATAAAGAGATAAACCATAAGAGAATCATGTTGATCTTAAATTTCCTTAGGAGGCAACTCATCTTGAGAAAATACAATTTGAGCTTTGTTATTGGTCGCATTCATGCATTCCAATATGGAATTTATATTAGCTTGCATAGGAGGTGTGGTAGTCATATTTCTTAAGGGTTTTTCTAACACTTCATGATATGTAGGTGAAGTTTGAAGACCTAAAGATATAGCTTGGAAGGAGTAGCATAGAATTGTTATACTAAATCATATTATTTTCCAATATTTTGAGAAAGACAAGGTGAAGAAGAAAGTATTGGTTGAGAAGAAGGACGAGGAGAAACAACTGAACAAGTGCACCTTTCATGATAATGATTGGTTTATTTTGAAGTGTAGGTTTATCTTGATGAATATGGACAACAACTTTAGGATTTTCAGTACCCAAAACATTGACAACATTGACAACATTGACGTGATCAAGCTCTTGATTATTCCAAGTTCTATCACTAGAAGAGAGATCATCAAGGAAAGTAATAATGATATTATTCACTTCTTTCAAGGTATATGATCATTAGGAGGAAAATATTTATAATGAGGATTAGGGATTTCCATCAATGCTTCATCTTTAAAAGGGATGTCATTTAAAGAAGGTAAGGTGATATTAAGAAAGGTATTTATAATATCCTTGTCTTTTTCCAATATATCATCATAAAGGGGGTACATATTAGGAGAAGGATCAACGTCACACATGAATATGTCATCTCTAGAGGGAGTGGAAGAAATATTAACCATAATATCATCCTTTTTTATCAAGGTTGCTTCATGAGGGAGAGAATAGTCAACATCATTATCCAGTGCTTCATACCAAATAGAGAGATCATTGATAATAGAAATAGAACAAACTTTAGGAGAGAGATAATTATAACTCACTAAATGTTCATTCCTAAAGGGAAGTCATGAAAATAATATAAGGTAGGTTATTACGAGGGGAGTTAATAATTTTAACCAAGGTATTCTCATGGGGGATGCACATATCAAGAGAAGAGTTAAGATTAGTCTTTAATATTTATCCCCAAAGAGAGAGATTGTTGAGAGAAAGGTTAAAAAAATATTCTTGCACTAATATGTCCTCATGGATATGAGGGTCCTTAAGAGAGGGATAAATTGATAAAAGGGAGGCTAAGACACTATCACCTTGAGAAAACATATGCATTATTAAACTAATCTAAACATGAGAAAAAACATGAAACAATATGAAATTTTTATTTTGTCTTTTTTAATGTAAATACATAAAAATAAACAATGCAATGCATACCAAACCAGAATTGGAAATGTTATGAGTCAAGTTCACCAAAATGTATAACATGTGAACCTAGATATCTAAATGAATACAATGTAGCAAAGATTATGATGTAAATATTGAAAAATGCTAGACACCAAATTAAATTGGAAATGTCATGCATTGGGTTCACAAAATGTACAATAGGAAAAGGGAATCAATGCAAACAGGGGGATCACCTCTCCTTTTAAAAGTTGCACATTTAGAAGAAAGATGCCCTAGTATGCTAGGAAGGTACCAAGCGCTAAATGGGTAAATGATCCTTCACTAAATATGTAGAAATGAAATGAGAAATAATAACGAGATAAGAAATGCAGATTAGGAAAGATTTATATGCATCTAGAAATAAAAAAGGACATATGCTAGTTTAAATTTGAATAACCAATAGATGAAATCCCAAGAAATACTTCTAACTAAGGTTTTGGAACCTGTGAATTGTAACCTACCTTCAGAATGAATTTGAGCCTATTCTAGAGGTTATAGGGTGGTTGAGTCATTTTGAACCTAGGTACAAGGTGGCTGAGTCATTTTGTAGCCTAGTCTTTTTGCTAAAATTTCAAGGACTCTCTGACATGTCCTGATCTTCCCAAAAAAGTTTTGGTAGTTGTGCAACCTATTCCTACACACAAAAAAATGGGGAAGAAGGTTGGATATGTGTGCTATAAATGTGTCACACTTCTATGGATCATTACATGCAAGAAAACTCAAGAATGAGCCCTCACAAATCGATCCATAGCTCCCTAGGCATGGAGTGCAAGGGTTTTTAAGAATGCTCTCAGCTAGAGCTATTTAGCCTATAACCTTGCTAGTAAACCATGCAATGGGAGATTCAATGAAGACAAGGGCAAGAATGCCAATATCCTCAAGAATCAAGAATGAAAATGCAATGCAATGCAATGCTAGAAATGGAAATGCAAGCTAAGCTATGAAAGGAAATATGCAAGTGTTACAACCCAAGCTAATTAATCTATGTGAGGTAATCTAGAGCATAGAAATGAAGCTAATCTAAGAAAGCATAAATATGAAGCTAAGCTAAGAATGCAAGAATGAGATGTAAAATGCAAGAATGAGATGTAGATGCTAAGAATGCTCCAAATCTTCAAAAGCTCCAAAGTGACCTAGAAATCCTGCAGCATAAAATTAGCATAAAAAGTTGGGGATCTAGAATGAAGAAGAGAGCTCTCCTTTTAAAGGAAATGAGGAGGAATGGACCATGGAGATTAAGAGGCAAAAGATTTAATCAATGGTGGAGCTTAAAAGAGGAGCAATCCATGTGCACAAATATCCTCCAATGAGAAAATAAGAGTTGACTTTTGTGTCCATATGAGACAAAAAGTGCTTTTTCCCTTTTTATAAAATAAGAATAATGCTTTATTTGTGCAACTTAGGATAAGAGGAAAAGTGGGGGTTTTTTATTTATTAAAAGGGGAGGAAATATTCTTTTTAAATAAATAAAAACTTAGGATAAAATGGTTAGCCCATAGAAAATAATCGAATAAATGATAGAACTAAGATTTGATCAAGAATAAGCAATTAGTGATTTAGCAAAAGGGGCTAATAGTCTAGATGACCATTTTTAGGTGTATACATTTTCCCCTCTTTGACTAATGTGTGATCGATCCAGGAACACATGCAGTCAAAGAATGAAGTTGAAATGTGAGATCGATTTGGGATCACAAAGCAACTCAGATCAGCCAAGAAAGCAAGAGATAGCCAAGAAGGCAAGCAATAGCATTTTGACTCCAAAGAATGAAGTGCAAAAAAATAGCAAATCCTGCATGGTCAGCCTAGTAGCGACAGTACTAAACACTTAGGAAAGAGATAGCCAATAAGATATGATGTGTCTGCCCCCTCGGGATCGAAAGCGAAATCTAGGTAGAGGGAAAGCAGATGCAAGAGAGACATGATCAAATCACTAGAAATCATAATCGAAGAAAGAGAACAGAATAACCATCAAGCAGTGAAGATATGCCCCACACATGGGACACGGGGCACGAACCTATCGGTCTCTCAACCCGAAAACACCATAGAGGGGAGGAATTGGAAAGTGAATGAAAGACTAGAAGGTTGAAAGAGATGGGGATGAAGAAGGGAAGAATGCCCCAGCGAAAATCAAAGGATCAGGCCTCAAAAGGTCAGCCAACTACATGAAAGAGGGGGAAAAGGTGATTTGGACAATCAATGGGAACGCGGATTTTGGTTTCGATCCTGAAATGAAAGGAAAATGATGTGATATGAAAGACCAGAAGTGAAAGACATGATTAGGAAGAAGCGAAAGGTGAGTGCAGTTGATTAACAAGTCCATGAAAGATAAAGGAGAGCTCTCTCCATATGCAAGATGCAAAACTAAACTAACATGAACTTAAAAATGCAAGCTACATGAAAAGTGGTTTACTTGCAAGGTTACAAAGCCAATAGACATCTAATATTCATCATTGAGCATTATTGGTGGCGTCGCAAGATCATACAATACACACTAGCATAACTATGTGGATCTGAATATGATCTATATCAGATAGAAATGTGGAAATCCCACCTAGGCATCAAAGACATGCAGGTCAAGATGACTAGTGCAGTGAGGTTCCCTAAGTTTGATATAGCAAGATTATGCTCGCATCGAGACACAAGAAAGTGAAGATGACTATAAGCATGCACTTGCGAAATAGTCAAGGATAATACCTTGTAGGTCCATAGTGTTAAGTAAGACCAACATAAATGCTCATGACAGTTATGATCAACAAAATATACCCACAAGTAGATAAAGAAATAAAACATGTTCTCATACCCTCAGTCTTCTAGCTATGCATCATCAGAAATAATCATAGGGGGAGAACACTCAGCAAAGAAATCATCATAGACAACAAGCAAAGAAATAAAGTCAAACAAATCTCAGCAATTCAAGTGCATGTGTGTAGGTCATAGAGTCAAACTTTGAGTATCGCATCTGCCAGTGAGAAATATTACATCATCTAGATGGCGGGTAGGACATCTGATAAGTGTTGAGAAACACTCGACGCTAGGGTAGTGTTGAAAAACACAGTTGTGGTGGTGTTGAAAAACACAGTTGGGGTGGTGTTGAAAAACACCATTTGTGAGGTGCCTAAGAAACCCAGATGCACAAAGAGACCCAAGATAAGCTCAAAACAACAGATGCCCCCTAGACTAAGACAAGAATCAATTCCAGGCTAGGAGAGGCAAAGCGAGAAGTGGAGCGAATGAGTGCCACACAAGACTGATAGACATAGATGCAAAGGGTCTCAAGCAGCACCTGTTTCCAGGTTTTCACCACTTGATAGATTTATTGCAATTTTTATTATTATTATTATTATTATTATTATTTTCAGGACTTTTTATAATTTTTTTATATTTTTGCTACCAAGGCGCCTATTTCCAGGTTTTCACCAAGGCACATTTTCAATTTTTTCAATTTTTTCAATTTTTTGATTTTTTTGGGTGAGACATCAAAGTGCCTATTGCTAGGTTTTCACTAGGATGCTCTTTTTTTCAGTACTTTTTATGATTTTTAAGATTTTTTCAGAATCATATATGATTTTTTTTTTTTTGGAACTTTTTCAAGATCATAAAGTATGTACAAAGAATGCCCCAGACAGAAACGGACATCAAACTCCCAAGCAAGATCACATCGTGTAGTCCCAATGTCTAGCAAGGTGGAGGACAAGAGGGAGTAGCAAGCTAGTGGAAGAGATGGAAGACATGAGAATGAAGGAGAGTGAAGGGAAGAAATCCTCAAAGGCAAACTCCTCAAGAGTACCCAAGCTAGGGAAAAATTATCATGAAAAGCATATTTGGACAAGCAATGAAAGGATAGCATAGGATAAGCCTCAAAAGCATGGTATAAGAGCAGGAAAGGATGCAGTCCAAAGGAGTAGACATGTCAAGAGGCTTCATAGCATTGTGTTTTACTTTTTTTTTATTAGATCAAGACCAAAGGGGAAAAGGATAGCAAAAGGCTAGAATGAATGGAGGAAAATAAATACGAAGGCTAAACATGAATGGAATGAAAGCAAGATCATCGTAAGATAGCTCACAAGATAGCCAAATGTTTGTGTATAACTCAGCATTGTCAAGATCAAATAAAGAAGATGAAATGAATGAAATATGTAGAAGAACTACGCATGATGCCTGATTGCCAGGTTTTCATCATGGTACTTACCCAAGGCACCACAAGAGAGTGGTTTTCACCATAGGATGAATTTATTTCTCTTTACTTTTGCTACCAAGGTGCCTGTTTCTAGGTTTTCACCAAGGCACATTTTCAATTTTTTTCATTTTTTTTTTTAAATTTTTTTTTTACTTTTTTGGAAGAAGGCAAGCTTTGCAGATAATGCTCCTTGAAAGGATAAACCATAATATGCCAAGGATTCAAAATGATATGCTCAAAGATGCTGATAGGGAGAAGAAGATGGAAGAAAAAAATGGAGGATAAGGTTTTATGTAAAGCAAGTGAGGCTGGAAGATAGGAGGAATAGGCAAGTGAGGAAAAAGGAGAGAAGGTAGAAGGATAATGAATGGAAGGATTGTGAAAGGGTAGATGGAAAGGAAGGCAAGATCAATGTCGACACACACCTTGAAGGGTGGCAAGAGGATGGAGGAAATGTGAAGGAAGGAATACGAGAAGGAATATAGCAAATATTTAGCAAAGGTTGTGGTTCAGGCACATGGAATGGAAGAATGTTTTTGGAAGAAGATGAAGTGGAAGCCTTTGGAAGCTTGAATGTCAACTTCACTTGCTATTCAATATTAGACACTTTCAAGAGAGAATTTGGAATCCATATAGACTTAAGCTTTTTATTTCCTTTTGATGATTTAGAGAGAATATCTTCAATGATGGATTTTGGAACCCATACTTGTCTTGTAGTTTTTTTCGTAGATATCTCCTTTGACTTTATGTATCCATGTCGATTAGAAGAGACATGGTGATCTTTTTTTGATGGATTCTTGTATTGCTTCTTTTTCTTGTATTGAACATTCAAGTTACTTCCAAAAGACTTGGGACTTGTGGAAGAAGAAGGATGATATGACTAGTTTAGATGGGTGAGTGCATGAAAAGGATTCAAGGGTATGCATCTATGTTGATTTTGAGGAAAGATAGGAGATGGAGGGACGTAAGGACCCAAGATGGATGACAAATTAGGAGAATTAGGAGGGGAAAGTGAAGGGACATAAGGACCCAAGATGGAAGGAAGACATGAAGCCCTTAGCAGTGGTGGGAGAGGTCCAAGGATGGAAGTGGAAGATGCAAAAGGATAATCAATAAGTTCATTAGCATCTATATGACAACCAAGGATATCAACATCTTTGGAGTGAGCATTGGAATTTTGAATAGAATTGTGGACAGCTTGAATAGGAGCATCTTCTTTGATAGGATTGTTCAAAGCTTGCAAAGACTTAGGAAGGGTAGAAAGCGGAAGCGAGCATGGAGCTGTAGAACAAGAAGATGGAAGACTTTGATCTTGGCAAGGACCTTTGGATAACACAAGTGTAGAATTTTCTTCTTGATCTTCAATAGGCTTAACATTAGCAGTAACAACACCATTTTTAATAACCTTAATGGAAACATCATCTTTGGAAAGCGCAAGTGTGGTAAGGTTATTTTGATCGTCAATAAGCTCAATGGTGCAAGTAGTAGCTTGATCTTGCTTAGGAGATGGTGGAATGAATGGGGAAGAGCGTAGAGGATCAAAAGAACCATGAAACGGATCAGAGACATCATGAAAATAATTAGATGACATGGAGGGTTCTTGATCTTGATCTTTTTTTATATTCTTTTTTTTTTATCATTTTTAAAGTCCTCTTGACATGGAGCCACTTCTAAGGACAAGGAAGCATGTTAGGATTGTATGGAAGACTTTGGAAGAGATGGTGAAGAATTAGCTGAAGTAGGCAGTATAGAAAATGAAGGCTTAAGATCTTTCATTTTAGCATCATTAGAAGTATTTGCAGCCAAATGAAGGTTAGCTTGAGTTTCTTTAAGAGGTAGCCCTTGAGGATAACTATAGGGAACTGCATGGAAAGCCTTAGGATCTTTATTGGATGAAGGATTTATGAAAGATTTGGAAGACTCAGAAGCTTTAGGAAGTGTGTGGGTATTGCAAGAAGTAGGGGATGGAAGGGGACCATCACAAGACAAAGGTTCAGCATTAACATGATCTTGCTCGGAAGTGCAATTTTGATTGTCAGCAGTGGAATTCTTAGAGGAAAGATTCTTGTAGTAGTAACGTTTATAATCAACGCATTGCATTTCATAGTCCTCAGCAGTAGTAGATGGATCATCATCAAGGTATTGTCTACAAAAATAACCAAACTCTCTTTCAAAATCAGAATCATATGGATCACCATCACAATCTCTCCAATATGACAACCCATTTTCAGTAAGCACAAGTCTGTGACTAGGAGGACTTTGAGGAATAGAGGTGTCATAAGTATCACTACATTGTCCATCATCATAGTCATCAAAGGTATTACAAGGATTGTCACGTTGCTCATTATGGTATGGCTCATGAAGAAAAGAAAGACTCTTGGGGGAAGTAGAAGAAGAACGAGATCGTGAAGAAGAGGAAATTGAAGACTTAGTGAAAGAAGAAAAATTAGCTAAGGAAGAATTCAAATGATGTTGAGAAGAGTCATGATAAGATTTGGAAGTTGAAGAAGGAGAATAATGTTTGGAAAAGGCATGGTAAGATGTGGAAGATGAGGAATGATGAGAAGACCTAGAAGATAAAGAGTGTTTGGAAGAAGGAGATTGTGAGAGAATCATGTCTATAATCCTAGCAAAGGCATCAGACTCAAGCATCTTTTTATTTACTCTTGCCTTAAGTTGATGACTTGCGGGATGGTTGGAAAAATAATACTGTTCGAATTGAGCAATGAGTTTGAGATCATCCCTTCTCAAGAGAGGTTCTATAGAAAGATAGTTGAAACTCATGATTCTAAAAGAGAAGGAATCAAGCATGGAAGAAATGAATAGAAGAGATGAAATAGAAGAAAGTAGACTAGATAATAAGAGGAAAATAATCAAGAAGGCATGAAGGATTTAGGAAGAACCATGAAGAAAGAAGAGAAAGGATGCAAATGGGAGACTAGAAAGACATGATAGATGTAGAAGAAAGAAGACCAAGAGTCATTTTAAAAAAATTGATACCATTGAAATTCATTTGGATATTGAGCAACATGTAGTAACCCCTAAGATCTGACTTGGACTGACGAAGGAAGACTGAAAATGACACAAATCAAGCAGATAGCAAATATTCACTATGTGATAGTTTCAAGGCAAAAAGTGTGACTCTTGACCAGTGAACATGAAAAACTCAGTTTTGAAAGCAAGTTGGTCAATGTGGTAGGTTGTAAGTTTGATTTCACAATTCAGAATACAGTAATAGCAAATAATAGACAAGTTTGCAAACAGTAGGTGATCAAACATGTCATAGAACACTTGAATCAAGGGCAAAAGCAACCTTGTCAAGACAAGCACTTGTGATATCAAAATAGAAAAAGCACCTTATGAAGACTACCAATTGTTTGTATGTTGAGAATGTTTACATTGGTATAGCACAATCGAAGATAATTCAAGCAATTACTACCTAGAAGGACAAGGCTCATTACTTAGCAACATGGCCCACAATTTGATGCTCCCTTGCCTCACACCAAGTGGTTGCCCACAAGAGATATTGACGTTGTCATGGAAGTGTCAAAAACACAACCAAAGGAACACATATGGTGAGTATCTTGGGGTGATCTGGGTAAGTCCACTTGGATCAATCCTTGCACCAAGAAGCTAAGCGGCTAAAATAAGGTGGCCTCTAACTAATGGTTCGTAGTAAGGGCTTCCGTTCATAACACCCCTCTTGCTCCTTATAAAGGACTAGGACCTCACGGCCTCAAGAGTACCTTAAGCATTCTTGCTCAATGCTTTCCCCATGGTCACAATCCCATGAGCTACTAACATCAAACGAAGACAAGTGTTATGTCTACCAAGGTTTTGTGTCCTTGATAGCCTTGAGATTATAGTGAGTTGGAATCACTTGCCACCAAAGAAAATGATGACAAGGTTGTCCCCACTTTGGTCATTCCTCTTGATTTCTCAAGAGTAGGCCCGCTAAAAGATTCTAAAGATCTAAACAAAGAATGGATGATTTTTGAGGTTCAAAGTTTTTGGTTCACCACAAGGGTGAAGAGCATACTCCCCTATCCCAAAAAATTCTCCCAAATACACCAAGCAAAGATTTATTTACCCCCTTGCTTTCAAAATCCTAAGATGGGTCAAGATTTCTGTTTCACCACAAGGGTGAAGAGCATACTCTCCTACCACCTCAAAATTCCTACAACAAGGTATTAAGTGCCTATGAAATGAAACAACTAGTATATGCCGCACTTAATAAAGAAAGCAATTAAACAAGCACTTGATTTGGTTTTTATGCTTAGGGTAGCCCTGCAAAAACCATTAGTAGCCCTCTTTGACATGCGTTCTTTTGAAAAAATATCTCAAGCAAGTGCACCTACAACCACAACTTGTTAGATCCACAAGGGTTAGCACATCAAAAATTAGATAATCTGTATGTAAAATAGCTAATCAAATGATAACATCTGAAAATGAAACCATCATGGTTGGATTAGGCTCAAAAAGACCTTTCCAATGATATATCACACTTTGATTTTCAATATCATTTGCAAAATTTCAAAAAAAAAAAGGTGCCTGTTTTCAGAAATTTTCAAAAAGTTAGCAAAGAACCTGAAACTTGCAAGATACAAAAAAAATAGCTCAAAAATAGCTCTTTGTCAGGTACAGGCGATATATCTCAGACTTCACCAGTATCGCGCGACATAGTTTCCTATAGCCGGGCGATATACCTCAGTCTGGGTGATATACTGCACAATAGGCAGGCGATACTTCGCACGACACCAGGCGATAAACCTCAATACGTGCGTACGATTCTTCTATGATGCGAAGTGTCACACTGATATTATAAGGTATATCGTGCGATATACCTGAGAAGTGTCGCGCGATACTCTGAGACAGAAAACTAGAGAATGTAAAATTTTCACAGATTAATCTAAAAAATCATGAAAATGCAAGAAACTAAAGGACAAAGTTTATCTACTCTACCCCACGATGGGCACCAAAAATGTGTGCTATAATTGTGTCACACTTCTATGGATCATTACATGCAAGGAAACTCAAGAATGAGCCCTCACAAATCGATCCATAGCTCCCTAGGCATGGAGTGCAAGGGTTTTTAAGAATGCTCTCAGCTAGAGCTATTTAGCCTATAACCTTGCTAGTAAACCATGCAATGGGAGATTCAATGAAGACAAGGGAAAGAATGCCAATATCTTCAAGAATCAAGAATGAAAATGCAATGCAATGCTATGCTAGAAATGGAAATGCAAGCTAAGCTATGAAAGGAAATATGCAAGTGTTACAACCCAAACTAATTAATCTATGTGAGGTAATCTAGAGCATAGAAATGAAGCTAATCTAAGAAAGCATAAATATGAAGCTAAGCTAAGAATGCAAGAATGAGATGTAGATGCTAAGAATGCTCCAAATCTTCAAAAGCTCCAAAGTGACCTAGAAATCCTGCAGCATAAAATTAGCATAAAAAGTTGGGGATCTAGAATGAAGAAGAGAGCTCTCCTTTTAAAGGAAATGAGGAGGAATGGACCATGGAGATTAAGAGGCAAAAGATTTAATCAATGGTGGAGTTTAAAAGAGGAGCAATCCATGTGCACAAATATCCTCCAATGAGAAAATAAGAGTTGACTTTTGTGTCCATATGAGACAAAAAGTGCTTTTTCCCTTTTTATAAAATAAGAATAATGCTTTATTTGTGCAACTTAGGATAAGAGGAAAAGTGGGGGCTTTTTATTTATTAAAAGGGGAGGAAATATTCTTTTTAAATAAATAAAAACTTAGGATAAAATGGTTAGCCCATAGAAAATAATTGAATAAATGATAGAACTAGGATTTGATCAAGAATAAGCAATTAGTGATTTAGCAAAAGGGGCTAATAGTCTAGATGACCATTTTTAGGTGTATACAGGATAAAGGGGTTTTCCTTATTCAACCCCCCTATTTAGACATCAACCTTGAAAATGTAATAAAATTACATAAAGGAAAGATGAAATAGAAGCTAGATTTGAATAATGAATTACCTCATTCCTTGATGATGCAATGCCTCTTTTGATGTAATGAATGTTATAGTTTTCCATAATGATTTGGAGACTTGAATACTTAAATTTTGGAAGATCTTGAGAATTCTAAGATGCCAAATTACTATAGAAATCCAGTTACTAGATCATATAGGTTGAGAATAGTAATGGATCTCAAAATGAGGAGAGATGGGGTTTTTATATACCTCATATATCATTTTGGGATTTAAAAATAAGGCAGACTAACCACGAGATCCACTTTCCCATTAACACCCTAACATAGTGCTCTATGCCAAATTTGGGCCAAAAACCTTAGGTACATAATGACTAATCCATTCTATACCCACCAATCAGTGCCCAAATTGAAACCATGGGTATCAGGAAATGAGACGATGTGGAAAAATAGGGTATATCGAGCTTTGAGGTTGGGAGAGAATATAAATTCTATAAATGGTGATATAGGGCTTAGGTGATGAAATAAATTACAGGATTCAAGGAAAAGTGGAGGATCACGCTTATTAATAAGGGCTTCCCTCGAGTTTTGAATAAATTTAATCAACACAGGACTTATAATATTAATTTAAAGGTGTAATGATCGTTAGGAGAGTGTGAAATCAATGTGGGAACTCATACATAATAAAATAGGGCTAATATGAGAATCTAATTATAGATGCTAACTTTTTAGGATGGTACAAGAATAATGTATGAGGCTTCCCCTTAGGTGGAACAGTGTGTGTTTCTTACCTTTGTCCTTGATGTCAAAGGGGGAGAGAAAGGTTGAAAGTGTTATGTGATGAGATTGTGTTCAATGTGAAATTATATTTGTCATTGATGGATGTTGCCATTAATGAAAAAGGGGGATTTTTTTGATGGGGGGAGTTTTTTGTTGGAAAATTGATGATGTTGTTGCCATGTTTTAGAGTTTGTGGTTGATGTTGTAGTATTGGTACTAAAGTATTGATGTTGTAGAGTTGACAATGTTGAATAGTTGTTGATATGTTAGTGTGGTTTTCATTGATGGCAGAATACTACTTTGGTGGTTAGTGTTGTGCTTAGTATTCCTATTATGTTTATGTGGTTTGGAGGTTTTGTTGGTCTAAAGCCTAGTTCTCTGGAAGGATGGTGCTTTGAAAAATGTGTTTCGGTGGTTATTTTGTGATGATTGTGTTTGACAATGGTATGAAATTCTCTGTTGTTTTGGATATGGTTTATAAAAGTATGGTTTCATTATTTTTCTATTTTGGGTTGTGTTGATGTGGTTTAGAGGCATAATTGCTAATTTTTTATTTCTTATTTGACTCTGATTATTATGGCATTTGGTTAAAGTGTTCTTTGGTTGAGGCATTGTGTATGGTGTAGTCCACTTTTCATTCCTCCCCACCACAAGAATGTTTATTCTCGACCTATTTCAAAACTATGTTAATTGAATTAGTAATTTCAATTCTATATAAGTAAAAGGTTGTTTATATGGATCAATGAGAGAGGTTGATTGAGGAGTAGATCTATCAAATATAGTGGGAAGTTTTGGCAGAAGTGTAAAGTGGGGTTGTGAACAAAGTGTGGGTGTTGGTGTTGTTAAACACCGAAGGTAGTGAGCCAATGGTTTCTTTTGACAGTTATACTATATTGGTGGATTTCCTTTTTCTCTTTTGTCTAAGAGTGGTGAACCAACCCATAGTGAGAATTCTAGTAGTGAGCCACCCATTATAAAAATCACCTTAACTAGTGTTTTTTTATATGAGAATTAACTTCTCAATAGTTTTTCCCATATCATGGTTTCTATGTAAAAATATGGTGTTCATTGTGTATGATTTATGTGTGTGCTCTTTCATGTTTACATGAAATTTGACTAAGTGGACAAAGCATTAATCTTTTGTTTTTGAATCTATGAAATTGATAAAATTTATTTGACAACTGATTCACCCCTCTCTTAGTTGTCCAAGACATTCAAAAATATTGACCAGACACATGTGCTTAAATTTGATTGCTTGATCTCATGATGGGTTCACACAATAGAGGGGTCATCGTAGGACAAAGAGTAGGCTCATTGTATTTGATTCCTCACATGTTGGAAAGAATCTTGATCATCCATATAGCATTACCACTATGACCTCACAAAGTTATGAGCTTAAATTGAGTGAGCATGTTGGATCAATTCCATAGATATGCAACAATCTAAATCGTCAAACTCCATTTGACAATCAAGAAGATAACTAACTTTGACTTGTTAAGTAGCTGTATAATATTAGATCATCAAGCATGTTGAATTTAATAGTAGCACAATAAATTATGTTATTACTCTCATGGAACCTACACAAAAAATACGTTAGTTATAAACTAGGTGGAGGTGTGGAGGTTGAGAAAGTTGGGTGATGAAGCTAATTGTGCAATGGCAAGACAATCGTAACTATCCACATGTCTATAGTTGCTAAACTTTTAATGAAGAATGTAATCATGATCCTGTAACTAGGATAGCTAGTAGAAAGATAAGGGGCTAATGAAGTTCATGACTTAAAGCAGTTAAGCCAATAACCTAAAATTGAAAAGACTAGTTAACAACATTTTTAGGGAAATCAAGAGCATACTAGATCAAAGCTCCTTGGGAATAGAGTTCACCAAATGTGACCGGGGAAACCAAAAATGCTAACATGAAAGGCCAGTCAAAGTGATAGATAAAAGGACTCAAGTGACAACTTAAGTGTCTAAGAACCCACCATAGGTAGTCAATGTAAACATAGATGCAAATCTTAGAGTAAGCAAGACTAATGATTCTAGTTTTTAAGAGCTTTTAGGCTTAGGACAAGATATTTCAACTATAAACCCTAAAAAATCATGAAGTATGATACAGAGAAAAAATCTAGGAACTCTTAACATAAGGATTATAAGGGTAATAAAAGTAAGGAAGAACACAAAACAATATGAAACAGAGTCTAAGGGTTTAGACTTCACTAGTGAAGACACTGTGAGGAAGGATTTTTTGGTTGATGTTGAAAATTTAGAGCAAGAAATTGGTGAATGAGGAATATTTCAACCCCACCCTAGGTCCTCCCCCTTCCTCCCCTAGGAAAAAAAATAGATCCTTCTTTCCCTCGATATTTGCAAAAGGATTCTCCTTTTCTTATCCCGAACAAAGAAGGTCGTAAGGATTTTATTGGGGTGGCTAGGGATGAAATGATAGATTAATTCAACATGTCTAAATGGTTGTTTCTAGATACCAATCAAATCAACATCAAAATCCGGTCTATATAGAGCAACATCACCTCTTTCCATAATAGAGAGGGAACTTCTAGATCTAATCGGGATGAGAATAAAATGTGTTCCATCCTTGATATTGTTGCAAAATAAGTAAATATAATAAAACAAACTATGAAGGGATTATTATTGGTCTTGAATCCAAGGTGACAAAGATGAGTAATAATCTGATGACATTGGTTAATATGAGCTTCATGACTATTCACAATAGCACTGAAAGCATCAACTGCTTAGTGAACAAATGGAAGAAGCTCTAGGTTTCCAAATCTCTTGATAACACTTATGTGAGTCTAGAGAGTGTTGAAAAAGGTATTCAAAGTGCTTCTAGTAAGGTCTCATATTCACACACTAAGGAAAATTTTATGAAGTTTATTGAACAAGAAAAAACTAATCCCTAGGATATTAAAAAAATTGTATCAGAACATGAATGTGTTGGAGATCGAGGTGGTGTAGGCTCTTAAAAATCTCCAATAGTTTCTTTTAGTTTTAATGTGTTGCCTTCTTGGTTGTTTGTGTTTTCATGTGCTTTTTCTAGTTGTTGGTTGGTTGTGAATATCCTAATTGTAGCATTTTGGAAGTAGGGTTTTGGGTGCTTTCAAAACCTTCTTTACCCTTTAAAAAAAAATCATTTTTCTAAATTTTTCTATTTTGATCATACCTTCTTTACCCTTAATAAAAAACATTCATTTTTCTAAGTTTTTCTATTTTGATTACATGAAATATATTACCTTGAGGCTGGACTATCATCAAGAAACTCAAAATTTCAACCCCAACATAGGGCCTCGCCCTCCCTCTCCTGGGAAGAACATATAAGTTTACCCTTCTTTCCCTCAGTATTTGCAAAATGATTCTCCTTTTCTTAGCTTGAACAAAGAAGGCCCAAAGGATTTTCTTGAGGTGGCTAGGAACAAAATGGTAGACTGATTCAAAATGTCTAAATGGTTGTTTCTAGATATCAATCTAATCAACATCAAAATCAGGTCTATGTGGAGCAACATCACCTCTTTCCATAATAGAGAGGGAACTTATAGATCTAATGAGGATGAGAAGAAAATGTTTTCCATCCTTGACAATGTTGCAAAGAAAGTAAATTATATACTAAAACAAACTATGAAGGCTTATTATTGGGCTTGAAGCCAAGGTGAAAAAGATGAGTGACAATCTAATGACCTTGGTTAATATGAACTTCAAGACTATTCAACGTAGTGCTAAAAGCATCAAGTTCTTAGTGAACTAATGGAAGAAGCTCTAGGCTGTAAAATCCCTTGATAATGCTTGTGTGGGTCTAAAGAGTGCTAAAAAAGGTATTCAGAGTGTTTTTGATAAGGGTTCATAGTCACACAGTAAGGAAAATGTTACAAAGTTTGTTGAACAAGAAAAAACTAATCCCTAGAATCTTAAAAGATTATATCAGAACATGAATGTGTTGGATTTGAGGTGGTGGAGGCTCTTAAAAATCTCCAATAGTCTCTTTTAGTTTTCTTGTGTTGGCTTCTTGGTTGCTTGTGTTTTCATGTGCTTTTGCTAGTTGTTGGTTGTTGGTTGGCTATAAGTATCCTAATGGTAGCATTTTGGAAGTAGGGTTTTGGGTCCTTTCAAAACCTTCTTTACCCTTAATATAAAATATTCATTTTTATAAGTTTATATTTTGATCATATTAAATATATTACCTTGATGTTGGACTATCATCAAGAAAGTCAAAATTTCTTCTATTTGTGCATAGCAAACTCTTAAAGGTATTTTCAACACTCTTTGTTTTTAAACACATGTATCTATAGTGGTGAGCACGTTTCTTAATCAAAGATGAAAAATTTGAACTCATCACACTAGGAAAAGGTGTCCATAGACCATATCATAGATGTTACTTTGTCTAGGATTCATTTGTCACAAGTACCTAATCATCAATCTAATTTCAATATCTAGATTCTAAATTACTCTTACAATATATCAACATCAACAACAAATCAGTTTTCACATAAACCTTAATTTAGTCTCAATTATTTCAATTATTTTGTATCAATTTTAATTTACAGTAATCAATCATGACTTATTAATTTAAAATATAACTATTAAATATTACTTTACCATTTCAATTTAAACTTGTAGAATTTAAATATAGAGATCAAAATATTTGACAATATTATACTATCTTCTAAAAATATTATTATATAAAAAAAAATATAGATCAAAACAAAATATTATATTTTAAAAATTTGACTACCACAAAATATGAATTAAAATTATAAAAATAAATATATATTTAACAATCTAAATACATTTATTCCACTACAAATATAATGTTGACCAATTTCAAGAGATGCAAGTCAAAGTTCCTGCCTATAGTGTAATGCATTTAAAGTTAAGATTGGGTGAAATTGATAGATTGATGTATTGTCAATTTATAGTTTTTCCTAAACTAAAATAATAAAAGCTTTCAAAATGATATATTGCTAATAAAGAAAGAGATAATTTAACAAACATTTGCAATGTAATGCTCCACTTAAAAAAGGACTGAGGTTTGAACTTACATATCAAAATAACATAAGCTTGTTGTAGAGAAGTCATCCATTCAAACAATTTTTATAGTTCAGAATTTTGAATTTGAGCAAATCATTTTTGCATTGATTAAAAGCATAATGATAAAAATGGTGAAAATAAAATAAATATTCAAAAGACGAGTACACATTTTCATATAAAGAGATAAGGAGTTCAAATTTTACAGGAGTGTAAGTGAACACAACCAAAGTACTTCACTATAGTTGGTGAGCTGTATAAAAATGATGAAAAGCAATTGAGAAGATGGCAATAAAATATATTGAAAAGACTAGAACATACTTTCATGTAAGGGGATAAGGAGTAAAATTTTTGCATGAGGTGTAAATAGACACATAAATTGAGAACATTGAAATTCTTCATGATTGAAAACAATATTATATTTGGAGAAATTTTCTAATTAGTTTGAAATATTTTGTAATGGACATTTCACTATTCTTACCAAAGTTTTTTCAAATGAGTAGTATAAAAATGATGAAAAACAAATAAGTGCTCATGAAGGAATGCAACTGTCAATTGTTTTTAAGTGTTTTTTAATTTAAATGTAACAAAAATTACAATATTTGTAGGTAGACAATAATAGATATTTTTTACAAATGAAAATAAAAACATAAATTAAAGGAACCAATTCAATGTAGCCATACATTTCTATTTTTCCTAAAGTAAAAATAATTATTTCTTTTTATCATCTTAAAGTGCTTAGATTGAATTTTTTTTTGCTAATAAAAGCTTTAAAAAATGAGTCAAAGTAAAAATAAATAATTTGAAATAATTATATTAAGTTAAAAATTATAAATTTAAAATATCTTAAATAAATAATTATAAATATAAAATATATTAAATAAGATAATAATTATTAATTATCATTTTTCATATAATATGATTTTAAAAATAATTATATAATAATTTAGCCATTATTAATTATTTAAAAATATTACTTCATTTACTAAAAATATAAGAGACGATATAAATTTAGAAAATAAATAATTAAAATATATATTAAACTATTAAATTTTTAAAAATACTTATATTTAATATAAAAATAGTCTATTAAAAATATCCCACATTTAACATTACTATTTCATATAAATTGTGCTTGTTCTCATATTCATAGAAGATAGAAAATGTGATATAGATATATCTTAGGACGTCATATGAAGATGAACATGATAAACCAACTTTATTAGTACTTGTCATAGGCTAAGCAAGTACTATTGCATCCGTTTTTGAGTTTTTAGTGTTAACTAGTGATTAAATAAAACTGTTTAGTCTTATTATATGAGTGAACCAATTAAAATTTAGCACGTTTGTTATTTATTGTATACTTTATATTTAATATAATGAAAATGCATTGCTTCCTTCCATATTGCATAGTTTTCCGCTTGGAAACAATTTTTGTTTCTATCTTTAATTAAGATTTTCATTAATCTTTTGCTTTTTTATATTAATTGTATATTAAAATTTTTAAATTTTAAATTATATTACATGAGTTTATTTTAGTATATAACTCACTTTTTCTAATGCAAGTAAAAATATCGTAAATATATGATATAATATAATATATATTTATTCTCATTTATATATTTTTAAAAAATATTTTAAAATTTATTATATGTAAATTATGCATTAATAAATATTTAGGTAAACAAATTATATATTATTATTATAATATAGATTATAATTATAATTTGCAATCAATAATTGTTTATATAATTATAATTTTAAAAATGATTTATTACTACAATTATCATTATATAAAAAATTATAATTATATAATTAATTAAAATATCTTATATATTATAATAAATTTATTAAAATTAAGATTAAATTTATATGAAAAATTAAACTTAAAATTAATTATTAATGGCAAGTACTTGGCCACTACGTGGCACTTGTTATAAACTTGTCACATATACTCTCTTCCCTTACACTTTTTTGCATGTTATTTGCTGAATTAATGGATATGCCTTTGAGAAATGGCAAGTCTTTTTTCTTGCAACGGACAGTTGGAAAGTTGGAATACAAGGAGAACAGACTGGTAAAAATCAAATTTGCATTGTTAGTTTGATTGTCAAGATTCACAGGAGGAGGTCCGACTTAAAAAAGAATCTGGGGTTAGCTTACAACTGTGATTCTGTGGTCCCTTAGGCTGTTTGGTCTGGTGGACGTCATTAAAATCATTCATTCATTCAATGATCTTTATTTCCACGTGATCAAATTGAAGACAAAATATCAGCACAATACCAATTGGTAGGACGGGTCAGTATGAAGGGTCTCTTATTTAGTACTGATCTCAGTGCATTGTTGGTCATAACGGCCTCAAAGACCCCATATAAATTATGAGCATTGTAATTCCACTGCAGAAGTTGAAAACCTCATTCATATCAAGCCAAAGGCCATCAAATGGAATTGTGTTGTAAAACTCTGAGATTTCTAGTCCAAAAAGATTGAGTCTCGGGGTTCAAAAAATCTGGAAAGTATACTGGGCCTGGCCATACTTGTGCAAGGTAAGGGACACCCGCTTGTTTCAGAAAAATGTCCCCTTTCATCCCTCTTTGAAAAGTTTTGTATGTTTCATCTACAACTATTCCTGCACATATTAAACAAATTGTAAGGATACCATTACCTTGCGCCTGTCCAAGTCTTCCTGTTTGCATCAATTAGTAAGTTAAATAGTCAGATTTCAGAATAGAGAATACCTAGCTACAACTGATCTGATCTGTAATGTTTTTATAAAAGCCTGTACAATCCAATACAGATGATCATTTTAACGGTTGCCCAGAATTTATTTCCTTTTAAGACAGGTACGCAAGCTTCAATTGAAGGAGATAATGCCTTCTAAGATGCACCTGGAAAATTTCTCAACCTCAAGGAAAATTTAACTGCTCATATTGTAGTCAGAATGGATACAATATGGAGAGATATCGACTCTCTAGATTTAGGAGCTAAAATCAGTAAGTCAGCCATAATCTGACATAAGGTGCATGCATTTAACAAAAAATACAACCGAGGTTTCACCTAGGATAAACATGCAACTGTGAAGTCTTGAACCCCAATTTCATTAATCATAGTATCTTGGGGCATCTTAATGCATGACTACCAGTTGCCATTGTTGTTTTACTACAGGATATGTGACCCTGAATCACTTTGTGTCTTCTAGGCCTAGCACACATGAAATGCTCCTACAAGAACAAGTGTGAACAAGTGTTCAACCTTGTGAAAATCATAGGTACTTAAGACATACATAAGATGTAAACAATTTACCCAATGAATGGTTGAACAGGCGGCTGAACTAATGAAGATTATCTAGCCAGCTTTCTGTTGTCCTGCTGTCTTTTTGCTGTCTTTTTTCTCTCTGTTTTTCTTTCGATGGACTTGTTAGTTTTTTGGTGTCTCTTTTTAGTGTTGTTGCACTGTTTCCACTAGATCTTTAATGCTTATTTTGTAATCTGACTGTAAAAGATTTCAAATCCTTTCAAAACTTATTTTTAGATAATCAAAACACTTCTCAATCCAAACTAAATCCAGACAAGAATTGTAAATCTAATTCATCTAGAAGATAATTTCTTAAAACAGTAATGTTCTAAATTGCTTGTTTACTGACCTTAATTTTGGACGAGAAGCTGAGATAGGGTGAAGTAACAAGACACAAAATGAAGCTTCTTCGGGCCACTTGCATAACAACTGAGGAGGAAGGAAGGACACGATGCCAAAGATTTGACATAATTGCCTGCTGCTCTGCTTCTGAGCTAAAAGTGCAGAATAACTGTAACAAAACAAATTAAATTTGGGTAGAGCTAATCCAGTTTCAGAGTAAAGTTTTCATATTGAGAATACTATTAACATACCATAAAAAATAACTGTTATATTCCTTAAGAAACAAATTGATGCTCCTGTGAATTATCAGATTTAGTTTTGTCACTGACTCATACCTCAAAAAAGAGAACACCCAATTAATAAATATCCGAAGAGAATGAAATTGATCCCCCATATAGCTCCTCTGGAGTGGTGTACCATTTCATTTCCATACAAAATATTCATTTCCCACCAAACTTAATTTTTCCTTTCCAACTGTTCCAACTTTCCTTGGTATCAATTTAATACACAACTCACATCTGTTGAATGGCTTACAACGAGCCTACCAGGAATCAAATCTTATCGAGTGCAAGGCACCGACATCATAAAGAATGAAGCCGGGATCGTGCCCTGGACGCAAACTTCATACCTCGCTAGACTGCCTCGTAAGTCTGAACCCTCCATCAAAACCAAAAAAAATTGCATTACTGTAAATATTGTAATTGCTGATTGCAATTATTCGTATTGAAAGGCACTAAATCCACGTTCAGAGTTATATTTTATAGGAACACATAAAAGAGAACCCTGTATTTACTAGAGGTCTGGAAAATGTTCTATGCCTTCAGTCTTTTAAGTAAACTCTTGAAAAAGCCTTGTTCACTTCACTCCCAATTTGTCCAAACTAAAAGAGAAACTAGTGCAACCTGCAAACGTTTTTTCCGTGTTTAAAAAAGCTGGATCACAGGACTCCAAACTCCACAAAATGACAGAATGTCGAAAGGGCGGCTATTCAAAATTTCAAACCTTCAGTACGTAAATGTGACATGTGACTAGCAGAAAATTTATGTTCCCAACCCCGATTTCTAACCGCTCTCTGTTTTTCACCTTCAATCCAAGCACAAAAAACAGGTAATATCAAGAAAATTTTAAGTACATTGGAGCAAAGCAATTGGTTGGTAATAGAGCTGAATACCCAACTCCAATCTCCTGATTTACAACTCGACCATTTGCTATCAACAATTGGTTACATATAGAACTGAATACCAAACTCCAATCTCCTGATTTACAACTCAACTGAGAAAATTTCAATGAATATGAAGTGTTCAAAGGTTGTAAAACACCAAGATCAAGAACCATTCTAGAAAGTTCAGAGAGAGCTTTCTCGAAGCCAAGGAAAAAGCTACTTCAATTAAGTCACTCATTGTAATTTTTAATATTTTTTTCAATTAATTGTAATTTTTTTCTTTTTCTTTTTTTCAACAACCAATAAAAATGCAGAAAATTAGCTTTTTAAGATTTTTAAAATATTCAATAATTTATAAACTATAGAAAAGATTTGTGTAAAAAAATCTCAAATACTATTGATTGAATTAAATGACAATATGCACCTAAACAGATGCATAAGTATTCCTGCTTAAGGAAAAAAAAAAACAATAAAACCAATTTTAATTAATTCTTTAATTTTAAAAAGTGGTGTTAATAATAGTCCATTCTAAAAATCAATATGATTATAAGCGGGCCTCTTTTGTACCCCTTCGTTTCAATTTTCTAGCACGTACCTCTCGTGACGTGCATTAAAATCTTCTATATTCTTACGTTATAGTCTTTGGATTCCAATAATTCAAATTCCCCTCGCTTTCATGGAGCGAATCTCCTTATTCATTGTTTTGAATTTTAGTGTAAAGTTTGTTTTCTATACATTTGCTAGATTTCAAACTGAAATTCTTTCATACATGGCCCACATGATTCGCCCAAAATATGTTGACATTAATTTCAATTAATTTGATTTTAAGTATACTCGCAGTAACAATTTAGTCTAATATTATGATTATATTAATATTATAATAAATGTAGAAATAAATAAATTAAATAGTCAAATGTTTAGTTTTAAATTCAATGAACAAGTTTATTTATTATGATTTTAAAATTTTAAAATCTATTAGACGATTGTTGTTGATAAGGGACTCTGACCAATTAGACATAGTTTGACTTTATAGATAGTATGATAAGGTTTTTGATTATGCAAAATTAGGCTCCATCTGGATATGATGATGAGATTATGGGATACCCTAAAAAGACCATAACTTTCATAAATGCATACTTGTAATAATAACCATGAGAAAATGTCATTGATAGTATGTATCCCCCTCTTGTAATAATAACCATGAGAAAATACCATTGATAGTATGTATCCCCCTCTAAATAGTTGTGTACCAAGGACACGAGGAATGAACATAAGGGAAAAAAATGATGACACCATGTAAATCAATATCGTAGATAATATCATATAAGACATAATAAAAATGTCATAAAAATAATAAATATCATGTAAGGGACAACAAGCATATCAAGCAACATATATGACATAAGTATGTAAAAATATAGACACTTAAATGTAATATTGAAAGTGAATATAACAAAAGAAAGACATGATGTCCTCCAATGTTGTCCTAGTGAAATCAAATAATGGTAACCATAAATGCTAGATAAGGATCATGTAAGCATGATAAGATGAAAAGTATGAGAGCACAACAAAGATCATAACATTTTTGCATAAAATAAGGAATTCTTCCTTCGCTCTACAATTGGAAGTTTTTTTAATCTGTGCAGCTCCCTTTCATGGTAGCCGCTGGTAGGGGAAACTCTCATGCCAACAAAACCATCTCAAACTACTAGTGGCTCCCCAACATGCCTCTATCTAGAGATGCAAATGACAAGTCATGTTGGGATTTTCCTATTCTACTGGCCACTAGACACCATCCCTGCAGGACTCAGGAAATGGTGTTAAAACTACTAGACTCAGTAGTAGATCGTACTATCTTCACCTAGGATAGGACTCTTGTTGGAAAGCTTGGTACTTTTAGACCAACTACTGAGATGGTTTCGACATGGTTATTAGGTTCCTGGAACCTTAAGGGGAATGTTACCCCGTTGACTCTCCTTGGGGAGCTCTTTTTATTCAACTTCACTTCATAAGAGGACATGACTGTTATCCTTAAGGATGTATGGTTCTTCAGGAACCATCATTTGTCCCTTTGCAAATGGAATTCATGCTTTGACCCAGATACAGATCTTAATAGATTGATTCTAGTGTGGTTTACGCTCCCTAGTCTCCTTTTGGAAATGTGGGATGACATCATCTTTAAGTGGATTGTGAATTCTATAGCCAATTCATTGTCGTGGACAACACGACAAGGAAAAAAACTAGACTGTTCTATGTGAGATTTTGTGTCTATGTTGAGATGGGTAAAACTCTTCCAAACTTTATCATTATGAACTCTAAGCATGGAAGCATCACCCAAGCGATGGTGTTTGAGAATGAGGTCATCTTCTTCCAAAACCATGACAAACTTGGACTTGTGATCACATAATGCAAGATGAAAACTAACAAAATGATCCCTTCCCCCTCAAAGACTAGACCTTTGGATTTGATGGGGGGGGGGAAGCTGTGACTTCTGATGGTGAGCCTAACCCCCTTGAAGGGGATTGGACAACCTCCTATGATGTTTGTCCTACAAGTTACGACACGTGAAGGAGATAAAATAGTTTTCTCACCCACAATTGGCTTAGGGAGTAGTGGCATAGGCTTATTGTTGTGTCTCTGGTGTTCATCGACAAGAGATAGAGCCTCTATGGGAAATTTTACCTAGCAGGAGAAACCATATGTTTTGAGTAAGATGGAGGGGGGACAATGCTCCACATCCCACTATCGGGAGCTCTCTCCTACCAATAGGTTTGATGATTCATGGAGATTGATGGTCCACAAATGGGTCACTAGGTTGAGGAAATAGGACTACTCATTTGATGGTGTTATGGTGTGCAAGATTATTGTCAAACCTCACTATGGAGTTGATTGCCTTTCTCCCAACCTTTCAAAATTCAAAGCAAGGGAAATGGAACTTGTTGGTAGGTGGAAATCCACCCAAGATCTCTCACAAAATGTGATGGGGATGAACAACCCCCACAAACATTAGGCTCTGAAAACTTGTGTTTGAGAGTATAAATTTGACATTTTGCTTCTGCAAGAAGTCAAAATGACTTTGGATACCTTCAAACTTGTTACTAAACACATCTGGCTTGGGGCTCCCTTCTACTCAAGCAGGAAGTTTGGAGCATCAAGTGACATTGTCACTATGTGGGATCTTATCAATATTAAAAGCAACCTCTTACTTATCTCCCCCCACTCTTTGGTTTCATATATGTGATTCAATGATGTTTCCTAGAACTTGATTAATTTTTATGCTCCCAACTCTTACTCTAGTCATAAGTCCTTGTGATATGACCTCATTTCTCATGTATGGTTCCTTGGATCTGTTAGGCCATTTTTCCAGTCATTGCAAAATCCTTTAAAATGGCCTTTTCTCTGCAAATTTTTAGGTTGTCTTGCCCGACTTGCAGTCACAGTTTTAACTTGCAAAGACAATCCTTAGTGTTTCATGTTGTGCGTGTCTTGCCTTGTGTGTTTCATGTGTTACCTTGCTTCAGCCCAAGTCGCGTCTGCTAATGTGCAAAACCCAGAAATTTATTCGAATCCTAGGGTCCGCAGGAAGCAAACTTTAAAATTCTACACTAGTGTCGAAAACCCACTGTGTTTTCAAAAATCCACGTTGTTTTTGACCTTTTTGGCCTGCATAAAGACCCGTGTTATTTTTGGCTTCCTTGTTTACCTTTGTGTGATGTTGAAAACTTTGTGTGTTTTCGATCTTTCTTCGAAAACACTATGTGTTTTTTACATTGCATGTCTTCTTTTATGTCGGCTCTCCTTGTTCATTTGTCTTAACCGCGCAAGTGCGACGATGTGGGGCCAGTTCCTTCAAGGTGTCAGACGGGGGACAGATGGTATGTTCTTATTGGTTGTTGCATGGCCGCATGTTAGACTTTTCTGACATGTGATCATGCGACCACTTGCCATCTGTCTGCGTGGGTCCCGGTTATTCGCAGTTGGTGGCGTATTTGCTCAGTGGTCCTGGAGGCGGACATGTGGCAGCCTGTGATTAGCTGTCACATGGTCGCATAGCCTAGTTTTTGGCTATGCAATCATGCGACCACTTGCCACGTGTCCCTGAGGCCCATCGGCAGTGTGGTGTTGGTTGCAGTCAGTTAGTGGATGTGGTGACAGTTGCGGTGGCGGCTTTGGGTTGGCTGTCGCATGATCGCATAGCCCAGTTTTTGGCTATGCAATCATGCGATCGGTCGACACGTGTCCATGGCAGTGCGGTGGCGGTTGCGGTACCCCTTGCGGTTGTGGTGACGGTTGCGGTGGCGGTTACGTTGGCTGAGGTTGGCGGGTGGTCGCATGTTCACATAGCCCATTTTCGGGCTATGCGATCATGCAACAAGGCACCACGTGTCCCTGGGGCCCATCTGTATTTGCTCGGTGGTCTCACTGGTAGGTGGTGTCGTGGTGGTTTTCGATTGGTCCGTGCTAGCGGGATGGTGGATTTGAACGCAGGCCCAAGTGGGGTTTCTTAGTGGTGTTTTGATGGCCGATAGGTTACATGTTTGCGGCTTGTCACATGTTCACGTAGGCCATTTTCCTGGCTTGTGAACATGCGACAAACCCTGTTGTGGCAAGCGACGGTGTCGGCAGTTAAGAGAAGGCAAGTGGTTAGCGGGTTGTCGCATGTTCGCATAACCCATTTCCAGGTTATGCGATCATGCGACCAAGCATATTTTGGAGCCCGTTTCCTGTGGCGGTTAGGTTTGTGACTGCGCAGTTGCGCGACTGAAGGTGAATGGTTAAAAGACTTAAAGCCCGCGCAATGCATGTGACCGTTTGAGCTTGTTGAGTGTTTTCAGTGGCAGGAGGTACCAAAATTCATTTTTGAGTGGCTGGAGTGGGCAGAGTGGATTGTCAATTGCTGTGGCTTGACCCCTGTCATGTCTGTGTTTATTCCTCGGTGGGGTTAGGTGATTTTGAAATTTTGATTTTGAAATGATCATCGTGCTTGCTTTGTAGCCCTGGTATAAAGGGAATTTTGTAATCATTTTGAGAGCTGGCTGGAATTTCTTGACACAGGAAGCTGAAAAGCCAAGTGTGTATCCTCAGTCCAGGTTGTAACATTTTTGCTTCTGTATCAATACTAGGAAGAAGACTTATGTATCTTTTGCATATTGTCTATGGCATCACTGAATCAGTTTGTAATATAGGGATTTGAACCCACATACTTAATATAGTTTCACATTCTTGGATCTCTCCTTCAGTTGTTCTTGATGAATTTTGAGTTTTCTAACTCATTGCATTAGGTTACTGGTGTATGTGTTTTGTCTCTCAACCCTGATCTAGGATTAGGTTAAAAGCCTCTTAGTGAAGCATAGATTTATTGGGTTCAATCAGGAAGGATATCTGCAAGCAGTGTAAGAGATGTTTGACTATGTTTATGGCTTGGTTTCTCAGATGAATCTAGTAGTTGTTCTTGTATTTCATGTCTACTTTAGGTATGATGCCCAATGGATAAGGCACTGATCATAAGCTAGTATCCCTTGTGCTGTTACATGTGTTGCATGATTGTTTACACTCTGCAAGAAACATTAAATCAATACCAATTTTTACTTTCATTTTCATTTATGTATTGTCCTACCTAGTGATGGAGGATCAATGAACAATAGGTTCTTGTTTAAGTATTCTCTCACTATAATCATCTGTTGAAGGATCCAATAAAGAAATAAGGGGCAGAGTTAGAACTATCAGTCAGAGTTAGTACTATTGGATCAGGTGTACCCACCTTGGTTTCACAGAGCCAAAAGCAGAAGAGGGAAAATCCATCCCTATAGTTGGTCCAGTTGCCTATAGATTGCCCACATTTGGAACTAACCAATCCTTAATATCCATCATAGGCATATTGGTGTCTCTTTGAGTGTAAACTCCTGATCAGGAACCAACAGGATCTTTGGATGGTTCCTGGTGATTTCAACACCCCCCTTTTCCCATCAGAGAAATTGGGTGAGAGCATGCTAGACCTTGTAGATTTCATCGACAAAAATGAGTTATTAGATATTGAACTCCCTGACAAGGTTTTTATCTGGAGCAATAATAGGAAAAGTGAGGACCTCATCCTAGTTAGGCTTGATCAGTTCTTAATATCTAGCAACTGGGAGGGGGTTTAATGCTTATTTGAAATCTCTTCCACATACCATTTTTTACCATTGCTCACTTATCCTTCAATGGATCCAAAACATCCCTAAAGGCCCCATCCCCTTCAAATATGAGATTATGTCCACCCTCCAACAATATTTTAAAAAGTGCATTCACCAATGGTAGAACATACCAATCCAAGGGACCACAATGTTCAAGGTTTCCTAGAAGTTAAAAAGGATTAAGGCTTAGCTCTTGGAATAGGATGGTGTTTGTGTATATTTTTAATTAGAAGAATGAGATCACTACTAGACTCAAGGAGTGTCAGGACTTGATGGCCAATGGTGTTCGAGCAATGGAAAATTGCACTAAGGAATATAATCTCATAAAGAGATGGAAGGTATAACAACTAGGGAATAAATCTACTTGAAGTAGCAGTCTCGTGTTCCATGGTTAAAAGAGAGGGATAAGAATTCTATGTTTTTCCATAAATCAGTCAACAAGCACATAAAAAGGAACACTATCTAGGGAATTTTGGATGAGTCTAATAAATATCTCATAGATGATACTAAGTTAGGGGAGTTGGCTACTAATCACTTTCACAATGCCTTCAAGGATGGTATTGGCAGATGTAATGAGGTGGAGTATGAACTTCTCCAATGCCTCCCGGCCTTGGTCACATCGAATGATAACATCTGTATTATCACCAAGGTCACTAAGGAAGAAGTTAATAGTGTTCTCTTCTATATGGATGCATATAAGGCCACTAGCCCTAATGTCTTCCCTCCTACCTTTTTTCAAGATCACCAGGACACCATAAAATATGATGTCACTATGGTGGCTAAGGACTTTCTAAGAATGGAAAAGCTTATGAAGTTCCCGAAACACATGTATTTGGTCTTAATCCCCAAAGTCTTGGAATCAAAGCACATCTCTAATTTCATATTGATCAACCTCTATAATACTTTATACAAGATTTTTTCTTAGTCATTAGGTTGAAACCCCTCTTAGCCTCCATTATCAATACCAACCGGAATGGGTTTGTCCCTAGTCGCTAAATACTAGATGCAATCATTACTAGTCATGAGGTAATTCACTCAATGGAGAAGAATATAACTCTTAGGATGACTCTAAAGTTGGACATTTCCAAAGCTTATGATAAAGTCATATGGGATTTTTTGTACAGATTCCTCCTCAAATTTGCATTTGACTCCAAATTATTGACTACCATCAAAACTTTCAATGAATCAGTTATGTTTTTAATTATGGTTATCAAGTTTTGTAAAAGATTTTTTGGCCCTAAAAAGGGTATTAGGAAATGGGATCCACTCTCTTCTTGCCTATTTATTATCCTTACTAAGGTTTTGGGTAGGAATTTCTTGAAGCTTATTGAAAAGGGCAACATCTAGGGAGTTGAGGTTACTTCCACATCCCCAATGATGGTGATTCGACAATTTGTGGATAATACCATCCTCTTTGGAAAAGCTTTAGTGGTTGAAGCTAGGATATGGGGTTCCTTATTAGATGAGTATGAAATCACCTCAGGTTAGAAAATAAACTATGATAAGAACAATTTATACTTCTTCAATACCAATGAGCACCTCCAAATGAATATTTGTAGAATGCTTGGTTGTGGATGTGTTGCCTTACTGGTTATTTATCATGGTCTCCATTTAATTATTAAGGAGGTTTTCCCTTCCTTTTGGGGATCCATTATGGAGCATCTCCAGAAGAAGATGTCAGGCTAAAAAGTTAAACTTCTTAGCAGTGATGGTAAACTTCAACTCCTATTGGATTTTCTCTAAGGCATTCTGACTTACTTTCTATCTATTTTTTAAATTACTTGAAACTTGGCCTCCAAGATTGAGGCTATTTAGAAATATTTTTTTATGTATTGGGATGGAAGATAAAGGGGGAATTTATCTGGTTAACTAGGAAATGGTAGGCAATCCCAAAAAATTGAGCAGTCTGGGACTTAGGAGAGTAACTCACGTGAACAATTCTCATGGCTAAGATTGGCTAGCAGCAATACAAATTGGTGCAAAATCATGTGTGCCAAATATTTGAACAATGAGAAGTTTTTGGATAACCTTTTCAACCTTGCCCTTCCTTTGGGATCTAGGATTTGGAGTAATGTTGCTAGAGGTAGGAATATTTTGCAGACTATTTGTTGATGGATTGTAGGAAATGGAAAGACCATCAAGTTTTGGAAGGATCATTGGTTCATAGATTTCCCTCTCAGTGCTAACAATTACTTCAAATGATTATTGATGAGAGCCATTTATGATCCATTTGTATGCCATATTTTAATCCATTTCATGTACCTTCATACTCACTTCCATTATTTATTTCTATTCTAATTCATCCCATTTTACCATTTTATGTTGCATGTGATTTAACATATGTAAGTAGTATTTAATATGGTTTTAGGATTAAAATATAGAAAATACATTATTGATTGTTTTTAATAATAAGAATTATAATCTTAAGCCTTGGGAAAATCAAGCTTGCAACATACAAATTACAGGAACTTTCTGCTATAGGAACTTTATACTCTTCCTGTCGCTCTCTTCACGAGAATTTGCTATCTAAACAATTGTTCCTGTCATTTGCTAACACAATCCCTTTCACTGCCACGTGGATTTATTTGATTATCCACTTCAACACTTCGTATAGTATTATCTTACCATCCTTGTACATGGAGTTATTTGATTATCCAATTCTTCCAACAACTTTATTGAGTATCATGAAAAAAGGGTGCATTCATTGGCTACGTGGAGGATCAATAGATATTATAATCTCCTATTTTTATTTATTGTTATAAAAATTGTCTTCAACATGTGGTTGATATCCAAGATTTTATGAAGACTATCGTGACTTGCCTTTTCACATTTATAGTTGTTGTTATAAAAAATATGTTTTTATTATGTGGCCAACAAACATTATTTTATGTAAACCAATTAATTTCAGTTCGTTGGCCACGTACAAAAACAAATTATCTGTTTTCATATGTATTTGTTATAGATTGCATTATATAAGCAGCATATGTGAATATTTAAAAATAATTTCCTTTCAGCCAAATAATAAGAAATAAAAATCAGTTGATTGATTCCCACATAGATCTGTGATCTTTACCTCTATCGATTGATTGGCAGGAAGGGTGCCCACTCTTCAACAACCAATGGACTGTAAATAGTTTGTAATTTGTAATTGTGTGTTTTGATCTTTGTTCATTATGTTTTATATTGCTATGTTTGTACATTTAGTATTTATTAATAATTTGTGTTAGTTAGTATTAAATTTTTATGCTTGATGAGTGCTAATAATTTGTGTTTGTCTCCATGCTGCAAATCTAGTTGATATGGTTTTCATATTTGATTTCTATCTCAAAAGCTGTCATAATGTTTGTGTAGTTCCTATTGCATTTTAATCATAGAAATAGAATAGAAAGTTAAACCAATTGTGCATTAAGGAAAATCTTGTTTTACTAGATTAACCATTCATACCTTATGCACTTTTGTGGTTTGTAGATTTTTTAGTTTTATTTCCAAACTTGTTAAATTTGTTAAAATTGCTAGTAATAATTCTTGTCGCTAAGAAGAGATAATTCTTGTTGCCAAAATTGTTTTGGTTTGTTGCAGGTTTATTCTCATGTGTTGTAGCTACATTCATAATCGTTCATCTCACAACTAGTACCCCTTGATGGTATATTTCTCGGACACCTTTGACAAGCTTACGCCCCCAGACTGACATGTATAGACCATACTGAATTCATTATAAGTTATTAATCTTTCTCATTATCTGCCACAATGTCGGTCTATCATTTTGGCGTCATTGTTGGGGAAACATGTCAAAGGCATGTTAGTGTGACAAGTTGAGTTAGGAACAATGTGTTGGGATGAAAGCTTGTGCAATTGCTAGCCTTTCTTAAGTAATTAATCCTGATTTGTGTTGCTTAAATCATATAGATGCATTGTTTTAGTTTGCAAGTAGATCTTAGAAGTTAGATCCATTTTTATTTGTTTGTTTTTTTAGTTTGTAGGTAGATTCATTTTCTTTTTATGTATCATTATTTGTTGTGAGTAATTAGTAAAGGAAGGAAATTTTGAAGAAAAAGGTGTTAAAAATGATGCATTTTCAAGGTAGTTCCAACACATCAATTTTTAATGAAAAATGCTTCAAAAATGAAAAAATTGAAGGGAATGAAAGAAGAAAAATTTACTTTTCAGCAAGGGCACTGCCTCTCGACCTCGCTGTCACCCCCGACCCATGCTTTCACATTTTAAAAAAAAACAAATAAATTGGTGGGGGAATTGTGTCAACCAAAGGTGATGTATTTATACACTCTCTACCTACTGAATGCAACTTAGATGATCTTGATCTTCCATTATCATAGGTATGTACAAACGTTATCTTTATATCTGAACAAGAGCAAATAATTGATGAATTTTTAGAAAAATGTAATTTTGAGAATGATAATTTAACCACATGTTGTTCTATTTGTTACAGATATGATGATAAGTGCATATGCCCGAAAAACCTAGAGCACGGTGAATAAAGTAAAAGATATTTGTGAGCATCACCATGATAAGGATGTAAGTGAACAAGTCTTCCTTGTAATTGATGAACCATTTCAAATACCAGCTCAAGAAGATCAATGTAGGAATTATGATGGTAACATATATTATCACTCGATTGTATTACAAAGACAACATGTTTCTTCAAAACACACTTCTTTACATAATATGCACAATGAATGAAATCATGAATGCTCGCAAAAACCATTATATCCCTCCTTACCATCTCTTCTCCACCCATCCTACTTATTCCCACCTATTTTATCTCCTCCATAATTCTTACCATTTTCATTATCCTATTCACATCACATACTACCCACTCCACCATATCCACCAAGGGCAACAATAATTTTTCCTAATACATTTCATAATAAGGTGGTTGAAAGTGCATCTAATATTGAACTTTCCAGGATTCCTTTACCATCTAATCATTTTCTTGAAATCTGTAAATCAATGTTGGAATGTACTGATGCACATAAGGGACGTGATTTTGGTTTAATTGAATTAGAAGAACAATATACTTTATTGAATTATAATCAAATTTATTCTTCTTTTCCTCTTAGTGAATCACAATCTTTAGAAGGAATGCACATAAATGAGGTTATACTTGAAATTGAGTCAATTTTAATCATTAAACTCATAAATATTTGTGTGGACATTGATCATACACTAAGAAATATTAAACTATATGCTTTCCTCACTCCACCAATGTGTTGTCGGATTCTCCAAGATATATCTTTAATTCTTTTTTCTACTTATCCATATTGATCTTTGGAGGCCTATGGTTAAAATGTGTATTCCTCACATACTTGTTGATTTGGGATCAATAATTGATTAAGCACAACTCTAAGGGATTAAATGCATTAATTGCCAAGCCAAATATGTTATCATTAGATAATTATCCATTCCAAAATAATAAAATTATCTTTCTCACTCTTGATTCTTTGTATTAAGATGACCATTTATTAACCACAAGTGTATTCCTTGGGTTCTCATCTTGACTCCTTGCTTTTGAAATTAAGTTAGAGGGAAATCCATCTAATTTTTTAAATCTTTGGTTTATTTTTCATGTCTTCACATTTCATCGATGCTTATAACAACACCATGCATATGAGCTTTGGAATACATAAAGGTATGCATTCTTCTGTTAGCTAATATTTATGTTTTGTTTATGCAAGAATTCATTATCAAGTATTTATTCATATCACTAACTCTACCATTCATTTTCTACTACATACATCACATATCATGGTGGAGTTATTGAGTAAATGATATCAAATTACTATACTTGATCTACTTGGTCTTGAGAATGTGATTACAGGTCTCTTCTGATGGTTCTCCAATGCTTTGGCACAATTGCCACTTGATGATTTCTTACATACTTAAGCATTCGATGATAACTTTGTTCATCTTATTGGAAGGAAAAGAGCATGTTTCACTTGTGTCTTTCTCATGTCCATCACAAGAGGATTATTGGACATATGTTCAATATTCATAGATACCAGTTCTCTTTTGTACCACCTTTGATGCTAGATAATACGACACTTGGTTTTTGAGGCCCATGAATCTTGCAGTATCAGATATTTGGCTAATTCTTCATCAAACACATCCAAAGATGACATGAAGACATGTGAAGGATATACAAAGAACTTGAGTATGTTCTCATCATTAATTGATTCATCTACCTATTTGAAGCTATATGGATAAGTTGGAGGACTACATTGGTATTTCACTACATTGCCTTCTTATTCTCTATTATTAATAATGTCCACCAAGTGACTGGACATGTTTTCTTATCAAAGTTCAACCTTCTTTCCGATGTGGTGGCATGAGTTCACTAGGATCCAACATTTTTATTACACTCATGCTATGGGAAGGTGAATGGTCACTCTTGGTGAGGTATATTTCTTTCTATTGGTCATCAGTTCAAGTTCTACAAGCAACCAATTTTATCAGTGAATTCCATGGAAATATGTGATTTGGATGGTGTTATTTCTATCATCTACATGAGAGTTTCAATTTATTTGGTCATTATATGTAGTTATTCAAAAATAAAAATAAAAGAGAAAATAAATTAAAAAAAGAGAAAAAGCAATAAAAGATCCAACAATGAAAATAAATTCTTAGTGGTGAAAACTATTTTTACAACACCATTAAGTGGTAAGTGATTGAAAATTGTCTTGCCAACGGTCACTTTGTTAATATGATTTAGAACAATAAAGAGGGGGGGTGAATCAGTTGTTCTCGGGTCCAGATGTATAAATAAACTTTCAAACTCTTCAACAACTCAGATCTAATAACCAATAGCTACTTGGTCATTACAGAATGCATATCAGAAACATATAACAATGCAGTCCACTATCCAATAGTATTTAACTTGCAAAACATAGAAATGTTCAAACCAAAACATTCACACAAGCATTAACACTAGGATTTATAGTGGAAACCCAATTTGGGAAAAACCACTTTGTAACATGCTACTGAAATTTTCACTCTTCTGAAGTGAGCTCTGTGAAAAGCCAACCCTGTCAAAGGTTTACAAACACACTACTAGGTGTGACCCGGTTAAAGGATTTCAACCATCCTGTTAGGAGTGGGCCTTGTTAAAGGACTTAAGTACATTCCCTTAGAATGCAACCTTGATTAAAGGATTTATACAATGACTGTTAGATCAACCTTGATTAAAGGATTTAAACTGATACAATGGTTAGAAAGTAATAATAGTGTTTGATCTAAAAACATACAACTCACTTTGCAAATAACAGATCCAATTCTTACAAATATATGTTGGCTTACTGACTGTGATCCATCTCCATCTCCATCACCGATCTTCTCAAAAATCCCCTCAAGAAATCACAACTCCTCCTTCAGCCTTTTCTGCTTATTCAGTCAATAACAACAACTCCAACATCCTTCATCAACCTCACACTTAGGTTTCCTTAATACCTCTTTGATAGGTCAATCTAACTTTTGCCGCTTAATCTCCTCTATAGATCTTAGGGTTAGGTCAGATTCATTGAATCCTTCCAACATTACGTTCTTCATCCATCCTTCTAGAAACATCTCAAATCTCTTTATGGAATAACAATAAAATGGTTTATAGTGCATTAAATGCTTCCGTACATTCAATAAATAAAGTCAACATGATTTACATAATCCAAGAATTCAACTATGTCGGCTAGGAATATGAATTCTTCCTCAAATGTAAATTACTAATGCTCGGTAAATACTGTGTTCAACTCCTCAGTCACCACTGGGTAGCCCGATCACCACTGAAATTGTTTCCTCCACTAATATTGTCTTCCTCAGCAATAAAATGATGTTGACTCTCTATCATTGTAGAATAGATTGAACTCATTTGATATGAATTCTCCAACTCAGTCAGATCTCAGATACTTCAAGTTCCTACGTGTCTCCTTTTCAACCTTACCCAAATACCACTTAAAAAATTGAAATACATCAGATTTTTCTTTAAAAAACATTGCAGTCATCATTCTGGTGTAATCATCAACAAACAAAATAAAATATCTAGCCACAATAGATTTGTACACCAATAGGTCCACAAAGGTCAATATGAACCAAATCTAAAGCATTTTCAGAAGTAAAAGTCTTTCTCTTGAAACTAGACTTTGTCATCTTACCCAACTGACATTGTTTGCACATTACATTATCAGGTTTCTTCAATCTCGGCAGACCTCTCACTTTCTTCTTTTTACTAATATCTACCAGATTGTCAAAGTTAACATGACATAGCCGCTTATGCCATAACCATATATCATCAAGTTGTGTAATCAAACATGTCTCTTCAGATAGGTCTAGATAGAACAAATTACCTCTTGTCTTTTCTCCACTTCCAATCAGTTCACTAGTGGCATCAAATATTTTAGCCTTCCTGTGATGAAATTCCACTCAGTATCTAGTGCTATTAAGTTGTGCAACACTTAGCAGGCTATAGTTAAGACCTTCAACCCAATAAGCATTTTCACAAGTGATCTTATCATTCAGCTTAATCAATCCTTTACCCTTAACAAGACATGGTGCATCATTACCAAATTTAACACTTCTACCTTTGTAATTATCTAGGGTATCAAACTTACTTTTGTCACCAATCATGTGGTGTGAGCAACCACTATCAATAATCCACTTATCATTTTTATTCACATAGGATACAAGTGCAGTTTTCTCATCTTCATCATACTCATCTTTCATAGTAACATAGACTACTTCAATCTCAAAATCATCACTATCAATGTCAGTTTCTTCTTTAGAAATATAGTAAGATTTCTTACCTTTATCTTTGTAGTCCTTGTACCTTCGATAACCTCTGTCTTCTCTTTTATCTTTGTGCTTGCTATATCTTTCCTCATCCTTGTCATCCCTGTTAGGGCATCTTGTAGCTATATGACCAAATTTTTTACATGAGAAACATATGATAGGGATTTTACCTTTATACTTGCATTTTCTCCTTTTCAATCTTTTGGCCATAAGAGCTTCAAGATCCTCTAGTTCTTCATCAAAAGTGTCACTGCCACTTCCACTCTCACTGATGCATCTTTCCTTTTCTTTCTTAGATTTGTTCAAAACCAATTGTAACTTGAATGCAGATTCAACATTAGAAATAGTGAAGTTATCATAATTAGAAAGCTCAAAAGTAGTAAGCTTACCAACAAGACTTTCCAGTGTAAGAGCATTACCAAGGTTACATCTAGATTCTTGAATTGCTGAAATTTTGATGGCATAAATAGGATGCAAAGTTCTCAATACTTTTCCAATAACATAATTTTGATGGCATAAATAGGATGCAAAGGTTACCTTTATACTTGCATTTACAACTTCTTTTATCCTACCACAATATTGAGCAATATTCTCACCTTCTAGCATTTTCATTTCATCAAATTTACCTCTCAGGCTTTCAACTTTTTCCCTTAGCACATTTATGTCACCACCATAGATGTTTGCAATAGTGTCCAACATTTTCTTTGCATTTGTGCAATCTTTGATGTCTTCAAATTTAGGATAGCTTAAGGCAAATTCAATCTCCAACATTGCTTGATTGTGCTCTTGTTTAGCTCTCATCTCCTCAATAGCCAAAGGTGCAATAGGTGTAACATAGTCATGCTCAAGATAATACTTTGCTAAGTCACCAATACCAACTAGATGCAGTTTCATCAGACTCTTCCATGTAGGGAAGTTCTCCTTATTTAGCTTTGGTACCTCCTTCTTATACATCCTAATCATTTACTTCAAGTACCTTTAATCTTGTTCTCTGTAAGCACCAATAACTCTGATACCAATTTTTAATATGATTTAGAACAACAAAGAGGGGGGGTGAATAAGTTGTTCTCAGGTCCAGATGTATAAATAAACTTTCAAACTCTTCAACAACTCAGATCTAACGACCAACAGCTACTCGGTCATTATAGAATACATATCAAAAACATATAACAATGTACTCCACTATCCAATAGTATTTAACTTGCAAAACACATAAATGTTCAAACCAAAACATTCACACAAGCATTAACACCAGGATTTATAGTGGAAACCCAATTTGGGAAAAACCACTTTGTAACATGCTACTAATATTTTCACTCTTCTAAAGTGAGCTCTGTGAAAAGCCAACCCTGTCAAAGGTTTACAAACACACTTCTAGGTGTGACCCGATTAAAGGATTTCAACCACCCTGTTAGGAGTGCGCCTTGTTAAAGGACTTAAGTACATTGCATTAGAATGTAACCTTGATTAAAGGATTTATACAATGACTGTTAGGTCAACCTTGATGAAAGGATTTAAAATGATACAATGGTTAGAAAGTAACAACAGTGTTTGATCTGAAAAAATACAACTCACTTTGCAAATAACAGATCCAATTCTTACAAATATATGTTGGCTTACTGACTGTGATCCATTTCCATCTCCATCACTGATTTGCTCAGAAATCCCTTCAAGCAATCACAACTCCTTCTCCTTCAGCCTTTTCTGCTTATTCAGTCAATAACAACAACTCTAGCATCCTTCATCAACCTCACACTTATGTTTCCTTAATACCACTTTGATAGGTCAATCTAACTTTTGCCGCTTAATCTCCTCTGTAGATCTTAGGGTTAGGTCAGATTGATTGAATCCTTCCAACATTATGTTCTTCATCCATCCTTCTAGAAACATCTTGAATCTCTTTATGGAATAACAATAAAAATAGTTTATAGTGCATTAAATGCTTCCATACATTCAATAAATAAAGTCAACATGATTTACATAATCCAAGAATTCAACTATGTCGGCTAGGAATTTGAATTCTTCCTCAAATGTAAATTACTAACGCTCGGTCAATACTGTGTTCAACTCCTTGGTCATCACTGGGTAGCCCGGTCACCACTGAAACTATTTCCTCGGCTAATACTATCTTCCTTGGCAATAAACTAATGTTTGGTCAACATTGAATTTGCTCGGCATATACTGGCTCAGTCAACACTAACATCACTCGGCTTAAACTAGATTTCTTCACTTTTTCTCGGTTAAGCCTACTTGTTTAGTCTTACTTCTTACTTAGATAAGCAATACATTATCTTATCATTGTGCCACATAATCAAGTACCCATTGAAGTATCAAGATAACTCAACCTTTCCTTAGGTTTTATTGTTATCACCTCTTCCCTAATCCTTCTCAACAATCAAATAGATATAGTACTTTCTTAGATAGCAACAGTCTTACTAGTTAAGGTTTGACATCAATGACAATACAACAATTGCTTCAATTGCACTTTCCAACACACTTTTCATGATCAAAATTGAAAAATGAAAAACAAAATGAAAAAAAATGCAATAATTGGTGTTCTTGTTTCTCGCTAATCATTCTTTTCAAGAACACTCAATGGCTTCTATGGTTCTGTCATCTTGGCACCTCTTTTCACTCACTTGTGTAGCTTTTCTCTAATCGAGTGTGATCATCATAACTTTGATCACCTATAATAGGTGCTACATGTTCAGTTGAGGTGTTTTTGTGGAACATTCTACAAGTCCTTTGTTCTACAATGCTTCAGTTGGATGACGATGGCTCCTAAAGTTGCAGTCTTTGTCACAATTTTTGGTTCCTTCTGATGGTCTACTCTCTAGTACTTCAAGTCATGTAGAAATGTTTTGTGGTGTTGCATTTTTTGGTGCACTCCTTGGTTCCTTGTTTTCGATGCATTGATGCAATGCCTTGGCTTATCTAGACATGAAAGTTGGTAAAACAATCATTTTTGTTTTTATTATTTTATCTCTTAACTTTATTAATATTGCTCATTATGTAACACCCCTACCTAGCCTCTCCTTAGTTCATGTGGATGGTCAACCCTTTCAATTGGGGGAGGTACACTATCCTTATTACCTATATTTTTACCTATACCATATTTATTACATCCATTATCCTTAATTACTCCATCATAATATCATTTTATCCCTTATTATTTTACCCTTCATATTCCTCATCATTTCATCATTTTCATTGCCTATCATTTCACCCATTTCATATAAGCTTATGAATAATGAGATAAATTTCTCATAACACCTCCTATATATAAGAATTTGAAACATGATGCTATATAAAAAATGAAAATGAAAGGGGAAAAATAAAGAAGTAAATATAAAGGGTTTGTTATGAAACTTATTAGAAAAGTCATGAAGCTTTCTATGAAGAAAATTTTGATGAAGTATACTAAAGGGTGAAGGCCGATGGCTACAAGTTCAAACCTAAGACCTCTTGATCATAATTATTGCTTAAGGACATGCAATATGTTAAGTTGGGGGGAATTATGAGAGCCATTTACAATCCATTTTTATGCCATATTTTAATCCATTTCATGTACCTTCATACTCACTTCCATTATTTATTTCTATTCTAATTCATCGCATTTTACCATTTTATGTTGTATGTGATTTGGATCAAAATATGGAAAATACATTATTGATTGTTTTTAATAATAAGAATTATAATCTTAAGCCTTGGGAAAATCAATCTTGCAGCATACAAATTAAAGGAACTTTCTACTACAGGAACTTTATGCTCTTCCTCTCACTCTCTTCATAAGAATCTATTATCTAAACAATTGTTCATGTCATCTGCTAACACAGTCCCTTTCACTGCCACATGGATTTATTTGATTAACCACTTCAACATTTTATATAGTATTATCTTACCATCCTCGTACATGGAGTTATTTGATTATCCAATTCTTCCAACAAATTTACTGAGTATCATGACAAAAGGATGCATTCATTGGCTATGTGGAGGATTAGTAGATATTATAATCTCCTATTATTATTTGTTGTTATAAAAACTATCTTCAACATGTGGTTGATATCCAAGATTTTATGAAGACTATCATGACTTGTCTTTTCACATTTATAGCCGATGTTATAACAAATATGTTTTTATTATGTGGCCAACAAACATTATTTTATGTAAACCAATTAATTTCAGTTCGTTGGCCACGTACAAAAACAAATTATCTATTTTCATATGTATTTGTTACAGGTTGCATTATCTAAGCAACATATGTGAATGTTTGAAAATAATTTCCTTTGTACCAAGTTACTAAGAAATAAAAATTTGTTGATCGATTCCCACATAGCTCTGTGATCTTTACCTCTATCAACTGATTGGAAGGAAGGGTGCCCACTCTTCAACAACCGATGGACTGTAAATAATTTCTAATTTGTAATTGTGTTTTTTGATCTTTGTTCATTATGTTTTATATTGTTATGTTTGTACATTTGGTATTTATTAATACTTTGTGTTAGTTAATATTAAATGTTTATGTTTGATGAGTGCTAATAATTTGTGTTTGTTTCCATGTTGCAGATCTAGTTGATATGGTTTTCACATTTGATTTCTATCTCAAAAAAATTCATAATTTTAGTGTAGTTCCTGTCGCATTTTAATCATAGAAATCGAACATAAAGTTAAACCAATTGTGTATTAAGGAAATTCTTGTTTTACCAGATTAACCATTCATATCTTATGCACTTTTGCGATATGTAGATTATTCTTCTATGTATTTTTGAGTTTTATTTCCATAATTATTAAATTTGTTAAAACTGCTAGTAATAGTTCCTGTCGCTAGGAAGTGACAATTCTTGTCGCTAGAATTGTTTTGGTTTGTTGCAAGTTTATTCTCGTGTGTTGTATTTGGTGTTAGAATAACTAAGATGGGGGTGAATCAATTAGATTAGTTATCCTACAGTCCCAAAAACAAATATGTAACACTCAAAACAATTTCATAAACTATTAAACTATCTGTGCCTTTTACCGATTATCAGTTAATTAACTCACTATGATTACCAACCAAATCAAATATGCAGTATGTAAAGTATGACAATAAAACAATCATCACAAAAAAACATAACATAATGATTTAACGTGGAAACCCTGCTAAGGGAAAAACCACTTGGGACGGGTAACCCAAAATAATTTTCACTCTTCTGAAGTGAGCTCAGTGAAGAGCCAACCCTATTAAAGGTTACAAACACGCTGTTAGGTGTGACCTTGTTGGAGGATTTAAGACTAACAGTTAAATTTTGACCAGCATTTGCTATGGGGTTAATAAGATAACAATGTACATTCTTTGAATGACATAGGGGCATAACATAAGACGGTTAAGTCCACTTGATTAGGAGATTTTTTGTATCAATGGTTAAACTGAAACAGTAGTTGATCTGATTACAATACAACTCAATTTGCAGATGTTCAGATCTATTCTAAGCCCATACAAATCCTCTGATCAATATTTCAATTCACTTCCTTAACTTAATTTCACTCGGTAATAGCTCTCTGACGCTCAGTACTGTTCTGTAGTTCAGTTCTCCTTGAACCAGTTTGATCAAGAATGCATGAAACTGTATTCATGTGAAATCTCTGCAGTCTTCTTTCTTCCAACATGTTTCAATAAAGAAACTCATATCTCTTATATAGACAGATAAACTATTTTCATATCAACCATAAGATTTTTTCGCTTATTCTCCTTCATTGATTTTGCCTCTTAAACCTTCCTCGGCAGATGTGTCAATAACACATTTCAATTCCATCCTTTATATCTTCTTCAAATTTTTTCAACTGTGGATCTTATAACAAACTTTATCCTCAATCTTGAAATCATAACCATATTTCTCCATGTAGATATCTCAATTCTTCATCTTTTCTCTCTTTTTACAGATGTTCATATGTTTGTAACTTACATGATAAGTACTGTCAAAACTAGTTGACATCAATGACAACATAATGACTGATTTAATTATCTTACATATCATTTTAGGAATCGGTGATCTCTAATCACTTATCTTCAAGTCATTTAGGTATTCAATCAGTTGTAGTTCATCAATCTCTCCCTTTGGCATTGATGACAACACAAGCAATATGAAAAAATGCTATACACATACCAAACATGTATTCTACAACTATGTAAGTAAATGTTGCGGATTTGATCTTTTCAACTCTCAAATTCCTTATGTTCTTAGCAACAAATCTCTCCCTGACTTTTTTAGATTATCTCTCCCTTAGATAGATATTTCATATTCAAGCCTTCTCTCCCTTTGACAACAATGCCAAAGAAAAACATAAAACATACAGCTCTGCAATAGCCAAGTAACTCTCTATTGTTTGGTGTAGACAATGTATCTCTGTATAGTGATATGCAAATTCTCTGTTCTAGCTCCTCAAATCTTTCACAACCTTAGACATAATCCAAAGTGTGAGCTATATTGCATCAACATGAATGATCTTCTAATAAGAATAGGTTGATGCAATCTCCAGATCACATTAGTGGCCGGTAGATAGGGGATGGACCCCAAGTCTAGTCCTCAAGTATTCAAAAGTGTCCTTCGGTAGAGGCTTGGTAAAAATATCAGCAAGTTGCTCCTTTGATGTAACATATTCCAGTTTGACTTGCTTCTCTTGTACTTGTTCTCTTAAGTAGTGATACTTAATTGATATATGCTTTGTCTTTGAATGCATTACATGATTCTTATAAATATTTATTGCACTAGTGTTGTCACAGTATATAATCACCGGCTTAGTGATTACCTCATTCATTCCTCCAACACTTGTTTGATATAAGAAATGTTTGAATAGTTTGTAGTAGTAGCAACATACTCTGCTTCAGCAGTAGACTGAGAAATACAAGGTTGTTTCTTACTTGTCCAAGTTACAAGTCTTTCACCAAAGAAAAATGCTCCTTCGATTGTGCTCTTTCTGTCATCTATATTTCCAGCCCAATCTGCGCTGGTGTAAACTCTTAGTTCAAATTTGCCTTCCTTAGGATACCATAAACCATAATTCTCTATTTTCTTTAGGTGTCTCAAGATTATTTTCACTGCAACTATATGTGAATCCTTTGGATTGGTAGAAAAAATAGCAATAATCCCCACTACATGTGCAATATCAGGCCTACTGTGTACTACATACATCAGTTTACCAATCATAGATCAGTACAATGTCTGATTTACCTCTGTAGATTCATCATCTTTTATTAATTTGCAGCCTATAACCATCAGTGTTCCTACTGGTTTAGCATATTCCATGCCAAATGTTCTCAATACTTCCTTAATGTACTTTGATTGTGTGATGAAAATTTCATCATTTTGTTGAATAACCTGCAAGCCTAGAAAGAATTTAATCTCTCCAAACATTGACATTTCAAATTCCTTTCTCATCTCATCAGAAAATTATTTACAAATATGATCTTGTCCTCCAAAGATTATATCATCCACAAATATTTCAGCAATCAAAATAGTATCATCAGATCCTCCTTTCATGTACAAATTATTGTTTTCACTAGTTCTCACAAAACCAATACTTAAAAGATAAGTATGTAACCTTTCATACCATGCTCTTGGTGCTTTCTTTAATCCATATAAATCTTTGTGTAGTCTACATACCATGTCTTTCTGATTCGGATCAACAAATCCTTCTGGTTGTTCTATGTAGACCTCCTCTTCTAGTATTCCATTGAGAAAAGCTGACTTAACATCCATCTGATAGACTTTAAATTTTTTATGTGAAGCATATGGAAGTAACATATGGACTCCTTCTAGTCTAGCAACATGTGCAAAAGTTTCACCATAATCAATACCTTCTTCTTGTGCATATCCCTTGCAAACAAGTCTAGCTTTATTCCTTGTAACCTCTTTATTTTCATTCAGCTTATTTTTGAAAATCCATTTAGTATCAATAACATTTTTATCTTTAAGTCTAGGTACTAAAGTCCATGTCTTATTTTTCTCAATTTGTTCAATCTCTTCATTCATAGCATTGATCCATTCATCATTCTCAAGTGCAACCTTAACATTCTTCGGTTCAAACTCACAAACTAAGCATACATTTTGTCTTAACTTAATTCTTGTCATCATGCCTTCTTGCTTATTGATTTGATTCTCAGGATGATGTCTTCTGAAAAATCTTGCTAGCACTTGATCTCTTCTTTGTTCTTCATTCTATTCAGGTTCATTTCCTTACTCAGCAGCTTCTTCCTAATCCTTGGTTTCCCTTTGCTATTCCTCGATATTATTTTCCTGATGCTCGGTCAACTCAACCTGTGGCTTTGGTAGGTACTCTGGATGTTCAACATAAGCAAATCTACCATAGTCTTCCGACTCCTTATTGCTTTCTTCATCATTTTTATCAGCAAATTCATCAACTCTGACATTATCACTTTCAATCATCTTATTAGTAACCATATTCAGACACTTGTAAGCTTTAATTTTAGTAGAATATCCAAGAAATATTCCCTCATCCCCTTTAGAGTCAAATTTCCCATTCCTATCATCTTTCAAAATAAAACATTTTCTACCAAAAATTCTAAAGTAACTTACACTCGGTGTGTATCCAAACCATAACTCGTAGAGTGTCTTGTTTGTGTCTTTCTTTAATTGAACTCGATTCAGGACATATACAGTTGTGCTAACTGCTTCTCTCCAATAAATTTGTGCAAAAAATTTCTCTATCATTAGTGTTCTTGCATAATCAACAATGGATATATTTCACCTTTCAGCAATCCCATTTTGATGTGGTGTTCTAGGTGCAGAAACCTATCTTTTGATGCCATGCTCATTACAATAGTTAGTGAATTCATTAGAAATAAACTCACCACCTCTATCAAACCTCAAGCATTTCAATTCCTTTCCGATTTCTTTTTCTACTTTTTCCTTGTACCATTTAAACATTTTAAATGCCTTAGATTTCTCTTTTAAAAACATGATAGTCATCAATCTAGTATAATCATCAACAAATAGAATAAAGTATCTATCTCCATAGTAGCTTTGTATTCTCATGGGACCACATAGCTCGGTGTGAACTAACTTCAAAATTCTTTTTGTTGAATAGTCTTTACTTTTAAAACTAGATTTTGTCATCTTCCCTTTTTGGCATTCATGACACATAAAATGATTAGGTTTAGTTAGGCTAGGCAGTCCTCTAACTTTTCTTTTTCTACTAATCTTAATCATGTTATCAAAATTTACATGACATAACCTTTTATGCCATAACCATGCATCTTCATTTTTCACCAATAAACAAGAAGTCTCGGCATTGTCAAGATAAAATAAGTTACCTTTAGATTGTCCTCTTGTTCCGACAAGCTTTCCACTTTCATCATAGATTCTCACCTTCTTGCTTTCAAATGCCACTCAGTTACCTGAGTTGTTAAGCTATGCTACACTTAGAAAATTATAATTCATTCCTTTTACCCAATAAGCATTATCACATTTGATTTTATCATTTATCAATAAAGATCCTTTTCCTTTAACCATGCAAAGTGTATCATTACCCATATTTACTTATCCTCCATTATAATGCTCAAGATTATCAAAATTATCTTCATCACCAGTCATGTGATGTGTACATCCACTAGCAATGATCCAAGTATCATTTTTACTAACTTTAGAAATGAGTGATGTTTCTACATACCTTTCCTCCTCTTCAGAATCACCTTTCATTGCAACAAACACTACCTCAACATCATCATCAGTGTCAGTGTCAGTGTCCTCATCTTCAACCAAATAACATGCCTTTTTTCCCTTATCTTTGTGATCTCAATGATTTCCATTGTAGTGTTGATAACATCTGTTGTTTCTTCTTCCATAGCTTCCATCACCAGATCGGTCTTTTCCTTTATCTTCCTCTTTCCTGTTCGGGCATCTAGCAGCAATATGGCCAACTTCTTTACAATTAAAACAAGCTAAAGGTAATTTTCCCTTATATCTACCTTTACCTTTAGGCATTCTTCGGGCCATAAGAGCTTCAAGTTCATCAAGATCATCATCAATATTACTATCATTGTCATTCCTTATATTATGTCTACTACTAGATTTACCAATCTTCAGAGAAGACATAAAAGCATACTCAACAGATGGTACATCACTATTAGGAAAATTGTTCAACTCAAAGGTTTTTAGCTTACCAATCAGACTATCAAGAGTAAGAGTGCTGCCAGGTGTAGACCTCATTTCATGTATAACAGATATTCTGATTGCATAAGCAGGCAACAAGGTTATTATAATCTTACTTACCACTGTATCTTTTGTATACTAATAAAAGTATCTTCATAGAATTAGGGTTAATCATCAATAATAAGTGAAATAATAACTAAATACAACCATAATTGAGCAACTATTTAACAAAATCAATGACTAATTGAGCATCCTATGAATCTCTAACTAAGATGTTAATGAATAAGCTCTCAGCAAGCTCTCACTAATGACAGTCCTAGTATGAGAATGATAGAGATAAAACAATATGCTAAAGCTAACAATTATCAAGATGAATGCTAAAATTGCTCTTAAACGCCTTTCTAAACTCAAATTGCAAGAGGTTTGATGCAATTCTCAGATAGGTGGTTGATAATAATGAAGGATTTTGGTCTTCCTTTTATATATTTTCCAATGGTAGGGGTGTAATTGTGTTTAATCCTGGTTGAGTTGGGGTTAAGTCTTTGGTTCTACCCTTTGAAGACAATGCAAAGTTTGTGTCCTCAAAGCTTGGGACAAGTAGACAAGATGGATGGTCAAGATTCTCTTTCACTTTGAGTGATTGAGATTGAATTTGGCTTGATCCAAGTGAATGTCTTTCCTTAAATCTCATTGGTTGATTGAGTTTCCTCTCCTTTTGGGTTGTTGAGAGTAATTAAGATTTATTAATTGAATTAATTGATTTATTTTAGCCATGTACCCCTTGAATGGGTTGAATTTAATTTAATCCAAGACTATACAATTAATTGAATTAATTGTATGTTGATTTGATTGCACTTGATTAAAATGCTCTCAATTTTGATTGATCTTGAATTAGGACTTAATTTTAATTTTGATTGGCTAATTGTGCATTTTGATTCAATTATTTCCTTGATTTGCTTTGATTTGACTTGATTTACTTTGAATTATCATTAAATTGTCTTTGTCCATTTTTAGGCGATTACATCTTCATCAATGACACCATTAGCTCCTCGAATAGCATTGACTACCTCTTTGATTCAGTTTGAGTATTGTACTATGTTTTCTCCTTCATTTTCATATCATCAAACCTACCTCTTAAGCTTTCAGCTCTGGCTCTCTTTACATTTGCATCACCACTGTAGACTAGAGCAAGTTTATCCCATATTTTCTTTGCAGTAGTGCAAGTCTTGACATCCTCAAATTTAGCATCAGATATAGTAGCAACAATCTCTATCATAGTAATGTTGTGTTCATGTCAGTCTCTCAACTGATCAAGAGTTAAAGGTCCAGTTGGTGGTTGCATGTAGCCATTTTCTAGTAAAGTTATAGCAAAATCACCAATTCTAGATATGTGAAGTCTCATGTGGCTTTGTCATATAGTAAAATTGTCCTTATTCAGCTTCGGCACTTCACTCTTATACATCTTGTAATCTTTATGTTGAAGTCCTTAAAAATTTGTTCCAAGAAACCAATGTGCTCTAATACCAATTGTTAGAATAACTGAGAGGGGGTCAATCAGTCAGATCAGTTATCCTACAGTCCCAAATACAAAGATGTAACACTCAAAACAATTTCATAAACTATTCAACTGTCTGTGCCTTTTACCGATTACCAGTTAATTAACTCACTATGATTACTGACCAAATCAAATATGTAGTATGTAAAGTATGACAATAAAATAATCATCACAGAAACACATAACACAATGATTTAACGTGGAAACCTTGCTAAGGGAAAAACCACCTGGGACTGGTAACCCAAAATAATTTTCACTCTTCTGAAGTGAGCTTAGTGAAGAGCCAACCCTGTTAAAGGTTACAAACACACTGTTAGGTGTGACCTTGTTAGAGGATTTAAGACTAACAGTTAATTTTCTACCAGCATTCACTATGGGGTCAATAAGATAACAATGTACATTCCTTGAATGACACAGGGGCATAACATAAGACGGTTAAGTCCACTCGGTTAGGAGATTTTTTGTATCAATGGTTAAATTGAAACAGTATTTGATCTAATTACAATACAACTCAATTTGTAGATTTTCAGATCTATTCTAATCCCATACAAATCCTCTGATCAATATTTCAATTCACTTCCTTAACTTACTTTCACTCAGTAATAGCTCTCTGACGCTCGGTATTGTTCTACAGTTCAGTTCTCCTTCAACCAGTTTGATCAGGCATGCATGAAACTGTATTCAAGTGAAATGTTTGTAGTCTTCTTTCTTCAAGCATGTTTCAATAAAGAAACTCATATCTCTTATATAGATAGATAAACTATTTTCATATCAACCATCAAATTTTTTTGCTTATTCTCCTTCATTGATTTTGCCTCTTAAACCTTCCTCGAGAGATGTGTCAATAACACGTTTCAATTCCATCCTTTAGATCTTCAAAAAAAAATTCAGCCTTGGATCTCATAACAAACTTTATCCTCAATCTTGAAATCATAACCATCTTTCTCCATGTAGATATCTCAGTTCTTCATCTTTTCTCTCTTTTTACAGATGTTCAAATGTTTGTAACTTACATGATGAGTACTATCAAAACTAGCTGACATCAATGACAACATAATGATTGATTTAATTATCTTACATATTATTTCTATAACTCGATGATCTCTAATCATTGATCTTCAATTCATTCAGGTATTCAATCAGTTGTAGTTCATCAGTTGCATTCATAATCATTCATCTCACAACTAGCACCCCTTGATGGTATATTTCCCGGACACCTTTGACAAGCTTATGCCCCTAGATTGATATGTATAGACCATATTGAATTCATTATAAGTTATTAATCTTTCTCATTATCTTCCCTAGTGTTGGCCTATCAATTATAGAAGCTAGCCTCAAACCATTTGGTATCTTTGTGGCTAACTATTATTCCTCTAAAAGTCTTTGGAAGGATATAACCCAATGTTGTTAGTTTGTTCCAGATCTCTACTCTCTTTCCAAAGATTTGTAGAGGGTTATCCAACAAGTAAGGATCCCCCTCTTTCCCCATGATGACAAGTTTTTTTGGAAATGGACTTCTACAAGGAACTTCTTTGTGAAATTGACCTATATATTTATTATTGGAAACCAACGACCTTTAGAATGGTTTAGAGAGGTGTGGAACCCTCAATTGACCCCTAAGATCAATTTCTCCTGGTGGAAAATAATACATAATAGGATCCTAACCTAAGATAACCTTTTCAAGAGGGGATTTCTATTGGGATTATGTAAAGATAAGTACTGAGAGGGGAGGGTTGAATCAGTACCTTCAAAACTTTTCAAGTGTAGATATCAATTAACCGACTAAATCCATTGTTGAAACATACATTCAAGTAACTGAAAATATAATTTGCATGTAATTTAAACATAAATCATTCATGAAAATTCATACTCATAACACAGATATTTTGGTATCGCAGAAACCCTTGTAAGAAGGTAAAAACTGTGGTGGGGATGACACCCATAAATCTTCACTACTGCAGTAGCAAAGTATGTCGGTTAAGGATAAAAATTTTGTGATCACTTCTAATGATCTTAACCTATTAGGATTAATAATTAGATCGACTAGATCTACCTGGTTAGATTATTTTAACAACATAGTACATGTGTGTACTTGGTTAAGAGATTTACATAAGAACGGTTACGTCCACTTTGTTAAGAGATTTTAATTATGATACAATAGTTAAAAAGTAACAGTAAATGTATTTGTAAATAGCAACTATATCTTGCCTGGTTCAAATCTATAATATATCAAATAGATATCACCTTCTTGTGATGTATGTGTCCTTCTGTTCTGCTCGGTAGCCTTGTGTGTGTTCTGTAAAACTAAATGCTTCTTTCATAAACCTTCTATCAAAAACCCTTTATCTAATCTCCTAATGTCCTTAGTGCGGCTACTCCTTCATGATACCTATTCATAATGACATCTTTACAATTTTATATCAAACTATCTTGACCTAATTAGGATTTACAATATCTTAGAAAACCTAAGATCAACGGTGTAACAAAATAACCTAGATCTAACATTACATAGGAATCATCAACAAATTAATGATTACATCCATATTTAATTATGTCTTGATCTTGGTAAACCATTTTCTGATGTGTGTGAACCATTTGCATAGATGTTTGTGCCATTTCAGATTACTATGTCATTTCCTGTTATACTCGGTAATCACTGCATTCTTCATTCAGTAATTAATTGGTGCTCGATTTATATGAATGCTCAAAAATCAGTATGCTCGGTACTCATTAATTGTCTTTTGCTCAGTGAGAGTACTTGGTCAAACCCTTGTTCAGTTAACCTAGAGATTTGCCTTGTCTTTTCTCAGTGTGAAGACTTTATGTGTTTGACTGATTGTCTTGTTTGTCTCCTTTACTAACTGAATAGCTGACGGATACTAATGACAACCATTAATACTCAAATAGGAGTAACATTCTCCCCCTTTGGCATTAGTATCAAAACCTCATGTATATATACCAACTGCCAAAACAAAAATATATACAAACTCCAAAAATATACTAACTCCCCCTTTGTGCATGCTCTCAGTGTGAAGTACTGTAGACACGCAAAAATGGACAAAGTGCTTTTAAATTACAAAAATCAATAAAATGGCTTAAAATCATCAAAATGTATTAATTCAATTAAAAAGGGATCAAATCAATTAAAATGGACATAATTAAATAAAGTTGGACAAAATCAATTAAATCAAAGGAAAAATTAAATAAGGATGTTAAATAATTAAATCAAAGCTTAAAGGAGTGAAAAACACAACATAATTGATTTTAATCAATTAATTGTATAGTTGTTTAAATCAAAAATCAAAATGAACCTATTACCCTTACATGGCTAAATTTAATTAATAAATTGAATTAATAATTCCTAATTTCTTTCAACAAAATTGAGCAACCAATGAGAATTGAGGACAAAAAAACACAAATCACTCAAAAAGGATGAATCTCAATCACTCATTTGAAAGTTTCAATCTCATCCACTCAATCTTGTCCTTTTGTCCAAAGCTTTGAGACAAACCTTTAAATTGTCCCCTCATTTATGAACAAAGCAAAGTATTTGACTCAACCTAAGGTAAATCATGATTACCTCACTCCACCCCCTACCCTTGGGAATTTACTATAAATATGAAGCATTTTGAGAGCAATTGATATCTTCAAAATTCATTTGCAAAGCATTGTTACTATAGGCAATTGAGAGCATTCTAAGAGCAATTAAGAGCATTTAGAGCAATTAGCATAATTTTGTCAATTTGAGCTAGAATCATCATCATAGAAGCATTGTAGAAGCATAGAATAGCATACATTCTCATTTTAGAAGTGTCACTAGTGGAGATTTGAGCTGAGAGCTTCACTTACCACCTCTTTCTAGAGAGCCATGAGATGCAATAGATCTTAGTTTCATTTTTAAATAGATTTGCATTGTATTTACTTTAGAATTGTTGCTAATTTGATCTTAATTTCATGAAGGTGATTAACATCATCACACAAGTACATAGTGGCATATACATACATAGACTTTCTTCCTTTTTGAAATTAATGCCAAACAAAAATAATGTACTTACAACTTATCAAAAATATGTTGATGGGTTTTCTTGAGTGATTCCAAGAGGTTTTCCCATTCCTCTTTCAGGTTCTCATGAGCAATGTGCTCTAAACTGACTTGTGCATGCATGTCAAAAATATTTTCTAGCACAAAGATCTATGGGGTGGCAACTAAAGCTTTTTCCTTATTAACCAGACGCTCCATGATCTTCAAATGTGGAAGCAACTCAGCCTAAAGCTCAATGATTTGATCGCTTATGGTATCTTCTTGCTTCCTCAAATCTTTTCTCAACCGTTGAAGTTCTTGAACCATTGAAATATTCTTATGAAAAGCATTTGGCTCGGTTAGAGAATTATTTGCATTGATCTTAATTTCTTCATCAAGTTTCTTGAGATTTTAACTAATCTTGGTAGTGAATTGGTCCATAGTGCATAACTTGAACAAAATTTGAATTATTTATTGAATGATGGTTTCAAGATGAGTAATAACCTCTGAGAGCTTGCCCTTATTAATTGCCACTTCCTGGCTTATTTTCTCATCTAATTTTGATTGAATCTTTCCTTTTGCCTGCTCCTCCATTCTTTTCTTAGCATCTATATCGGGGGCATTAATATGTCCGATTAGAGTTTCAAGTTGATCAATGATGGGAGTTTCCTCATCAACATTGATCGTGGGGACTACTTGCATAATAATATCTCTAACTTCCTCCAAAATTTTCTTTCTTTTACTCTCCTTTTTCATTTTCTCTTGTGCAGCCTTCCTTGTGCACAATTCCCCATATCTTCTCAATGCTTCAAGGTCTAATGTCCTAGGGTCACATTCAGGTATTTCAATAACCTCATCAAGTATGACAAGACCCTTACCATGTTTCTTTTTCTTCTTCTTCTCTGGTGTTGGTGAATTTGTATAAGGAACTAGAGCTTTAGTCTCCATATTTGATTTTTCTATCCTGGTAGACACTTTCTTCCTTAGCTTGCCCAGTGACCGGTGTCTCGGTAGCTTGTCCTTGGAAATTTTTTGTGGTGTCTATTATAGTTGATTCGATAGGTTTATTCTCTTCTGGTGCTTGTGTTGTTGCCTCTGTATTCTCAGGCTCATTAGAATATATTTTTCTCTATTGTACCATGTCTCTTAGGTGTATCCTTTGGTTGCTTAGGGGTTGATCCTTTGGGTTCCTTCTGTGTGACAATGTCAACTTCTTGTACCAATATCAGTAAGTCACTTGGTATTTCACTTGTTGTTACCTCACTGGGTACATTCCCCTTGGTGTTTTCTGTAGTAGTGTTTATATCCTCATCATTACTTATATCATCAAGATCTCCATTGGTGATGTCTTATATTAATACATCATCTATCCCTAGTGTTGTTAACTACTCAGGAGCATTTTGTCTATATTCTTCTTTGTATCGGGCTGGGTAGAAATAAAGAGAAATGGTGTCATCTGCTACCTCGGTATAAGATAAGTCAATTGACTCTTTGGTGGCTAAGTCTACATCATTCGACTGAACTCCTTTTCATTTCTTTTTGTTCTTCTTCTTGAGAATTATAGCCAATGCAAGTTGATCAACTTCTGCTTGAGCTTTCAAAATTGTGTTCCATAGAAGCTTGTTGTTCTCATAAACTTCTTTAAGGTTTCCTGCCAAAATGTTAAGGTCTCTACCCTCCATTAGAAACCATTTAGAGTATTTCTTGATCAACTCTTCTATCTTGGGAACTGATAGAGTAGGCATAGCCAAAATCAATGAGTGTTCCCTCATTTTCTTCTCAGTGTGCATGGCATATATCCACATGGCTGACACTTTCTCATACAATTCTTTAGTTACATACCTAGAAAATTCAATAGGTACCTTCTTAAATTTTATCATCATTTGTATGATGGCCTCTTCAATCTTTTCCTAATCCTCGGTAGTCATATGTACATACCGACTTAATTTGGGGTTACCTATTCCACCTGTTTCCTTTATAGTTTCAACTAATTCATCTACTGAATGACCTTTATTCACAACAACTTTAAATTTACATAGATCCTCTTCTTCATCATCTTCATTAACATCATCTTTAGCTCTAATTAATCTCCACCTCTTTTTAGGTAGCTCAAAGGTGACTTGGGCACCTCTCTTTTTCTTTTGATAGGTTTTGGTGGGAGTTGGCCTTGATATTTTCACTATTCCTTTCTTTAAGGGAGGAGAAGCAACTATTGAGGACCTTGTCCTTGCTCGTGTAGGTGCTTCTTCTTGTTTTCTCTTCCATGTGGCCTTGACTGGTGTCATTTGAATATCCTTGTCAGACTTGGTCTCCTCATCATCATGTTCACTATTCCCAATTAATAATTGTTCCTTGGTTGCCTCTTCAACCGAATTGGCGGTTGATGCCTCATCTTCTTCTGCTTCATCACCAAACTATTTTACTAAGGTATCCATCATCTTCTTGGATTTCTTACTTACCTTTACTCTAAATAGATCCATCTTAATTCTTAATTTGGCCTCTTCATAGGTACCAAATCTAGTTTCCTATGGATCTATGGGCTCAGCCAGTAGTTCCTATATTGACTTGGAAGCTTGGTCAATATCTAGTTTATAGCCCATAGGGGTAACCAAGCAGTCCTTGGTTCAACCGCCTTGATTAGAGTGGTGTCGGTGTCCACTAGGAAGCAAATGTCATCCTTATGTTGTTCGACTAGTTGACCTGGTATCCTTCTCCTTTGATGAAATCTTTCCTTAAATTTCTCAAAAGAAACATTTATGACACTAAGGAAATTCTGACCCAAACTTTGAATAAAATCACTAATTTTCATAATGACCAGTTGGTCAACATCCCAATCAACATTACCAACTAAGGGAAAGAATTTTTGTACATCGAAAAATATACAAATCAATAGGGAACCAAACTTACAAGTATTTGTCTTTACTGACCTGATGGTTCTCATATTCTCATCTAACTGTTTGAGTAGGAGCTCGGCTAGGTTGAATTGAAAGCCTTTCTTGACAATCTTGTAGATGATGTATACTGCTCCACAAGGTACACTATGTAGCATGCTTGATTGAAATATCTTATAAATGACTGCATAAGTGTCAAACCTTGTCTCGGGATCAACAATTGTGTTGACTCTCATACCTCTGCCATCCCATTCTGCTCTGGTTAACTTCTCAATCTCAGTTCTTGGTGCACTCCTTATAGATTTTACTTTTTTAGTAATAGGGTAACCAGTGAGTGCATGTATAATGTCCCTTGTGATTTTTACCAATTCATCTAGTCATAACTTCTCTTCATGCACTCAACTTAATACAACCCTAATCCATTCTATCTTGAACTCTCTCAGGAAATACAAGGTGTTCATTAAACCCTTCACCCCCAAGTGCTTATGCTCATCCTTGAGCTTTTCATTCACACTTAGCTCCTGGAAGGTAGCTTAAAGCTCAAAATCACCTATTTCATCGATCTTGCAGTGGATGTATGCACAAATATCTTGGACCAACAAAACCCTAGGTGGAATACTTGAAAATGCATCGGTTTGGTCAATCTGTGATGTAATTTCAGGGTGTAATGTGTACTTCAGTTCATTACAGGTTGTAGACTTTATCAAAGTGACCTTCTTATCATTTTCGGACTTGGATTTCATAACCTTGGACGAGGATGCCATCATTTCTAAAATTTAGGGCTTCACAAATGTACTATAAAATAACTCAATGGATGCGAAACTTACTTTTGATTATGATGAACTTGCTTGAAAATCCTTCAAATCTCTGCTAAAATGCTCTGGAATTTCTTCACTCAAATTTTCTCAAGTCACTCTGGTTCTTCATAATCATTGTGTGAAAAATGACTATGTCAATCATGTATTTACACTAAAAATTTCATTTCCCGCTCAAACTTTTGCATTTAAACAGCTTGGTAAACATGGTTGCGCTCAGTTTACACTTTAAAAGACTTTAGCTTGGTTAACATTTAGATATTACTCAGTTGATGCCACAACTTGATTAATTTTTACAATATTCACTGACTACTAGACATTTACTCGGTCATGCTTTTACTGACTGTACACAGTTTAAGTTCTAAACATGTAATTCCATAGTGCATCTTATTTCATGTTGATTTGGTGTGCATTAACTAGACATAAGGAACTATTGTATAATATAACCGATTTGAAATTTAGTTCCATATATAGTTTTATGATTTAAGTGGAGGTGGTGATGTCACCTAATCCAATGGATGAGGTGTCACCAACTACAATGCTTGATCCAACATTATCATTTGATGCTTTTCTACACATTTGATTTCTTATACTCATGATTTCCTCTATTGTATTACCATTTCATTTGTATATGTCTATGGTGCTCGGTCTCTGCAATCCTTTCTTAAGTGACCAACTTTGTGATAGTGAAAACATGTCATACCAGTACTTGTCCAATTACGAGATCTTCCTCTCAAGTTCTTTCTCATGAAATTTGCTTCTATATGTCCATACCTACCACATGTTGTGCAATTAACCCAAGTATATGCATTACCTTGCCTTCTCGGTTGATATGATTTGTTATGTTCTTTTGGTGTCTAGACTTGCTTCATCTTTGTTATGCATTCTTGTGATATGTGTCCATGCATATTGCAAGTTTGGAAATGTTTATCCATGTAAGGTTTCTTAGGTGTCCTATTCAACTTTGATCTACACTCATGTGCCTGATGTCCATACTTATTATAGTTATAGCAATAACCATTAAACTTAGGAATGGATTTAGGAATACCTTTTGCTTTACTTCTACAAACATTTGATGTGTGGCCCAGTTTTCCACAATAATAACATGATAGCTTCTTTGGCCTTGGATTAGCATAGGCATTCTTCTATTCAGCTTGTCTTGATGACTCTCCCTGCTCGGTGTAGCCTAAACCAGTTGTGTTATCAATTATTTTCTGACTAATCGAAAATTCATCCATTCTTTTCTTATTGTCTTTAGCTTTCTTGATCATCACATTATGTTGTTATTGCATTTTTACCTCATTCTTCAATCTTTCATTTTCCTCTCTTAATTAACTTATGTATTTTAGTTTCCTTGTAAGCTCACTGTTTACTCGATTGACTTCCTGAATTATGAAAACCATTTGATTGGAGATTTCAAAGTGATGCTCGATGAGTCTCAGTATCTCAGATTCCTTCTCTTGTAACTTATCAATCATTTTCCTCCTATCTTCAATAGCCAAGTTTCTTTCTTGTTCTTCTTGCCTTGTATTTTTCATGACATCAATCATCCTAACCATTTGTATCTTTTGACCAATCTGTAGAGCTTTCACTTATTCAGTAAGATGAAGATTCTTTTCAAATAGATCTAATATGGTTCCTTCAGATGCATCAGATATGCTACCAGATCCAAATCTAGATACCTCAACTGGATCATCTATTTCTTCTTCTTGATAATCAATCTCACTATACCCAATTGCCATATCCTTCCTCTTGATCAGTAACTTCTTTAGTTCTTCTTTGGCTTCCTTAAATTTTTGAATAAAGATTTACATATGTAACCTTTGATTCTCAATAGTCTTATCCAACTTATATCTTTCCATCCTTAGATCTTTCCTCTTCAGTGATTAAACTTCCTTAACAAGAGATCTAGCTCTAATACCAATTGTTGGGATTATGGAAACATAAGTATTGAGAGGGTAGGGGTGAATTAGTACCTTCTAAACTTTTCAAGACTAAAACTTTCCAAGTGTAGATATCAATTAAACAACTAAATCCTCATAACATAGATATTTTGGTATCACAAAAACCCTTGTGAGAAGGTAAAAACTATGGTGGGGATGACACCCACAAATCTTCACTACTACAGTAACAAAGTATGTCGATTAAGGCTAAAAATTTTGTGATCACTTCTGATGATCATACCCTACTATGAGTAACAATTAGATCGACTAGATCTACCTAGTTAGAGGATTTTAACAACACAATACATGTGTGTACTCGATTAAGAGATTTACATAAGAATGGTTAAGTCCACTCTGTTAAGAGATTTCAATTTTGCTACAATGGTTAAAAAGTAACAGTAAATGTATCTGTAAATAGCAACTCTATCTTTCCTGATTCAGATCTGTAATATATCAAATAGATATAACCTTCTTGTGATGTATGTGTCCTTCTGTTCTACTCGGTAGCCTTGTGTGTGTTCTATAAAACTGAATGCTTCTTTCATAAACCTTATGTCAAAAACCCTTTGTATGATCTCATGATGTCCTTAGTGTGGCTACTCCTTCATGATACATGTTCATAATGACATCTTTACAATTTTATATCAAACTATCTTGACCTAATTAGGGTTTATAATATCTTAGAAACCTAAGATCATCGATGTAACAAAATAACCTAGATCTAACATTACATAGGAATCATCAACAAATTAATTATTACATCCATATTTAATTATGTCTCAATCTTGGTAAACCATTTTATGATCGGTGTGAACCGTTTGCATAGATGTTTGTGTCATTTCAAATTACTATGTTGTTTCCTATAATTCACGGTAATCACCTCATTCTTCATTCGGTAATAAACTGGTGCTCGATTCATATGAATGCTCAGTGATCACTATGCTTGGTACTCAATAATTGTATGTCACTCAGTGAGAGTACTTGGTCAAACCCTTGTTCGGTTAACTTAGAGATTTGCCTTGTCTTTGCTCGGTGTGAAGGCTTTATGTGTTTGATTGACCGTGTTGTTTGTCTCCTTTATCGACTGAATAGCTGAGAGATACTAATGAAAACTATTAATGCTCAGATAGGAGTAACAATTTCAATTCCCAAATAGATGTGTACTATGCAAATAGGATGAGGAATTGGTGTCACATATCCATATTCACTATCACTTTTCTAAAAGTTAGTACCAAAAAATTACTATTATTATGGGTTTATCTTGGTCTTTCAATAATTACATTATTTAACTCCTACTAGAATGGAAGGGACCCATACAAAACTCAATAATCTCTCAACTCCGGAGATAGATTCACCCACATCTTGTCTATAGTTTGTGGAAATAAATAAATAATAGGATCTTGCAAGAGAAGGATGGCACATCTAAGAAGGTATTTCCTTGTTTTTATAGTAGGTTGAAAGAGAAGATGGTAGTCATGAAAATAAATGCCTAAATATCTCACCTTCCACTTATGAGGATATGATTGCCAAAAGATGGGAGTTTCTAGACAAAATTTAAAGTATAATAACTCAAAATTTGTTATTGTACAGTCAAAAATAGTGAACCAAAGCTAAGGTGCTAGACATAGAAGACTAACCAAATTAGATTGTTGTACATTAGGGTAAATTTCCACCCAAAGGATCACCCTCACAAATATTAGATTAGCACAACCCAAATAGGATGTAGGGGTGCTAATGCAAGATCCAAATGAGAGTGAAGGAATTGGGTTTTACTTTACCTTTTTATGTGTTGTTAATGTATGTGTGATGTAAATGTGTGTGATAAGATGTGTAAAATAAATTGATACTATGATAAATTAAATGATAAATATAAATTTTTAATATCATATTTGAGGCATGAAAGTAAATTCAAGATGAAAATAGGAGGAATGAACTCACTTTGAAGCTAGGAGAAAAGGAGTGAACTTTAGATCTGGTTTTGACTATCGCAGAGCTATTGGAATTAGAAATAGTTCTAGATCTTGCACCCTAACACCTGTAAATTCTAATTGTGAAATTTATAGACCCAAAGGACTATGTCAAACAAAGTTGACCTAGTCTAGAAAATTTAACCTAGTCATGGAGACTCTGAATCTAATGAAATTTGTGAAGGACCTGCAACTGGTTCTATAACAACCAAAATCTAGATCTGACTCTGAAAAGCTAATCCTTCACACAAGAAGAAGAGGAAAAGGTTGTGGAAAGGAGCTTTCCTTGGTCAATCCCCTATATAGGAATCAACCTTGAAATGAAATAGAAATTGCGTAAGGAACACTGTTGTAAAAAAAGTAAATGTAAGTATTCAACTTGCATGAAAAACCCTCATGGCTAGATGTTAGGATTAGATAATCCCATTAAGATGTTTGTAAAGAATGTAGGATCAAGGATGTCTTCACAAATTAAATGGATCTACACTTACAAATATTAGATATTGAATTAATGTATGGTTGTGGATCTTCTTTCTATCTTGAGAATTCTCTACTTGGCTATGAGGGAGAAACTTACATCAACTAGGGAAGATTGTCTTTTCTTAAATGGATATTGAAGAGATGGAGACTTGGAGATCTTCATTGGGTTCTTTTCTTCAAATAATAAATCCACCCCTTTAACTACATAACTCAGAACCCTTCTTGAACTTGAAAGGTTATTTTCTTGCATATAGATAGCTTGTACAAAATTGGATGTCAAAATGAGAGGCCTTGTGTCCTCTTGTACTCATTTTAGGATTCAATATTTTTGGGCCAACCACAAATAAATGTTGGTATGAAAAATATTTGCATTAGGCCTGGAACCCACTTAAATTCAATACCTGAGGACAAGGTTGACTTGGGTCGAAGTTGTATAGGACAAGGCCAACTTAGGTCGACCTAGTCCCTACATTGTTAATTTCTAAGTGGATCTAGAGCTTGGGAAGTGTGAAAAGTTTCAGGGGAAGAAAATGAAAGATGCGGTAAATCAAGCATAAAGACATTCAGATCTTGAATTTAGTAAAATGGCATCTAATAGGTTCTAAAGCCACCAATTAATGGGTGCTAAATTTTTAGGATGGTACATTTATGCCCCACTTTAATGGGAGTATGAGACAAGCTCATGCTCACAGTAAAGTAGATAATATGCAAAGGATGATCTCATCAAGGTCAAGGAGACAAGAAAAAATCAAGCCTCCAAGTGACTTAAGTCCTCATCAAATTCAAAATTGAGAGAGAGAGAGAGAGAGAGAGAGAGAGAGAGAGAGGGAGATTACCTTAGCCTAGTAAGATTGTTCAAGAAAGCTTTGTAAAAGTTGGAATTTAACATTCTATCAAGATTTTTTATGCTAGTGAGAGAGAGAGAGAGAGAGAGAGAGAGATTACCTTAGCCTAGTAAGATTGTTCAAGAAAGCTTTGTAAAAGTTGGAATTTAACATTCTATCAAGATTTTTTATGCTAGTTCAATCCATCAAGGACCTCTCCTTAAGGAAGTGTATCCAGTAAGGGATCCAGAAAAATAATGATTTGTCCTAAGGGAAAGGTAAGCTTCCTTAGGGATCAAAATGAGTAGGAGGATATGTCCTTAATGAAAGTGTATACATTAAGTGATCCAAAAGAAGATCTATCCTAAGGGAAGATAAGCTTCCTTAGGAATTGAAAAGAAAAGGACAATCTGTCATTAAGGAAAGTGTATCCATTAAGGGATCCAAAAGAATGATTTTTCCTAAGGGAAGGTAAGCTTCCTTAGGGATCAAAAAGAAAAGGATGATTTTTCCTTAATGAAAGTTTATCCATTAAGGGATCCAAAAGGTGGGCAGTCAAAGGAAAAAATGAAAAGTAGCATTTAATTAGTGTGTGTGTGTGCGTGAAATATGAAACATAAAGTAGATTTTATGCCCCCACATTAAAGTGATCACAAATTCCTTAACAAGAGAAATGGATTTAATAGAGCATACATGCATCCACAAGAAACATTTACACTATGGGGTGAACCCACAATAGTGGGTTACACTTTTTTGCCTGAATGGACACTAAACTCTACATTTTGAAAAAAAAATTCAGATTCAGATGCATATTGTCGTTAAACCATTTGAAATCAGAAGATGAAGTAAATTAGAGTCTTTTAGGATTTTTTGTCTAGATTCTAAATATATTTTTTATTTTTATTTTTGAATTGATTTGAATGGTTTTTTATTTCTCCCACGAAAATTGGTATGTTGCTGAAAACGTCATTTTCAAAGAGTTACATTGTTTTCATAGAGCATAACTTTTTTTCTAAAATAGATATCAATGTGATTCTTTCAAATTTAGTTTTTTAACAACAATTGGTTTGATGACATTATCATGATTATTTTATATTTTATTAACATTTGAAGTTGACTAAATTGTAATTTTGACATACCTTGACTACATAACTTATAACTTGTCGTGTATTTGTCCAATTTCATTTTTATTTTTTTTAATAGAAAGATAAATTCAATACCTAGGGCATAGATATTTTTTAGAATTTTTTTTCTCTCATTTACTATTTTTCCATAAGTGTCAAACATAGAGGTAGACATACAGTGAAATATCTATGTTTAATAAAACTAAAAATACAAAGTCATAATAAAATTAATATGTATTAACATTATAATCATTGGAAAGATTTTTCTCAGAAGTACCTTACTACATAGATCATTTTTTCAAATCGATTCATTTGATTTTCCAAAAGATAAATTCAAAGTGATTTTTTGTCAGCATTTTAATAGGTGCGAAGGAGACTCCATTATAGGTATGAATGAGGAGTATAGATGTTATATCAATGCTTTTTTTGTCTAAGAGGCTTTAAGCTAACCATTTGTAATTAAATCCTTCAAATGGAACCTCTCAAGGCTTAAATCATCATATTTTATTAAAAATGTGTAATTTTAGCAAAAATCAGCATCTCTAAAAAAGTGTAACCCACTATTGTGGGGTCACCCTATGAGATGCACCCAAGAAAGGACAAATCAAGGGAAATGAGCACATAAAAAAAGAGAGCTTGGAATGGATATACTAACTCTGGGTCAGTATGATCATATGATAATATGTGAGATATTATGTCAAAATAAAAATTTGTCATCCCTTAAAGGTAGTAGAACAACAAGCATAATGAAAGAAATTCAAGTAAGAGTTACAAAGAAGAGTCTTTTTTGGTTGGCATGATGGAGACCAAAATTAATAAGAAGCTATTTTTTTGCATCATCTAAAGCAGACAACACAAAGGCACATTTATGAATAGTGGCATAGGTACAACATAACATGTGACAACATTTAGAAGAAGAGAGATACAAATAGAAGAATGTTTATTGCATTGTGATTCCTTTATGACCTCACATGAACGGAGAAACAAGGGTCATTTAAAGAAATCTAAACAAAATAGATAACAAACAACACATAATGGGGGAATCATATTACAATAGGAAAACAGACATTATTCACTATACAAGAGGAGCTAATCAATCATATCACCTGCCCCCCATCTTGGTCTATAATGTTTTGGGAAGGTGGATAACTCGCAAGAGGAGAAACATCAAGCACAACAAATGGAACAATATCCAATTCCAAACAAGGACCCTATTGTGAAGACAGGTATCTTTGTTTATCACAAGGAGTGATAGATCATTGTTGTTAATCATTATCAATATCAATAGTCTCGTAGTCATTAGGATCACTAGTATGAATATCATTGTTAGTATCAAGAACACCGTCATCAAGAATGTCTTCTTCATATAGATTAATTTTAATAGAATCTAAGATATGAATAATATTATCATTTGTTTTCATTTTAATATTGTTTAAATTCACTTCCTTCATGGGATCAAGCATGGGTTGGTCAAAGGTAAGTGAAGCATGAGGAGGTGTATGAGGTGAAGCAATGTTTTGAGAAGCACATTGATGGGCTCTAGAAAGACGATCATGAGTATGATGGTTGCATCTAGTTTTTCTATAAATTTGGTTTAGGGTAGGATCAATCAAGATCATGTCCTTTTTTTCCTTAGGAGGGATCATGGAAGGAACTACACTAGGTTGAGAGATGGGTTGATAAGTATGTGTATAGGTAATAGGAAGAGGAGGTATAGGTGGTGTAGGAAGAAGTTCATATCTAGGATCATCCTTAGGTTTTCTAAGCTCACAAATATTGAAGAACTTATAGGCTTGGTATGAGAGAAAGAGATGGTCAAGGTGTTCTTGAGTTGGTTGAGGCATGGAAGGCCAAAATAAATCAAGGTCAATTGAGTCTCAAGGCATGGAAGGATGATAAAGACTATGATTAAGAGTCATGATTTCTCCCTTATAATGAAATTTATGGAATGTATGAATAGGATAAGCCATGGATTTCATGGAGGTAAGACAAGGAATACCAAGTTTGACTTGGAATTGATTAGAAGTCGAGATGAAAATGAAGGTAGCATCTATGATTTTACCACCAAATTCAACAAGAAATGAGATGGAACCATGGGAAGGATAAAGGAAAGCATTGCAAGTTTAGATCATAACATCATATTTTTTATAGAATTCATGTTACAATCCTTTACTATATATATGTTCTTTAGTTATCACGTTCATCGTGCAAGTGGGATCAATAAGGAAACCGTGGAAAGGAAGACCATCATCCCTTGTGACAATATATAAGGAACCATCAAGTGCTTTAGTTGTCTCATAAAAATCAAAGGTAATGCAAAGATGAGGTGAATTTTTAGGTTTGGGTTGTTGAACTTGATTGACCACATGATTAGATTCATCAATTTCCTCATCATAGTCAATGAAAGGAGAAGAAGAAGAAGAAGAAGGTTGGGTTTTGTCAATGGTATCAATTGAATAAGATGACAAAGGATTGGTATAGATTTGAAAGTTTCAGTTAAGAGGTGCTAAAAATTTATTCCAATTGATATTGTCACCTTCCATAGATATAGCACTGGAATCAATAAGGTCTTAAATAATAGTTTTCAACTAGTAAAACCTCTTGGTATCATGGCCAAGTTGATGATGATATTGGCATAAATATTTGGGATAAAAGTATTTGCATTTAGGTTTAGAAGGATTGAAAGTTTTGACAGGAGGAAGTGTTAACACATTAGCATTAATTAACTCCAACATAAAATTATGCAAAGATTTAGAAAGATGAGTAAAATTATGAGCAGGTTTAAAAATGAATGACAAAGGATCCACACCTTTGGATTTTGTTGCCACTTTCTCATCAACAATGTTGGATGAGTTGTTGATTTTGATGATGGTTTTTAGTTTCTAGTTTTTGTTGAAATTGGATGCGACATCACTCTTATCAATAGGAACAGGAGCCATTAGAGTGGTGTTCTCAAATTGACTCATGTGCAGTTGATATAATGATGAAGCACTACACACAAATGAGAAAAGGAAGAGAATTTAGAAAAAAAAATCTAATCCCTTGTATTTGTGTAAATTAACAATAAAAATGTCTTACACATCAATATCAGGTAAAAGATAAGAATTAGGAGCATGCAAATGCTTAAATATACAAATGAAGTCACTAAATTTTTCTTTAACTCCTTGTTTACAAAGCATCAAATGAGTCAAAAAAATTTGAAGATCGGTCTTGTTTTGAAATTATTGAATGAAAGCATTAGCGATCTTGTGAAAGGAATCAATAGAATAAGGAGGAAAAGAACAATACCATTGCAAGGATTTGTCTCAAAGGGTTATATTAAACAAATTTTCCATGAAACTATGGTCATGAGAGAAGTCACTACACAAGGTTTGAAAAGTCTTAACATAATTCAAAGGATCACCCCTACCATTATAGGTCTCAAGATAAGGAATCTCAATCTTTTGTGGGAATGGATGATATCCAAAGACAGAATGTTAAACTTCTATTGAGTCATGGAGGAAATTTTTTGTTGCAAAGAAGACACATTTTGAGACATTTATTAATGGTAGAATCGGTAGAAGAAATAGTGGGAGGAGAAACATGAAAAATGTTAGGAACATTGTTTGAAATGGAATGAATGTTTGAATAGTGAAAAGGGACATTATGGTAAGCGGTTATGGACAAAGGAAATGAAACACATGGAACACTTGTTCAGGAAGAATAGGATTAGGAAGACTCACATATGTAGGATTGGAATTTTGGACTCAATTTATTATGATAGGTGAAGTAAAAGTGAACACACAAGGAATGAAAGTAGGGATAGGAAAATAGGCTTCAACACTTGTAGTAGGTGGAGTGAGGCCTAAATCTTGAGAAAAATCCCTAAAAGGTTTTAAATTGGCATGAAAAAGATGATAAATTCTATGAAATATGTTAACAGCATGTTCATCATTATGAATCATTTTCCTTATGCTTTCTACAATAGAAAGGGCTTCAGGATTGTGGCTTTCTTGAGCTAGCCATTGTTCAATTTTTTCAAAATCATGGGAAATTTTTTGGACTTGGTCAAGAGGAAATATTAAAATTTCATCTTAATCTGAGAAGAATGAGAAGAGTTATTATGTGTAATATGATTAATATCATTAAGATGCATGTTAGTCTCATCAAGATTCCTAGGAAAGAAGGAGGGTTCAGGATCAAATGAACCCATAAGTCTATGGCTTCTTCTAACGAAAAAAGTTATAGGTTAGAATCAAAGTGATAATAATCATGAACAAATGAATGAAAGGAAAGATAAATGCAATTCAATTATGATTTTTGATATAAATATGCAAAAAGAAAGTATTTTTAGGACAAGCATATTAACTATCAAATTCAAACTAGACATGAATGCATAAAATGTAGCGAAGATGTAATGTAAATGCATACAAAAGTAGATCTAGATATTTAAATACAAAGAAAGGGAATCTAACACCAAAATAAGAATGGAAATGTTATAAGTTAGTCTCACCAAAATGTACAGTCAAAAATGGTTAACCAAAGCTAAGGTGTTAGGCATAGAAGGCTCACCAAATTGGATTATTTGTATATTAGGAGAAATGTTCACCAAAAGGCTCACCCTCACACAAATAAGATTAGCACAACCCAAATATGATGCATGGGTACTAATGAAAGATCCAAATGAGAGTAAAGGAATTGGGGTTCATTTTCCCTTTTTATGTGTTGTTAATGTATGTGTAATAAGCTATGTAAAAGGAATTGATACTATGATAAATGAAATGATAAATAACAAGATGTAATATTAGATACGAGGCATGAAAGTAAATGCAGGATGAAAAGAGGAGGAATGAAATCACCTTGAAGCTAGGAGGAAAGGAGTGAACTTCAGATTTGGTTTTGACTATCACAAAGTTGTCAAAATTAGAAATTGTTCTGGATCTTGCACCCTGACACCTGTAACTTCATAACTTCAGAACACAGTGTCGAAATTGAGCAAACGAGATATCATTAGAAATATATTTTTTAGCTCTATCCAGATCTAGAGGTTTGAATTTCTGATTTTTTCTTTTTTGATGGTGTTTTTTTTTGTCAAAGCTAGAAGTTCCTTTTTGCACTCTGGGAGCCATATCTTGCGCATCCAGACTCCTTTTTTGGAAAATGAGATATCGTTGGAAAGCTTCATTTTGTGAGCTTTCCAATGTTATGAGTCATTTTTTCCAAATTCTACTTCAGGTATATTTCATTTGGTTTTTTTCATTTATGCACTTTGGTGAATATCTTGGATGTTTCAGGTCTTGGGATCTCTTCCTTGTATGGGATCGCTCTTCTTTGGTTGTTCTTCTTGTTTTAGTAGCCTTAGATCTTATTTGATAATTGTATTCATCATTTTTAAGCATTCTTTTATGTAAACACACTGAGATAAAGTGTCATTCTATTACATGCTTGGGATCTTGCACATCAGTGTGCCTTTTTTACTCGCACACCATTATAAAGTGTCACTGGGGGTTTGATGTTTGCCTTTGTTTGCCATCAACCTTTGTCAAGTGAGTGTTCCTTCCATGACATTAGGCTCAGGATGTCTTTATATGTGTCTGTACTTTCTCTACACCTTTGATGTTCCTAGTTCTTCATCATGTAGTTATTATTGGAAATCCTTTTTAGTGTACATGTCACCTCTCCCTTGTCAGCATTATGGGGGGTTTCAATTGTTGGTTCTTCTTCTTCCTTGGTTTGATGGAGTGAGTCATATATTTAGTATTTGTTCCTATGTACTAGGAGAATGCAGTGGCTGGGTACCTATGCATTCCGGTGAGATGGATCATTTACCATATGGACACTCTTTCATTCCTATTTTGGAGGCACACTTCCATCTTTGATTCATCATCTCTTCAGGCTTTGGTGTTTTATACCATCTGTATCTTTGATTTTAGTTGTTTTCCTCCGATTTGAGTAGTTTCATTTGAGTGTACTCATGCATATTATAGTCTTCTCTACCTGGCCATGTTCTATTATAGTGGAGGTTCTTCAGATCAACAGTTACTTCTTGATAGAGTTTGCATCTTCTTGCTTCAATGATGTTTTGCATGTTCATCCTTGTTCCTATTTTTTGGAACATTCCCTAGTTTTGGAGGCTTCTTTAGTCCTTCAAACTAGGCTTTGTATCTTTTTGGAGTAGAGTTTTTCCCATGTGGTTTTCTCTAGTTCGCCACTTTATAGAGACACTCTTTTGTACTTGGGTACCTAATCGGGCCTTTTTTGTTGAAACCCATTTGCTTTCAGTAGTACTTCTAGGTTTTTAGCTACTCTCCAAGTTCATCTTAAGGGAGGGTGTTAGAGTAATAAGTCATTTTTCTTATTAATTAAATCATATTGATTTAATAATTAAGTCACTTATTACCTCTTTCTTTTCTTAAGCTAAACTTTAGGCATATAATGATTAATTATTTTATTAATTATTATTATGCAACCTAGGTTTCCTTGTAGGGTTTTGATCTCCTTTTATAAGGATTATACTCTCTTGTAATTTTTTAACATTCATTTTAGTTTGATTGCAACTTTTTTTTTTGCACATCAAGAATGTCTCTTCTTTCATGGATCCTTGCGTTCAAACCTCCATAGCTTCTGCTTCTCTCTTTCTATGGTAGGTGTTTACATGTAGATGTGCTTGGGAGTTGTGTGTTGTTTTCTCATCAACTCCAACAAATATGACACCACATGATGAAATAGACAACATAATGACTTAAAAACTAATTTCAAATAACTCCAATTACATACAAGCCCAAATGGGCATCAAAAGAATCCAAAATATTGGGAAATAAATAAATAACCATCCCACATAACATTTGCAATAATAATTAAGTTATAAAATGAAAGATTAAGAGAGATACGAGAGCCCTACCTCAGAATCAATGGTAAAATCAAGGATAGCAAAAAATTCTCAATTATCCATAGAAGAAATTGAGATTACATGAAAGCCATAGAAATCCTAACATGATTATAATGAGCTCATACCCACAAAATTCTAGAAATCCAGACACTCCCAAAAAGCAAAAAACAAATTATCTATAAGAGGGGTTTGAGCAATTTTCAAATTTCACAAATTAAAAGTGAGAAATAAAACTCCCATTCAAAATATAAAGCCCTTTTCAAAAAGGTAATTTGGATAAATTTAAAAATCAATTAAATTAAAATGACTCAAAGCCAAACGAAAACCCCCAAAGCTCCCAAACATTAAATTATTGAATTCCAATTAAATAGAATGCATTTTTTTTAACACCAAGTAAGACTAGGGGGTGAATCAGTCCAGAACTCAATAATAACTTCAATTAAAATCTTAATAAACATCAAATCACCATAAGTAATTATCACATATGATGTAATAAAGAAAAAGGGCAAGATCAACACAAGAACACTGTATTTACAAAGAAAACCAAAGGATGGGAAAAAGTACAGTGAAAATCTAACTTGCTATACGAATAATTTGTATTATAATGATTAGGATCACTTCTCATACTTGCAAAACTATGGTTACCTACCTTAAGGAAAGATACAAGATTCTTGTACAACTAAAACTTACTATCTCAAGACAAGATATAAGATAACCTACCAGAAAACACACTCTCATCCAGCAACATGAATCTCGTAATAGATTTAAGAAGAGTCTCCTAAACATGAATTAGTAACACTCAGTCTCTTAATATATTTATTTTGACTCAAACTTTTGATCAACAACACATTATCTCTAAATGTATTTTTTTAGGCTTGGACTTTTGATCAGTAGCACACCGTCTCTAGATATTTTTTAGGCTCGAACTTCTAATCAACAACACACTATCTCTGGATATATTTCTATAGGCTTTGACTTCTAATCAAAAACACAAAATTCTCTTCTTTTATACATTCATTCCACAATGCCACAGTCACTCCTACCCTTGAATTTCATTCCTTAAATATAAGATAGATCATTAAAATCTTGAATTCAAGTCAACCTCAACCAAGATAAATAATATTACATAAAATAGGTCATCTGGACCAAAGGTACATGAACCAGTCCATCCAAAGAGAAAAAGAGAACCCAAATATATGTCAACACACTCTTCTAAGATATATTTAATAGTTTGTGCATCAAACAAGGCCATCTCCAAAATGTAATGTGTGAGTAGGTAATTAAAGCTTATATAACTAGTTGACCAAGAAACATTTTTTGAACTAATTTAGAAGCATGTAGATCTTCACACGCTAGGGTGACACCCAAATTAACATTCTAACCTTAATTATGAAGTATATCCAAACCAAAAGAATGATCCCAGATGAGGTAGCATGTCTAGATACACATGAACCTAACATAACTAAATATATTGAGTATAGATTATTAAAACTCACTTGCATACCACCAATATCACTAGAAAACATATTGTATGAGTAACCATGGTCATAATCAATCAATAATGTAATCAATCATATCCAGAGGACAACAAGGATACTTCAAACCAATTTGAAAAAGTTGTCCTCAATTACAATATAGGTGTTACCATAAATAGTAGAAACAAGCTAATTCATCATTCTATAATTACTAAGAGGTAGTTGTACAGTATCAACAATCTACACACTTGAACATCATCTTAATCTTCTATATTAATAGTAGTAGATCAATAGACCTCTTTACAATCAAATCAAACAATTGTTAGCAAGTATTGATATCACTTTAAAGCTACACCAAGATAAGACTACTATTGCGCATATAGACCTAAGTACAACAAGAGAATATACAAATACTCCATCATCACAATAGTAGTATTATAAAAATAACAAAAATGCTTGTAGGAATATCTTCTGAACTAAAGGAACACGTGTATAAGATATATTCTATTCAAGTAATTACTATCATGATTCCTACTAGTCATACTTAACTGACTAATCTAAATACAACAACAAAGCCAAGATACCAATAGGTTTTTCAACACATCATCCTTCTAACAAGCCTACCACCAATACTTCATCTACCAATTTTGATATCAATGAAAACCAACATGGTATATTTGCAACAATCACCCCTTTTGTAATTAATGGAAACACTTGTGCACTTCTATCAAAACTTCTCCCCATTTGACATCAAGGACAAAGGGAAACATAACATTTTTCTATCATATAAAATAGTGTTTCTCCCCCTGATGAAAACAATCTACATTAATTCTAGGAAATGGAAGATTAAGCTTTGGATCTCCTTCTGAAAAGATGTACCAAACATGTTTATTTTTCTAAAAAGAACTTCCATCTTCTTCAATATATCTTCTAATATTTTCCAACTGTAGTAGAGATAATTAACTAAACCTTTGATATTAAGAGCAACTCACTTGTTAATCCTAAGATCAAATTATTGAGAGGGGAGGAGTGAATCTGTAATCGACCAATTATCCAACTTTTTATCATTTTAAAACTTTACCACAACATTCATGATTTTATCTTTAATAGCAGAAAATGAAAATCATAACCATAAGTTCATCCGAAATATACTAAAACACTTGACACAAATGTTTATCTCATAGAAACCCAAATTGGGAAAAAACCATGGTGGGGATTAAAACCCACTAAATGATGTAATTTTTTTAAGTACACCTTGTAAGGAGCTTAACCCCGTTAGGAGTTTTACAAAAGCACTATTAGGTGTTACCCGGTTAAGGGATTTACCTTTAGGCCTATTAGGACCTTTACCCTATTAAGAGTAGCCTTGTTAGAGGATTTCAAACACAAATCAATGTGTCGCCTTATTAGAGGATTTACATTAGGGACTTGCTAGGATCCACCCTGTTAAGGGATTTTGACTATTGTAACTATTAGGGAACAACATGAACAATGATCTATAAAATATCACTACCTCTTCTTGATTAGATCCACTAAAGCAAACAATCACTTCTTACCACACTTATCTCTTCCCTGACTTAATCAAAACTCACACTTCACACCACACTTGTAAAACACACGATCGATACTATTAACTATCAACTTCATCCAATGTATACTTGTTCATCAAGCCCTTAAGTTTTCCACCGACTTAAGATTGCCCTAAATGGCTTACAATTCAACTTTAAATCTTTGAGCTTGGAGCAAACACATCACACAAAAAAAAAAATGTATATAATAAATTTCCTATACTTCGACAACTATCAAAATAATTTACATAGAAATTTGAGTTCAGGTGTCAAACACATTTTGGCTACACATATGCTTCCTCAAGAATCTTGTTCACACACTAGCATCAAACATTGTGATACCAAATCATCACCTCCAATCTTTAATACATGTCACCAGATCATGACTCACTTAACTGAATACACCGCAACACCTTCACTGATCACCGATCAAAGACTTAATTACTATTGCTCGAGAACTTTGACACTTCAACCTATTAACAACTTTGACTTTGCTTACTAGTCATCTAACCTTCACTCTAATTACTCAAATCAGTTACGATTGAAACTATAGCATCCAAACACTATTAACCAGCATATCCTATAACTGCATTAAAAGAAACACTAAATATTTGACAAACAACTCAAATCACCTATTGCCTGTCACTAATTGTTCTAGCAGTTGCACTGTTAATGTTCCTCTAATCATATCTTACTTACCAATAAATATCAATAGTAGCGATCATGCATTTAACATTCTGAGACATCCCTTAGCCTCCCATATAAATTGCTACAACTGAAACTTACCCAAACACCTTGGTCATCATTCTTATATCCAATGACATACTTGACATCAATGACAACTCAATAACTAATTATCATGTAATCAAATCTATCTTATTAAAACACTAGTAATCACTTACCATCACTACATCAGTTAGTATCAGTTATGCCAACAATCTCCCCCTTTGGCATTGATGGCAATATTTTCATCATAATTACATGGCAACATTCTCATCACTACCAACAACACTAGGAACAACAAAATGTTCCCACTTTTTATCTTCCACTGATCTTGCAATTACTCCCCTTTTCACCAAACTTCTCTCAAAATGTTCCCACTTTTGAACAATCTTCTTTACATGAATTCTCTTTCTATACATTCTCTCCCCCTTTAAAAACAATGCCAATAGTGTCAAACATGCATGAAATATTTTGTTTTGTACTATGGCTCAACACAATACTCCGTAGACTTCTCCCCCTAAGAAGTAGCCTCACAACATCAATCCAAGCCTTAAATATTTTCATAGGAATACACTAGGATTGATGCAACTGCATCTACTCTTTATTCACAACAGATAGGGGAATAACCCCTAGCTTACCTCTTATATAATCAAAAGAATCCTTAGGTAATGAATTTGTGAAAATATCAACAACCTGCTCCTTAGTTGGTACATACTCTAACTTTACTTCCTTCTCTTGTACCGCTTCTCTAAGAAAATGATACTTGATATGTATATGCTTAGTTTTAGAGTGCATCACTAGGTTTTTATAAATATTAATGGCCCTTGTATTGTTACAATATATAACCACCAGTTAAGTTACCTTTTCATAAATTCCTTCCAAAATCGACTTAATCCACACAACATGTGTACAATTAATTGTAATAGCAACATATTCAACTTCAGTTGTTGATTGTGATATATAATTCTGCTTTTTGCTTGTCCAAGTTACAAGCCTATCTCCAAAAAAGATTGCACCTCCACTTGTGCTCTTCCTATCATCAATATTTCACACCCAATCAAGATCAGTAAATACACTTAATGAAAAAATACCTTTGTGTCCATACCAAATACCATAATATTTAGTTCCCTTAAGATATCTGAATATTCTCTTCACCACAATCAAATGTGATTCCTTAGGATTAGAAGAAAATATAGCTACTAATCGAGTTTCCTATGCAATGTCCAGTCTACTATGCATTACATATTGTATCTTATTGATCATAGATCAGTAAAGAGTTGCATCCATCTCTTTAGAATCATCTTTTTTTGAGAATTTGCAACTAGTTACCATAGGGGTACCAACTAGTTTTGAGTCTTCCAACCCAAATGTTTTCAATATCTCTCACATATTTGGACTAACTAATGAATATGCTTGTTTTTAATTGTTGAACCTACAATACAATAAAGAATTTTATCTCACCTATCATAGATATCTCAAATTATTTTCTCACTTGATCTACAAATGATCTACTCATTTCTTCATTACCACCAAATATGATATCACTAACAAATATCTCTATAATCAGTAACCTATCATCTTTCTCAATCTTCAAATATACATTACTATTGTTGCTTGTCCTTGTAAAACCAATTTTAATCACATACATGAGTGCAATCTCTCATACCATGCTCCAGATGCTTGCATCAATCCATATAAAGCTTTTTATAATTTTCATACCATGTTATTACCTTCTTCATTAGCAAATCCTTTTGGTTGTTCAATGTAGACTTCTTCTTTCAATACATCATTGAGAAAAGAACATTTAACATCCATTTGATATACCTTGAATTCTTTCTAAGAAGCATATTCAAGTAGTATCCTTACACTTTCAAGTTTGGCCATAGGTGAAAATGTTTCACCATAGTCCAAGCATTCCTCTTGCACATTTCCTTTGTACACCAATCTTGCTTCTTATCATTTCACCTTTCTCATTCATCTTGTTCATGAAAATCCACTTAGTACCAATTACATTCTTGTCCATCGGTCTGGGTACTAATGTCTAGGTCTTATTCTTCTCAATCCGCTCCAATTCTTCTTCCATAGCCTTCAACCAATAATCATCTTTCATGATACTCCTAAGAGTTATTTTGTTGTCATTAGTTATGATAAAGTCACAATGATTGTCAAAGTCATTCGATAAAGAAGGAAAGTCAAGTCGGTAAAGCACACAAGATAGTCGGTAAAGGAAATAAAGGAAAAGGTAATTTCGGTAAAGACAAAGGAAGTTTAGTCACCAAGCATAGAAGAACCAAGCATTGAACACCCAATTGTACTAAGCTACAACATCCACATAACTGAGAGATGATATGGTTACCAAGCAATAGAAAAATGTATTGCTGAGCATGATAGGCTGAAACAAGGAGAATCTACAGATACATTGAACCTGGACACCAAGAAGAAAATGGTTTACAAATCTTGATGAGATTGTATGAGAGAACATTGGAGATCTAAACATGATGATTATGCATGATTACAAGGTGAGATTCACCAATAATAATTAAATGTAAAATATATGCATTGGAGGAGTAACCAATGCTAGCGCCGCTTAAGGAGATGATTCTAGAACATTTCCACTACTTCTACAATTGTATATAAATGGATTAGAATGTGTAAATCAAAGAGATCATATGAGAGATTGCATGTGCGAAGGAGAAATTGCAGATAGAAGGTGATGAGCAGAGAAGCCACCGAATAACAAAGAAGTAAGAAGCAAAATACAATTGTGTTTAAGAGTTGAATCTAGTGAGCACTGAATTGTTATGTTGAGTAAAGTACAGTATGAGGTAAAAAAATTATTCAGCATATAGAGTCTAAAAAGCATAAGTAGAGCAAGTTTAATAGATAAGTTTATGTTATTGATTAAGTTTATAATCAAAGTTGTAGAGTGTCTTAACCGAGGAAATCCTAACATGTCTTACATTTTAAATCCTTTAATAGGGTATAGATCTTAGATTAGAATTATAAAATCCTTTAGCAAGGTAGACTTAACTAGTCTTAATACTCTTAACTAGGTTAATACTCTTAATAGGGTAAGCTATCAGAAATATCTATCATTGTACCTCTAGCCGAGCAAACTTTTTACTGCAGTAATGAAGTCTTGTGGGTGTCATCCCCATCATATTTTTATCCTCTAACCAAGATTTTAGCGATACCAAAATGAATGTGTTATGAGTTATGTTTATTGTTAATGTTTTACATGTTTTATGTGATGCATGCAAAAGTTGTGAATTCGGTAAATGGTTAAGAAAGATAGTTAAAAGTGTTTTGCAGTATTGATTCACCCATCCCCTCTCAGTACTCACCTTTCCATACTTAATCCAACAATTGGTATCAAAGCAAAGTCTCTTCTTCATAAGTTTAACCACTTGAGAGGAAAGATATAGAGAGATGGATAGTTATAGGTATCAAAAGGTGATTGACATCATGAACATGGAACTGAGGATGGCCAGTGAGAAGATTGATGAATTAAGTAGAAAATTGAAGCATTCACTCAACAAGAGAAAGGAGCTAGCACAAAAATTAAAGGACACTCAAGGTCAGGTTGAATAACTTGAAGAACAGTCAAAGGGAAGTATGTCTAATGAATCTAACACTACAATATCAAAACTAACTGAAAAGAACAAAAACCTAGTTGATTAGGTGAAAGAACTGAAAAGAGAACAAGAAGCCCAATCGGTAAGGATGTGTGAAGTCCTATAACAAAAGAGAAAATATGAAGATGACAAGAGAATGGTTAGAGATGAGAGAAGGGAAATGAAAACAAGGTTGAATGAGAAAGATGGGGAGATACTAAGGTTAACACAAATTGACTACAACTTGACAAACCAACTAGTAGGTACAAATCAGGAAGTTGCAAGGAAAGTTGGAGAGATTATTGAACTGAGATATGAGAATGAACATCTGAAGAATGAACTAAAATCAGAAAAGGATGCTAATGAAGTCTTGAAAAGAAATGAAGAATCACTAAGGATATTGGATGAACAACTAAGAGGTCAGAGATAATTGAGAGATAAGATTGGACTTGGATATAATGAAAACAATACTACCGAGAAGGGCGAGTCCTCTAAACAAGAAGCCAACTAAGATAATGTTGCTATTCCATCAAAGACAAAGAAGCCTACTTGCTACCACTATGGGAAACTAGGACATACAACAAATGTCTGCAGGAGAAAAATAGGTAATCCACCGAGTATTCCTAAGTTTAATGGTCATTGTTACAATTGCAATAAGTATGGTCATAAGGCATTTAAGTGTAGATCAAGGGTTTCTAACAATACAAGGAAGCCAAGATTCAAGGGTTACCGCAACAACTACAAAATATATATGGTCACAAGTATGAATAATGCAGGTCACAAAGAAAGATTGAGAAATGGATCCCTAACCAACTGAATGGTGCAAACAACCGACAAGGATCAACTATATCGTGGAACTACAATATAAGTATTACTTGTACTGCATGTGGGAGATTTGGTCACATTGCTACAAATTGCTTTAGGATGCATGGTAACAATAGAAGATCATGGAGGAACTATGGAATGGCTTGTTTTCATTGTCACAAGGTCAATCACCTAGCCAAATACTGTAGGTACCGAGGTAAAGCCCCAACCAAGGAACAATCGAATGAAAAATCTTAAGTTAATATTGATGAGATAAGGGATCAAATGAATAGGACATGGAGAAGGAAGTCCCAAGATGATGGAACTGAACTTGGAACAACTAATGGCACCACAACCTAAATCCTATCTTAAATTAGTTCCTAGAATTTGAGCAAAAATCCATATTATCATATTAGGATGCATTTGGATATAAGTTATGAAGTTGACATTTCATATTTTGATCAATTAGAGTATGAGTTATTTTGTTCCATTCGGTGAAAGGAAGTGTATTTCATAATCTGTGAAATGGAATCGGTAAGAAGCATTTAATGAAAATATTATAGTCATTGGAAACCCTAATCAAGGAAAAACTATAAATAGAGGTTGTGCTATTTCATTTTCACCTTACACTTTCATGAGCATTTGAAGCATTTGATAAAAAAGAGACCATCGAGTGAATTCAAGCAATCATTCAAGCAATCACACGTAGTGTAAAGCACATTCAAGGTATTCTTAGTGTTTTCATGAGCTATGTTAGAACAATCAAGTTGTTATTCTATTGAAACCCTACTAGTTGAAGATTATTTCTAAGATCCAAATGGCAACCAAAGTTCAAAAGCTCATTGTTGTGGAGAAGATTGACCATGTCAATCTAAAATACAAGTTGCCACCCACCGTTGTTGCTAAAATTGAAAAATTTGGAGCCCTATCTTCAATCCCACCAAGAGTGATACTTATTAAAGACATCTACGCCTTCATACATTGCAAGATTGAAGACATCTGCCAAGATTAAATTGATACATCACACAGGAATTTATACATTAATGGAAAGTTGAAGGATGACCACATACATTTGGAAACCAAGGGTTTGGTCCATGACATGCATGTACTAATAGTATTCAAACAAGAATGGATGAGACTAGTTGTAAGTCGAGTACATGATAAGTTCATGTGGCTCAATGCAGTAGTGAAGATCACCAAGAATGTACTACACATAGTCATTGGATTTCCAATCAATGAAAGACCAAGGGCATACAAGAAAACAAACAAGAATAAATTGTGTGAGCTTACTCAAGCCAAATGGGATGGTAGAGGTTTGAATTTGTCTATTTTTTATGACTGAGCTAAGATTTGCAAGAAACATCATATCCTACTGAATCTTTCAGTCATCTTAGGTAGACAGTGTGCCCTGTGGAGCAGTATATATTGATTATAAGATTGTAAAGGAGATGAAGATAGATCTGTGTGAGATCTTGCTGAAGCAATTGGATGACAACATGAACACTATAAGGAAGGCAAAATCCAATACATTGAAGTTCAAATTATTACTGATGTAAATTTTCTTTTATTTTCAGAACTTCTTTCCTACAATCAGTGAAGTAGTTTTGAAAGCAGGATAAACTGATTATTTATCAAATCAATGAATTCATTCAAAGCATAGGAGAAAACTTTGATATGGTTATGAATGATTATTTTGATAAATTTCAATCTAAGATGCATAAGAGGTTCTGGATACCACCCCAACTAGTGGAATAGTATAAGGATGATTTGTATTTTGAGGTAGATATAGATACATGTATAGTGAGAGCTGTGGAGCTGATAACTATGTGGCCGAAACCTATGGGATATGAAATGAACATTGATGTAGTATCTAAATAAATAAAAAGATTGTTAAAGAAACTGGTTGGTAGAAGAGAAACTTGGTATGGTACTTATGAGGAATTCAAGGATAAAATCAAACTAGTTATCTTGATACGTAAGGCAATAAGAAAAACCAATTGGATGATCAGTAATCTATAAGAAAATTTGGGTATTGTTGTTGAGGAAGATGTAGTTTAACCATTAGAGGCTAAGGGGAAGAAGATAAGAATGAATAAGGAAACCCCTAGTCCAATCAGTGTAAGATCACTAACAAGGTCTTCTTCCACACCGACAGAGAATAAGAAAGCATAAATTGAGTCAAAAAAGACAAAAATATACTCAAGGGAAAAGAAGGCTACTAGGAAGCCTAGAAGAAAGTTAAAATTGCAAAAACAAAGTGAAACTGAATCTAAGGTTGTTTCACAATTCAAGGTTGTGCAAAACATAGGACCAAAATTCAAAGACCTTGATGAGTCTCTAACGACACTCAAGAAATATGGAGGTTATTCTGGATTGAAACAACTAAAATAAGAGAAGTGGAGTAATGAAGGAAAAAGACAAAATTGAAGAGGCTATTGTGTTTACCTTACACAAATTTTGAAATACACCTGTTGAGGTAGCACCAAACATTGTTGATGAGCTACATCAAAAGATTGATGCTAGATGGAAATATTCTCTAGCATCTAAGAAGAAAATAAGGTAAAGATCCTTGGCCATCACAATACCAGACCTAACCAAAAGAGGAATCAAGGGCGCTCTACAAGAATATTCAAAGAGATTCTTAGTGAAGAGCAGAGCACTCAAAATTATGGTTTGTAAGTTAGAAGAAGTACAAAATGAAACTGATGATCTTCAGAAAATATTTTCTCTCTTGATCAACCGAATGATGAAGAGGTCAAAGAACTAACAAGGAAGTCATATCCAATTGATCTGACAACTGAAAAAGATGAGGTCATTATAGAGGATATCATAGATCAAGACCCTAAAGAGGAAATAAAAGATGATGAAGATATCATGGCAACCAAGGCCAAAGAAGAAGAAGAAGAAGAAGAAATGAACATAGATGATTATGAAAAGGTAAGATTACTAGCAGAAGATCCTATAATTGAACAAGTATTGAACTTTCTTGAGACTGAGGAAGTAATCTTAGAGGTGACTAAAGATGAACCAATAGATGCAACTTCCCCCACCAAACCACAAAAAGAAACCACAGAGTTGGTAACTCCTACTGAGATAGATGAACAAGAAAATAAAGAAGACAAAAACAAAGAGAAGACAAATGAGAAATAGGAGAAGAAAGAAGAGAAATAGGAAAAGAAAGAGGAAAATAAGAAAGAAGAGGAGGACTGATGACACTGCTACTGCACAATCTGATGCAAAAAAGGCATCTACAAAGAAGGAAAAGACCAAGAAGAGGAAGCATGAAAAATAGGTTGATTTAAGCCAACCTATCACTATTCCTAAGGTTGATATTTCAACCATAATCCCTAAAGAACTATATAAGTTCAGAGACTTATTGAAGAGAAAAGTTTCACAAGAAAAATTGATTGCAAAGAAGAAGAAGAATGATGCTTTGGATAATGTCAAAGACATATTGAATGAGATTGTACCAAAGGCTAGCATTAATGAAAAATGATATATATGCAACCAACTATGAGAAGTGGTGAACCAAATAAACCAACCTAGTACCGAGACCTGTGAGTACTTAATGCAAGTGCATAGGAAGCAAATGGAGACTAAAGTTATTGAATAACTTATTCGATCAGTTGCACTAGATAAGGTAACTCTATCTGTGATAGTTACCAAATTGGATAAAGAACTGAAATAAATTCTTTTATTATTTCAAAACATTTGTTTGATTTCAAATTTTATCAAGGATATTAAAGAAAAATATGATAATGTGGCAAAGGAGTTGACCAAGCAATTAGCCAAAGTTTCAACCAAGCCTAATTATTTCAAGGTTTATCATCAAAAGTTGAGGCACTTAATGGGAGTGAAATATGAATTAAGAAAATAGGAGAATAAGATCAGAATGGATCTACTAGAACTCCAAATATTTTTTATTCCCCACATTGAATCATTGTAGAAGCATATACAAAAGGTAAAAGATTTAGTCAACACACCAGATGTAAGTGCAATGGACAACATGGTGAGCTTAAAAGATGACATTAGTGAGAAAATAATAGTGTTGTAGACACTAAAGGATACATTGAAGGCATCACTAAAGGATGCACATTACATATATAAATCCACTTTTGCCAAGATCCCTCCGCCAGACAAAGAGGAAGTTGTTATTTTGGCATTTTTGTTAAAAAGGGAGAAATAGAGTGTAAAGGGGGAAACATATTATATGAAAAAGGGGGAAACATGTTTATGAGAGAGTAAAGGGATGATATATATACAAAATATGGATGGATATGTATACAGGAAGTATTACTTCAGGGGGAGTAATAAGTTTACAGAGATATGGAGATACATGAACAAAGTGTAAAGGGGAAAATATATTATATGAAAAAGGGGGAAATATGTATCTGAGAGAGTAAAGGGATGATATATACAAAAGATGGATGAAGATGTGTACAAGAAGTATTACTTTAGGGGGAGTAATAAGTTTATTGAGATATGGAGATACATGAACAATTTTGCTAAGGACAAAAGTTTTGATGACTTTGAAGGTTTTTAACAAAGGTACCAAACTAATGCCAAAGGGGGAGATTGATACTCCTAAGAGTTATTTTTTTGTCATTAGTTATAATAAAGTTACAATGATTGTCAAAGTCTTTCGATAAATAAGGAAAGTCAAATCGGTAAAGCACACAAGCTAGTCAGTAAAGGAAATAAAGGAAAAGGTAATTTTAGTAAAGACAAAGGAAGTTTAGTCACTAAGCAAAGAAGAACCAAGCACCAAACGCCCAGTTGTACCGAGATACAACATCCACCTAACTAAGAGATGATATAGTTACCAAGCAATAGAAAAATCTATTAACAAGCATGATAGGCTGACACAACAAGAATCTATAGATACATTGAACCTGGTCACCGAGAAGAAAATGGTTTACAAATATCGAGGAGATTGTATGACAAAATATTGGAGATCTAAACATGATAATTATGCATGATTACAAGGTAAGATTCACCAATAAGACTTAAATGTGAAATATATGCATTGGAGGAGTAACCAATGCTATCACTATTTAAGGATATGATTCTAGAATATTTCCATCGCTTCTAGAATTGTATATAAATGGATCAAAACGTGTAGATCAAAGAGAGTGTATGAGATATTGTGTGTGCAAAGGAGAAATTACAGATAGAAGGTGATGAGTAGATAATCCACCAAGTAAAAAAGAAGTAAGAAGAAGAATACAATTGTGATTCAAAGTTGAATCTACCAAACACTGAATTGTCATTGTGAGTAAAGCACATTATGAGGTAAAAATGTTATTGAGCATATAGAGTCTGAAAAGCATAAGTAGATGTAACTTTAACATACAAGTTTATGTTATTGATTAGGTTTGTAATCATATTTGTAAATTCTCTTAATTGAATAGATCCTAATAGGTCTTACATTGTAAATCCTTTAACAGGATACAGTTCTTGGATTAGAATTGTAAAACCCTTTATCAAGGTAGACATAACTGGTCTTAAGACTCTTAACTGGGTTAATACTCTTAACAGGGTGAGCTATCAGAAATAGCTATCATTGTAGCTCTAACCGAGAAAACTTTTTACTGTAGTAGTGAAGTCTTTTGGGTGTCATCCCCACTGCATTTTTTATCCTCTAACAAGGATTTTTGCAATACCAAAATGAATGTGTCATGAGTTATGTTTATTGTTAATGTTTTACATGATGCATGCAAAAGTTGTGAATTTGGTAAATGGTTAAGAAGGATAGCTAAACATGTTTTTTTAGTACTTATTCACCCCTCCCCTCTCAGTATTCACCTTTCCATACTTAATCAAACACTTTCAATGCATCTTTTATAGTCTTAGGCTCAAGTTCAGATCAAAGTAAACATGTACTTTCTCTTGCTTTTCTTCTTGTTAGAACACCAACATTTTTTTCACCAATAATTTCATCAAGGGAATTATTTAATCTAACATACCTTGGAAACACCAGTTCTATTCTAGGAGTACCATCAAATGCTTGAATTGGTTCATGTTCATTAACCTATCTCTCCATCAGTTCTATTGTAGAATCATGTTCCACTAGTTGTACATATACAAACCCATGATAGTCATTTGGTTCTCTCTTATTAGACTCATCATTTTGTTTAGAGAATTCATCTACTCTCACATTGTCACTTTCTACTATCTTGTTTGTTCTCTTTTTCAAGCACTTATAGGATTTTCTCTTTGTGGAATATCTTAAGAATATTCCCTCATCCCTTCTTGGATCAAACTTTCTTGAATTGTCATATCTTTTTATGTAACATCTACTTCAAAAAAAATTGAAATAACTTGCAGTAGGGGATTGACCATGCCACAAATCATAAGGATTTTTTTTTGTACCTTTCTTCAATTAAGCTCTATTCAATGTGTAAATAGAAGTACTTATCACTTTTATCCAAAATGTTCATGCAATACCTTTCTGAATCATCAATATCCCAACACAACTAATGATAGATCAGTTTATTCTTTTGGCAATACCATTTTATATAGGTGTCCTAGGAGCTAACATTTTCCTTTTGATTCCCTATTCTCCACAATATGAAATAAACTCAAGTGAAGTGAAATCACCTCCTCTATTAGATCTAAGACATTTCAGGGTCTTATCAGTCTCCTTTTCCACTCTAGCTTTGTAGATCTTAAACATGTACAATTTTTTTGATTTATCCTTAAGAAAAATAACCCACATCATTCTGGAATAGTCATCAACAAGAAACATAAAGTACCTATCACCATAATAACTATGAGTTCTCATTGGACCACACAGATCAGTATGAACCAAATAAGATACTTTCAAAAGAGTAATTTTTACTAATAAAACTTGAACTAGCTAACTTCCCAATATGACATTCTTTGCACATCACATTGTATAGCTTCACTAGGTTGGGAAAACCTCTTACTATGTTCATCTTACTAACTTTGACCAAGTTATCAAAATTAACATGACAAAACCTTTTATGTCATAACTAGCAGTCTTATACCTTAGCAATTAGACAACTCTTAATAGCAGAATTTAGATGGAACAAGTTACCTCTTGTTTGTTCACCGGTAGTAATTAATTCTCCTAATTTCCCAATGATCTTGTATACACCTTTATTGAATTCCAATCTATATCCTTTGTTTTTTAAATGAGAAACACTTAAAAAGTTGTACTTTAAACCATCAACCTAGTAAAAATCATCACAATTTGTCTTATCATTTAAAGCAATAGAACCTTTACCTTTCACTATACATGGAGCATCATTACCAAATCTCACTGAACCTCCATCACATTCCTCCATCTTAATGAATTTTTTTTTGTCACCAGTCATGTGATGAGTGCAACCACTATTAATAATCCAATCACCATTGTGATTCATGTTAGACACTAATTCTTTTTCACCTTCTTCTGAGGGTTCTTCTTTCACTACAACAAAGATAATCCCTTTTCATTTCTACCATCAGACTCTTCATTAGTAACACCTTCCTCAACAAGATAACATACCTTCTTATTCTTGTCCTTGAATCTCCTTAATTTATCCTTCCTATCATTGTCAGGACATCTAGAGGCAATGTGTCCAATCTTATTACATGCAAAGAATTTCAAAGGTACCTTTCCCTTATACTTACCTTTTCCTCTAGGTAATCTTTTTTCAAACTATGCTTCCAATTCTTCATGTTCTCTTTATTTAGACATGATATATTCATAATCATTAGAGTAAAATGTTGAAGAGTTGTTAGATATTTCTTTTCCTTTTCTAGAAGGTGCAATAGTCAATGACTACTTGAAAGCAGCTTCAACTTTAGGCATATTATTGTCATAATTGATTAATTCAAATGCAATCAACTTTCCTATTAAAGCATAAAGGGTAAAAATAATAGTTCCTAGAGAGCTAAGCTCTTGAATAACTAAAACTCTAATAGCAAACTGAGGTAAAATAGTTCTCAACACTTTGCTTGCCACATCTTCTTCAGGAAGATTACCTCCAACACCTCTAATAGCAGCAACAACCTCTTTGCTTCTTTGACTGTATTACTCTATGTTCTCATTTTATTGCATTCTCATCTCACCTTATTTTTCTCTCAAGATATCAACTTTTTCCTTTTGCACATGTGGATCTCCACCATAGACAGTTCTCAGCTTCTCCCACATCTCATGAGCGATATCCAAGTCATTGACATTTATAAATTATACATCTAATAGAGTACTTGCAATGGCTTCCATAGTAGCAGTGTGTTCTTGTCTTGTATTCATTTCATTTGGAGTTAGGATTCCTAATGGGACAACATACTTATTAACCACATGATCCTAATATTGATCACCCATACCTTTGAGGTATAACTTCATTCGACTGCACCATATTGAATAGTTTTCTCTTGTAAACTTAGGACCTTCCTTTTCTATCCTCTTTGGATCTTTGCCTCAAGTTGTTAAGCTTCACCACAATAGAGGAACTTGGGGCTCTGATACCAATTGTTAATCTTAAGATCAAATTACTAAGAGGAGAGGGGTGAATTAGTAATCAATCAATTATCTAACCTTTTATCCTTTTAAAAATTTACCACAACATTCACAATTTTATCTTTAATAGCAGAAAATGTAAATAATAACCATAAGTTCATCCACAAAATAATTAAAAACTTGACACATATGTTTATCTCATGGAAAATCAAATCAGTAAAAAACCATGGTGGGGATTAGTACCCACTAGATGATGTACATTTCTAAAGTACACCATGTAAGGAGCTTAACCATGTTAGGAGTTTTACAAAAGCACTATTAGGTGCTACTCAGTTAAGGGATTTATCTTTAGGCCTATTAGGACCTTTACCCTATTAAGAGTAGCCTTGTTAGAGGACTTCAAACACAAATCAATGTGCCACCTTGTTAGAGGATTTAAAATAGGGACCTGTTAGGATCCACCTTGTTAAGGCATTTTGATTGTTGTAACTATTAGGGAACAACATGAACAATTATCTATAAAATAGCACTACCTCTTGTTGATTAGATCCACTGAAGAACATAATCACTTCTTAACACACTTATCTCTTCCCTGGCTTGGTTGCAACTCACACTTCATACCACACTTGTCCAACACATGATCAACACTATAAACTGTCAAGCTCATCCAATATATACTTGTTCATCAAGCCCTTAAGTTTTCACCATCTTAGGATTTCCCTAAATGACTTATAATTCAACTTTCAATTTTTGTGCTTGGATCTTATGCATCACACAACAAAAATAAATGTATACAATAAATTTCCTATGCCGCGTAGGCTATCAAAATGATTTACATAGAAATTTGAGTCCAGGTGTCAAACACGTTTTGACTACACATACGCTTCCTCAAGAATCTTCTTCACACACTAGCATCAAACAATGTGATGCCATATCATCACCTCCGATCTTTATTACACGTCACTAGATCATGATTCACTTAACCGAATAAACAGAAACACCTTCACTGATCACTGATCAAAGACTTAATGACTGTCTCTTAAGAACTTTGACACTTCAACCTGTTAACAACTCTAACTCTATTTTCCAATCATCTAACCTTCACTCTGGTTACTCAAATCAGTTGTGATTGTAACTATAGCATCCAAACACTGTTAACCACCATATCTTGTAACTACATTACATGAAACACTAAAGATTTGACAAACCACTCAAATCACCTATCATATGTCACTAAATTTTATAACAGTTACATTTTTAACCTTCCTTTAGTCATATCTTACGTACCAATGAATATCAATAATCACGATCATGCATTTAAATTATGAGACATCCCTTAGCCTCCCATATAAATGGCTATAACCAAAACTTACTAAAATACCTTGATCATCATTCTTATATCCAACAAAATACTTGACATCAATGAAAACTCAATAATTGATCATCATGCAATCAAATCTATCTCATTACAACACCAGTAATCACTTACCATCACTACATCAGTTAGCATTGGTTATGCCAACATCACTACCCAACCTAGAGGGGGAGGGGAAATGATTATGAAATTTGGTTCCCCCCTCAAACCATATACTACCTGTAATACCCCAAAAATGGGCTATAGGTTCATTAACCTCCTATATCGACACATCAAACAAAATCAACATTGAAGTCCTAACCTAAGGCACATCTGAACATCATCAAATCCTAATTGATTATCCTAAATTCTCCATCAAGGAATATTCCTAGTAATATTCCTATTTATCCTAATTATATTTAATTTAATGATTATTTGGTGATAAATCCTATTTATCCTCAAGTTTGATTAATTGAATATTTTGAATATTTAATTAACTAGATTTAATACTGCCACTTAATTATTTAATTGGATTTAATTATATTTATTCATAAATTGAATTATTTCATTTTGACAATAAATCAAATATCTTATGACTAATTGATTAAATTCTTATTTAATTAATTAATGTCAATTGTCAGATTTAATAATATAGTTTTTGAATAAAAGTTTGATTTAATAATTGATTAACCCATAAATCAATTGTTTTATTTTTAAATCAGTTAAGTTGAGGATAAATCACTTTATTTATTTATTTAATTCATATTAATTATGCACATCCAAAAAAATAGTTAAACTTTAAAATCAAAAAATCAATTTAAGTTGTTTTAAAAATAAACTCAACTCTCTTTTGAGTTGAAAGCTAATCTCAACTTTTGATTTAAATCAAAAAGTTGTTTTTGCATGATTTTTTGTGATTTAACTATCTTTAATTCCTTGTTGACTCAAAAATCAACTACAATGATTTATGGCTTTTCCATGCATCCCCAAAGCCCTGGATTTCTATAAAATCAAGGCTTCGGCTCTTCACAAATCATCTCACAAGTTTGCATACTTACTCTGCCAAAATCAACCCACGAATTTGCACAATCACACTGGTGAATTGACATCTAAAGAATTGAAGCTTCTTTGCAAATTAATAACTTTTGTGAGATCAATCTTGTCATTTTAGTTTCATATTTAGCATATCATTGTTAGATTAATTGCATTGCATATCAATTTTTTCCATCTAGAATAGATTCATATCACTTTATTTCATCTTATTGCATAGAAAATTAAAAATATAGATTAATTTGCATTCATCTCATATCTAGATTTTGCATTCAAATCCTTCGTTTAGGTGTCGTCAAGGTCACTGATCTTGGTCCAATCTGAGAAAACATACTCGCATCTACTAGAAGGCAATAAATTGCCTGGTTAGATTAGTTTCCATTTCACTGCATGATTTTGATTTTAGCTAACCTCTAATGTTTTACTGAAGTGTTGTGTCTACAACTAGGTACAAAATTCACACACACATTTTTGGCGCCCACAGTGGGGCCCTGAAGCGGGTTTCCATTCAATTTATGTCAATTTCTATCATCTTGTTGTTTTCTGTTCCAAAGCTATGATTTTTTAATTTATGTCCATACAATTTTTTTACGAGTTTTGCCAGAAACTCGTATCAAGAGGTACCCACTATCGTACAATAGTTTATTTGATCGAGGATCATACCGTCAGAAATACAGTGTCATTTGGAAACCCTATTGTCGTATGATCTGATACCCAGTGTCATATGAGTTTCTGGATTGTCATCTGGGAGGTGACCCACTATCATATGAGTTTCAGTGCTAGGTTTCAATTGTCATTTCACTTTTTCAAGTAGTTTTCCAGATTTATTTTTCTGATTTGGACTGACAACTAACATTAATGATTGAAATTTGTTGTTTCTAATTTATTTCTGCTGATTTTGATTAGGAAAAAGCATGAGAATTGCTAAAAATAGGTAAGAATCTACTAAGCGCGTTGCAAGGAATTCAAGTAATCTTTTTAGCTGATAACATTTTGATTTGGATTAAAAAGAACTCTTGCATGTCAAGCTTGTGTGACCTTTATTGCTTTCATATCACATATTTCATTTTGGGTTATAAAAATGAACATAGATTTTCTTTTCAGCATCTTTGTTACACATAGTAAATAGGCCCTATGAACACTATTTGTGGTTCTTGAGAGAGTGGGTTTCCAGCGAAACTCTTCTCAATGAAGGAACCCTTGTAGGTAGGGAAGTTACTGAGAGCATCTCATGTTCTACTAGATTTGTGCATCTTCAGCTTTTGATTGATACATTCTCTCTCCAGAGAGGTTGATAGATCATAAGTGGTTGACATCATAGATCTTTGTGAGATAATCTTGGTCTTAGCGTGTCAGATTAATCTATTTGCTTTGTTTGGGTTAAAAGTGAAAAGGCTAGAGGACTATGCTCTACTCCCTTTTTGGGTAGTACCAGAAACTTAGATCCTTGAATCTGGAACCAGTCTCCATGTGGTATCCTTTGTGAGTCACCTTTAGAGAGGGTTAATCATAGTGGACATTCCCTTAATTGGGTCAACCATGTTGACGGAACCTCAAGCAGTAATAGCCACTTTCATTGTGGTAGCAGCAGCCACTATATAAATGTCCTTGTGGAGGAAATATTCACAGGTGTGGTCTCTTGTTGGGCTGTCAGATCTCCCTAGCAGCTCCTGATTGATTAATTTCTTGGACTGTGTCAAAACCTCGGTGCACATAGATTGGAGTTTGCCCTCTTGAGATTGCAAAAGTTGCAGAGTCAGACCATTACTAAAAACCTTAGTGAGGCCAAATTTTCATTTTCTAGGAATATGTGCATTATTACAAAACTTTTTGGAACATACACTGTTAGCACTTCTAGGTATTAGCACAATTTAGTCACTTGATTATTCATGCACAGGGTTGCTTTGTCCCCTGTTCATTGTTTTTAGACATGCTTGAAATCACTTGCTTGTTGTTTCATGTGCTTGTTTATCTATCTGGTTACTAAGAATGAATCAATCTGCTACAATCTTCAAATCTATACAGACAATTTTGTGAGCAATTTGAAAATTTGCAAAATCTGATGTCAAACACCTTTCTGGAGTCAAAAGTCATCTTGTAAAATCAGAAAGTCGTACGACTTTTGGCTATTATTGTATGGTATATGGTATACTATTGTACAAGTTTTTCTACTAGTCAATTCCAAAAAGTCAAAAACCCTGCTATCAACTATCATGCGAGTTTTGCAATAGTCGTATGATTTTGTCAATTGTTGTTTCATGCTATACCCACTATTGTACGAGCCTGTAGAAAGTCATTTGAGAAATTTTGAAAAATTGCCAAAGACCCAGCTTTTCCAGCCTATTTCCAGAGTCTATCAAGAAAATCACTGTGTCAAGAACAAAGCAACAACTATTGAGAATCCAATCATTTTCCTAAAGTGGCCTTTTGAATCTGATTTCGCCTTCTATTTAATCGATTTGAGTCTTTATCATCTTGTGTCAAAACCTTGTCATAACTATCAATCTTCAATCCATCTTCGAACTCATGTCCGCTATCTTTTTGGGCATCTACCCATACATCCAGGGCATAGTCTCCTTCATTTACATCTAATCTAAGCTTCAATCAGCCAAACCTTGACAAGGTTGCGTCATTTGATCTTCTTGAATCATATCTTTCTTCAATTGTCTTCATCATATTCTTTTGTTTCACCCAAGGTTAATGGTGGAAACTAGAGCTTCCTCTCACAAGAAATCTAGAGAAATAACCCATACCTTACCTTTGAATACTCTCCAGGCTCCAACTCTTGAGCAACTCTACAATTTTGGTCTTTACGAAGACGACGGTCTTAGCAATTTTTTATTGAAATCTGATTACATTCCTCCTTCATCAACTCACGGAGGTAATCAACAAACTCCTCCTTAATCTATCCCAGGGAGAACTCCTACCATGTCTCAAGTAGGGACAAACTTTGGCTCTCAAAGAGCTTAATCTCAACATGGTGCAGATCAAGAACCTACACCTTCTGAAATTGCTCAATATCAAAATGATGATAACTTCAAAAGAATGATGAAGCATTTCTTGAAAGAAGACAGAGAGGCATACTTTTTACAATTAGCTCATCAAGGGGCTAAAATTCCTCCCAACTTTAATGTTGAAGATATAATTACGCATGAGGAAGAAACTCCACTCACAGCTATGATGAAACAGATGCATGCCATGCAAGTCAAACTTAATAAACTTGAGAAAGAAAAGGAACCCAAGGAGTTCTCCATGGAGGCCCTATGTCCTTTTCCATTTGAAAAAGACTTGTACATGCCACCATTCCCAAAAAGAGTGGAGATGCCTAAATATGATAAGTATGATGGACACTCTGATCCTCAAGATTGTGTCAGAGAATTTTGTACACAATCTATGGAGTTCATGCATGAACCAACCTATATGATGCATCTTTTTCCTCGATCTCTGGGAGGAGCATCCATTCATTGGTTCTCTAGATTGCCTTCTACTATCAAAACTTTTGAGGAGTTGATCAAATTTTTCTATCAGCAATACTCCTACAATATTCAACATCTAGTCACCATGATTGATATCTGCAATCTCAAACAATATCTAGGAGAACCATTCCTGACATTTCTCAAGAGATGGAGGAAGAAATTCTCTCTATATGCTAGGCCTAGTCCAGAAACTGAGAAACTAGAAATCTTCATCAATAATCTTGTCCCAGAGATCAACTACCCTTTACAAATGCAAGATCATACATCTTTTGATAAGATGGTAGACAATGCAATCAAAATTGAAAAGGTACTTGTGAAAAAAGGAGACATCACACTTCAAAAGGACAAGTACAAATCAAGATCCAATTCTAAAGACAAGAATAAAAACTGGAACAAGAATAAAGGCATCATCATAGATGGCATTGTTGATACCATTTGTGCCCCATCAAAGGCACCAGCTTTCAATCTAACTATTGGCACCCAAGCCATCAAAGCCTTAGAGCAAAAGGTGTCCGAACCATCTCAAAAGAAGCCAGAATACAAATCTTGGTCCACTGATAATAAATGAAAGTTCACTCCTCTTGGAGAATCTTTGGAATCAGCTATGAGAACTCTGTTGGCTAATAGCATCATCTCTTTGCCTGAGATCTAACAATCTGATCCTGACCCTAAACCAAAATGGTGGAGAGAGAATGAATTATGTGATTTCCATCAGGGTAAAGGTCACAAAACTAATAACTGCTTACGCTTGAAACATACTATTCAAGATCTGATTGATAAGGGAGACATCACGATTGACAATCATAAGAGAAATAATGATAATATAGCATTCATAGAACCATTTTTGAAACATGGTCAAGAAGTTTCATCTTCTCAGCCTAATATGGGGGCAAAGGTCAATTCTGCTTACCCTAGAAATAATGTTGTTATCAATATGGTTGAACCTTGTCTCTCTGAGCATTGCAATGTCATCACAATTATGCAAAGAGATAGAGATCATACTTCAGCTAATGCAGTGACTTGATCACAGGCTCAGGCACATCTGAACAGACAAATCCCAGATTCATCAAATGTCCCTAAGATGCCCTTCAATCTTTCTTTCGCTTCCAAACAGAAGGCTGCTTCTAAATCTTCCAATCCTAAAGATACTAGGCCAACATCTTATAGCATTGTTCAACAACTATAGCACACTAATGCAAAAATCTTCATGTTTGAATTGCTTCAGATTTCTCCAGCTCATAGAGCTATTCTAAACAAAGCTTTGCTTAGATCCAATGTTCCTAATGACCTTGATTTAGACAGGTTCCAAACTATGGTTGGACATCTTACGTCTCCACATTATATATCCTTTTCAGAGGAAGATGAAAACTCCTTGAGTCACCTGCATAACTAGCCTTTGCACATAGAAGTCTTGATCCAGAACCGTAGGGTCAAATGTGTGTTGATAGATGGGGGCGTTGGCCTAAACATTTGTTCTTACAACTTGGTCACACAATTGGGATTTTCAGAATTGGCTATTGATCCTAGAAAGAAAGTAACTATAAAAGCCTATGATGAACAAGAAAGATCTTCTAAAGGCACCATTGTCTTACCTATCAGAGTAGGTCTGGTTATCAAAGATACTATATGTCAAGTTCTTGATCTACCTTTGGCTTACAACATTCTTCTAGGGAGACCATGGATACATGAAATGAAGGCTATTCCTTCTACATTCCACCAATGCTTGAAATTTCCTTATGAAGGAGTAGAGGTCACTATTCTAGCAGACATATCCACCACTTGTAATACATTGAAGGAGAGTGTGGATAAACTTATGCCTAATAACAGAGAATCTTCCATTGAGCCAACAAAAGAAGCATCCACATCTAAAATGGAAGACCTTGCAAAAGAGGTCAATATCAAAGAAAATGGTATGCGAGAATATACTATAGAACTAGTCTTATCTTTGACATATCTACCTATCTCACCCAAGTCTTATGGACAATCTTTAAAATAGTCCAAACCAGACTCTAAAGAACCTCTTGAGGCATATAAAAAGAATTTTGTAGTAGAGCAAGTATCTAAACAAGATTTTGAAGAGGATGAAGTTGTGCTTACATGGCTATACAAGGATGAACCTAAATTTCAAGCTGTTCCAACTAGTGACTCTACAATATCCAAAATCCCTTCTAAGGCATATGGTCCAAGAAATAAACTGATAGCTAAGATGGGATATTCAGGTAAAGGACCTCTAGGAGTCAGAGGAGAAGGTCTTATAACACCTATTTCACATACTGGTAGGGCAAACAAAGACACTGTTGGCTTAGGCTTTAAAAAGAAACTCTTCCACCTCAAAGGTAATTGTTCTCATGTCATAGAGCAAATCGCACTAGGTGAACCCCTTCTTAAGAAAGAAGAAACTAAACCATCAGATAGTGATTCTGACAGCTCAGAACTCATCCCTTATGAGCATTTTCCTAAGGAAATCAAAGATCTCCTTGAAGCTGAAGATGATCCAATAAAAAGAATTAATGTAGTAGAAACACAAGAACCTACTATAGAGAAAGAGATAGTTGCAACACAAGAACTAGCTAATCTCGAAGATAATCAAACAGACAAAGAGGAAGGTGGTAGTTATTCTGAGACAGATTCTCACGAGTATGAATTCAAATTAGAATATGAGGGTAACCCTTCTTGGGGTATTCATCCCGACTTTACTCATGTTCTTAGATTTCCTAGAGGTATAGATGAAGAATCTAATGACTATGAATGGGGAGCCATTCCAGAGGAAGATGAGCTTATTACAGAGAAACATGTTGATGTTATTCACCAATATGCACCTAAACCCAATGTAAGTCTACAGCGAAATGATGAACTTATCAAGTTTGATACACCTATGGCTGAATTGGACTCCCACAATGACATTGAGCCTATTCACAAATTGAATGTCTTAAGTTGTAATATCACCTTTGAACTCAAGCGTTGGGTTAGGACCAATGATGAAAGATCCATATCCATAAACATTATCTCCCAATCTTTCCCCATTTTGACTATCCAACATCCTGTACTTCTTGATCAAAACTCCACAAATCTGAGCCATGGTATTTATACCTTCCTGAATGACTATGCCCTTGCTTGTTACCTCAATGCAGTTGAGCCTATGAGAACTTCCATCAGTGAACCGAGCGTTAGCATGATGAAGTCAGACATCAAGTATCTTAGTCAGAAAAATAAGAATAAGAATAAAAAGAAAAGGAGTTCTGAAGGTGAAAACCAGTTTGTGGCAGTCTTAGAACCTACAAAAGTAAAAATAAAAGACATATCTAAAGGTGAAAACCTCTCTAAGGAACCTAAGGATGAGATATTTGATGTCCTTTTGAGTCATTTATAGGACAGATCTCTAGTTTTAATTGAGCCCACTCAATCCATCAACTTGGGGACAACAGAAGAACCACAATTGATCCATGTAGCACAATCTTTATCAGAAGAAGAGAAGCAAAAATTTACAACATTCCTAATAGAGAAGAAGATCAACTTTACATGGAAATATTCAGATATGTCAGGGTTGGATCCTAATCTTATAATGCATCATTTATCTATAGCTCCAAATGTCAAACCTGTCAAGCAAAAATTGAGAAAGATGCATCCTCATGTTGCACTCTTGGTAAAAGTTGAATTAGAGAAACTCCTAAAAGTTGGATTCATCTGAGTTATTGACTATGTAGAGTGGATCTCTAATATTGTACCTATTTCAAAACTAGATAAATCAATTAGAGTGTGCATAGACTTTAGAGAGGTAAACAGAGCATGCCCTAAGGATGATTTTCCATTACCTAACATTGATATGATAGTGGACATGACTGCGGGCTTTGAGATGTATTCTTTAATGGATGGTTTTTCTGGATATAATAAAATAAAAATTGCTCCAAAGGATCAAGAGAAAACTTCTTTCACATGTGCATGCGGCACCTTCTGTTGGAATTTCATGCCATTTGGGCTTAAAAATGCTGGTGCTACATATCAAAGAGCCATGACATCTATTTTTCATGACATGATGCATAGGACTATGGAGGATTATGTTGATGATACTTTAGAAAAATCTATGATTAGAGTTGAACATATAAATGACTTGAGCAAGATACTAGACAGAATGGAAAAATTTAGTCTCAGACTAAATCCTAAGAAGTGTGCTTTTGGTGTCACTTCTGGAAAACTCTTAGGGAATTTGATCTAGCTAAAGTAAAGGCTATCATAGAAATTCAACCTCCAAATAATATTAGTCAAATGAGGACATTGCAAGGGAGAGTTCAATCTATCAGAAGATTCATATCACAACTGGCAGATATATCACAACCTTTTACAAAAACATTACATAAAGGTGTGACATTTGCGTGGAATGAAGAATGTGAGAACAACTTTAATCATATCAAGAAGTATCTATCAAATCCTCCTATCTTGATGCCTCCCATTCCAGGGAAGCCTTTGATCTTGTATGTCTCTACTATAGATACATCACTGGGGGCATTGCTTGCACAACATGATGAGAAAAAAAAGGAAAGAGCTATATCCTATATCAGTAGAACATTGGTTGCATATGAGAAGAACTATTCAATGATTGAGAAATCTTGTCTAGTTGTGATCTTTGCATCATAGAAACTGAGACATTATATGTTAGCTCATACCACACATTTGGTAGCTAAATTTGATCCACTCAAGTACCTACTAAGCAAAGCTGCCCTCACAGGTAGATTAGCTAAATGGGTCATGCTCTTAAGTGAATTTGACATTGAATATGTGGAAAGAAAAGCTATCAAAGGATAGGTTATTACTAATCAATTAGTAGATGCACCTATGATTGATGATAAACCAATGCAAATGGAATTTCCAAATTCCTCTATCATGACTCTTTCTTCTAGAGAATGGGTGTTATTCTTTGATGGCTCCTATACATAGAATGGATCAGGAGCAGGCATAGTGTTCATAACTCCTCAAGGATACTCAATCCCAAAAGCATTCAGATTAAAATTCCCTTGCACAAACAATATTGCAAAATACAAAGCCCTTTTGAATGGTATGAAAATAGCAATTGAATGGAGAGTAACAAAACTACACATTCATGGAGACTCACAACTTGTTATCCATCAAGTCAATGATGTGTACCAGACTAAAGATGAAAAGCTCATCCCATACAAGAGAATGGTAGATGATCTAAAGAAGTATTTCATATATATCACATTTGAGCAAATTCCTAGAATAGATAATAAGGCTGCCGATGCAATGGCAACGCTATCTACTTTATTACAGCAGCCTGAACATGAGCTACGCTATGAGTTCTTGGTGGAAGCACTATCTTATCCTACATATGATTCCCCTGAAACCCACATGATTTGCACTATTGTTGGTCATGATTCATCCAGATACAAACACCTATTTTCTTATCTCCAAGACCAAATCATTCCCGATACCTTCAACCGTCATGAAAAGAGATACCTTATATGTAATGCCTCCCGATATGTCATCATTGGTCACGATCTATACAAACAAGGTCTAGATGGTACGCTACTTAGATGTTTAGAATGGGAACAGTCTTAACGTGCATTAGAGGAAGTCCATGATGGTATTTGTGTGTCACACTCAAATGGTTTAACACTAGCTCGAAAACTTATTAGGGCTAGGTACTATTGGCCTGAAATGGAGAAAGAGTCTATCAAGTTTGCTAAGAATTGTCAAAAATGCCAAGTGCATGGCAACTTAATTCATGCTCTAGGGAGAGATCTAATTCCCTTCACTACACAATGGCCTTTTCATCAATGGGCCTTTGATCTTATAGGGGCTATACATCCTCATTCTTCTAATGGACATACCCATATAATCATAGGTACATATTATTTTACAAAATGGGTAGAAGCAGTCCCTTTGACACAAGCAACTGGAAAACAAATATCTATGTTCATATTGAACTATATCATATGCAGATATGGGATACCTCATTCCATAATCACAGATAACGAGGGACAATTCAAGAACAAAGATCTAGATGATTTATGTGCTAAATTCAAGATTACACAACATTGGTCATCTATCTACTATCCTCAAGGGAATGGACAAGCATAGGCTTCTAACAAGAATCTATTGAAAATCTTGCATAGTACAGTTAATAAAATAGGAAGAGACTGGCATCTCATGATCAATCTAGCTCTCTGGGCCTACAGAATAAGTATTAGAATGCCCACTAGGGCTACTCCTTTCGCTTTAGTTTATGGGTCTAAAGCAGTACTGCCTATTAAGGTTGACATCCCATCACTAAGAATCAAAATGCATGGTCTAGTGACTGATGATGACTATAGAGTGTCCAGGTTGCAAGAACTTGAACTACTAGATGAGCACAGATAAGCAATATATGATCATCTTAGAGTATATCAGAAGAGAATGTCTAGAGGTTACAACAAGAAAGTCAGACACAGATAATTTCAGGTTGGTGATCTAGTCTTGAGAGAGAATCCTAAAAATCAATCACATCGAGAATGCAAGGGGAAGTTTGAACCCAACTGGCTGGGTCCCTTTGTAATCACTGCTACTTTTAGCTCTGGTGCCTATCAACTCTCAATGATAGAAGGATAATAGCTTTGAGAACCAATCAACATTCTCCATCTGAAGAAATTTTATGCCTAAGGCATTCAGTCTATGGTAAAATGTCTTGAAAAAATCAGAAAAATCAGAAAAAGTCCTGAAAAAATGAACATCTTGGTGAAAACCTAGCAATAGGTGCCTTGATGATTCACAAAAAAAAAGTAAAAAAAATATCAAAAGTACAGAAAAAAATTGAAAAAAGTAAAAATACAGAAAAAAAAAATGAAAAGAAAAAAAATTTGCCTTGGTGAAAACCTGGAAACAGGCGCCTTGGTAGCAAAAATAGAATCTCTGCCAAGATGGTGAAAACTCGGCAAATGGGCACCACTTGTTTCAAAATGCTCCATCTATCAGCGCAATCTTGGTCTTTCCCAGCTTTCAGTCTTGCTTTAGTTTGTACATATCTCCTAGTTTGTTTCTGCATTCCTATTTTCAATAAGTTGGTCTGTACACCAATCAGCTCAAGCGTCTATATCCTATCAATGTTAAAACTTGGGGGAAATCAAAGTCATATCATATGGCCTCCAATGTATCTTAGACATATGATATCTAGTCAGAGTCCTTTGAAGATTCATTTGAGTCAGTCAATCAGTTTCATCTCCAGAAAGGATTTTGCATCTACAACAACGCAATTGAACATCAAACACAAACTGAAAACAATCTATGCTTTTTACATGCTTTTATCTCCTTGTATGCTTATTGATTCGCATTGAGATTTTTGCATATTATGTTCCCACAAGTTCTTTGATGATGTTTTTTTATAGGATTTAGAGAGTGATGACTAGGGGCATAATCTTTTCTTTGTCTTCTGCTTGTATGTGAAAATCTAACAACTTTGGAAATTCTGGATTGAAATGGTGTCCGACTATAAGAGCCTCTATCTCAAATTGGATGGCCATGCGTACCTTGACCATTGATACCTAGAAAATTTAAGGAAGTTTGATCTAACTATTGTCTTTTTGAGTGAGTTCTTTTTCCTATTGTGAAACGTGATCTTACCTGAGGATGTGAATGATAAAGGGTCACTATGGGTAATTCACATTGGTTTTAGAATGATCTCTTGACTATTTGATGTGTTTGTAACGCAAGGCGTATTCTAGTCATCGTGACTTTAATGTTTTGATGCTTATACAAATTGCAATATCAAAATGGACATGATGTTCAGGTCATCCTGGTGTTTATGCCTTGGTGCTTATATCTAATCGACATTCTGAAAACAAAATTGATATTCATACATCCATGGTTGCCTAATCAATGGGTGTTGTATTGATTCCTGTGCATACAAATCAATATCCATATGTCTATAGTTTCATAACTAGTAGGCATTGTATTGATTTATCCAGTTACCTAAAAATTCAATGATGAGAATGACCGACACATGATTAGTGACTAGGTCCTAGGTCTTAGGTTGCATTTCATTCTGCATGTTTCTTTGCATTTTTCATGTTTGCATGATCTCACAAATGGCTAAACGAACTTCAATGCTTAAACAATTCTTCAAATGTCTCTTCAAATCTAACAAGAGTTGAAACCTAACTCGAAGGTCTCTTTATAGACTTGCAAGTAGTTCTCCTCCTGGGTTAAACATCCTTTTGACATAAGACTGATTACTTGTCTTCATCAATACCTGCAAAACATATCATGTGAATCTTTGAATTTACATATCATAATCATCTATTGCATTACAATTCATCCATGTGCATAAGCATAAAATCATACATACATCTTTCCATAATCAAATACCTTTGCATAACATCCATACATATGAAAGAAATCATCGCATTGCATATATCCATACATACATTCTACTCTACTCATAGCATAAGCATCACATGATATCATCATAAATCAAAACATGACAAGTACACATGAAGTCACAACCAAAATATCGATCTCATATATATATCAAAAATCTTGAACTAGTCAAGGGTGCACTACTAGCACAGTGGACAAAAGAATACACTCATGTGAGCTATCAAAGTTAGAACAATATATAAATTATCAAAAAGAGTATAGTATATCAGAACATATCAAAACAGATCAACTGTCAGCATGATCCTCTACATCTGGTGGAGGTGGTGGTGGTGCATCTGGTACTACCTCTGCTCTAGGTGCTCTGGCTCCTTCTGATGCCATCATATACTGAGAGTACGAAGGGACTCTCTGTGCAGTAGGAACAATAGTATAATATGTGGACACATAGTAAGCTGCCCGGGAGGTCTGATGAATCACCTCTACCTGTAATCTCTGTACCTCTGCATGAAGCTCAATGTGCTGCCTGTCTGCCTCTAAGAATCTCTCCTCCCACCAAGCACTGTGAACCTTCAATTCCCTGACCTGTACTCTGAGCCATCTGATAGTCTCCTATGGAGTAAGAGGAACAATAGGATCAACATTGGTTGTAGGCATCTCAGTATCTGGGGCAGTCTGCTTTGTAGTCTCTGCTCTTTGCACCTTATGGCATCTAACCTCTACACCCAGATCAAACCCTGTATCCTCCTCTAGCGGATCCATACCACCACCCACAACCTACTCTACTACAAGTACCTCCTCAGCTAAACCAACACTCCCTAAGGTACCAGCCTCTCCCCTAGTTTGTCTATGAGAACCTGTAGATCTTCCTACTATAGAACTAGTGGGATGAGGGGGCCTCATATGTCCTGATGGTCTCTGTGGTGGAGCAATCACTCTGGGTCTCGGAGGTGTGGGATGCACAATAGGAGCCTGTGTAGGTCTGGGACCCTGTCCCATTGGAGCACCAGTAACATCCATCACCTCCTCCATGGAAGGTATCAGCTCGGTCAAATCAAAAAATCTATGAATGGGATGGTCGGCAAGCCAGGAAATGAATCCATCTGTAACACCAGCATCAAGTACATCTGGTATGTACTCCCAATCCCTACCGACAATAGCATTGTACTCCTATGAACACAAAGCATAAGAGAGCCTCTGTGTCCATCCAAGTCCAAGCTCATGACCTATCTATGCATAAGTAGCATAATCCTCAGGGGCATCTTGTACTCATCCATACTGCCGCAAGACCCTGGTAATAAGGAACCTCTCTATAGTGGAGGATGACTTCCCAATCAGTACACAGAAAGAAGTAACTAAACTGCTCTCGCGCAGTCGGCCAAGGCTCAATAGCTACATAGGGTCTCCATCGAACAAATGTCATATCATCGAGGCATCGCCTCCAGTACTCTACATGACCCATCCATCCCTGTATGACATATCCAACATATATATAAATGACAGGCTCCTGAGGCTACCTCTGTGAAGTACAAATCGCTCTCAACACTAGGATATGCTCCCACGCCCAGATCTGTAGAACTCGAGCTCCAGCTGCAAAAGACTTGCTCTCCTGATACACTACCTCGTGCATCTTAGAGAACATATGGGCCAAAAGACACTGACCCCACACCAACTCAAAGGGAGTGGCCATCAAACTTGCTACCATAGGGGCCCAACCCATCAAAAGACTGTTCTGTAGATGGTCAAACATAATAATACCACTGATCATCTTGACAATGATACACTCCAACCGGTGTGTCTGTCCATATCACTACACTAAGGTCTCCCAGGAAATGGAGGCAACCATCTGGGTATCATCTCCGAAGAGATGTCTGAAAGCTAATAAACCTGAGTTCCCCAAACTCACATACTCTGGCCATCGGCCTGCATGGAAAGGAATGTGCAGTATACGATACACATCCTCAGGGGTAACAATAATCTCCCTAGTCGACAGGTGGAATGTCTGGGTCTCCGAATGAAATCTCTCAATCAGAGCAGTCAAAAGTCTGTGATTTACCCTAATCTCGAGTAAATGTATAAGGTACTTGAACCCATAGGAAGCAAGGTGTACCCTCATAGGGTTTGGTAGTGACACACATAATCTCTGTGTAGCTGGATGAGAAATCCGTACATGAACATTTGGATATATGACCTACACAGTATAGAAATAGGGAATCCTATCAGTAATTTGGTCACATAATAGGTTAAAAGGGCAGAAATGGGGCAGTTCAGTATTTCAGAAGGCAGGTTAACAGGTCAGCAATCAAGCTACAAAATTAGAAAATTCAAAAATTTGACCTAATACTGAGTTTTAAGCTCACTGTTTTCCATACGACACTTTAGACCAACAAGAAAAGTCATATGAGTTTCTACATCATACCATATGACAAAGCATAGTGACACGACAATGCATCCCTCATCGTACGAGTTATGAGGGACCTGATGAAACGTCGTACGACTCTTGGGTCCCTCTGATATGAGTCTTGGGGGGTTACGAGACGACAACCTATCTACAGTTTGAAAGTCGTATGAGTCTCACTGGAGAGTCGTACGAGTTTCCATGCATGCAAAAATTCAAAAGTAAAAAATGTACGAAAAATCCTAAAAATGCTATAAAACATGGAAAAAATGAATTTTTAGCAAAGCACAGAGGTCCACCTACTAGATGTTTGCACTGCCAAGGTCTCTGGTGTCTCCCGCTGTGCTTAAATCAATGTGAACTCACAGGTACCTTTGGTTCTGTCGCTTTCTCTACCATTTTTTCTCAGAGGGCTCCACAAAGTTTTCAAAGTCAAAAGGTTGAAATGAATTGAAAATGACCCTTCTGGTCTTTATATAGCTTTTGACCTATTTTTCAAAAGTCTTCTATTTTTCATGAAAATTGCACCCCTAGCTAATTTCGACATTCTGAATCCATTTTCGAGATCAAAATCAGAATTTGAGATCATTTACTATGTCAAAATCACGATTAAATTTTTTTGGACCCAAGACGGTCTACTGCTTGCATAATCGACCTTCCATCATCACAGAAATCCAATATTCAACTTAACTGATTATCTTACATCAAACTATCAAAATTTCAACTTGGTCAACCATGGTCAACTCATGGTCAAACCTAGTCAAAGTTGGTCTTGAGGACCTTAAAACAATGCAGAATGCATACTCGAACATGTATAACCACTTCTCAAATCAATTAACATGCTTCTGAACTATTCAACACTAACTTTTCTTGTCAGATTTCAATTTCAATCCTGAAGGGGGCATGGTATTGCATATCATTCAAGTCTGTTAATCTAAATTTGAAATCATATCCTTCCTCAGTAATCAAAACAACAACCACGTCTAATTGTTGACTCATCAAAAAGACCTCATCACTTGGGGCAAATCAATCATCACTTGGGGCATATCAGATTCATCAAGATCCATATCAATCTGGTATTCTCTTAATCTTGTAAACTGTATCAGTCTTTTGTAACCATCAATTCATTAGTGTTATTTCCTTGGTTCTTCATAACTGAAGGGTTCAGATGTGATACCAATGTGATTCTTATCGACAATCGGGTCTAGAATCGGTCACTCACTTCTTCGCAATCATAAGGTTTAGAATCAAGCGTTTTGACACTTTTTCACAATCATCGGTTCATTGCTGTTATAGTTAACATTATCTTTGGTCATTCGGGACCTATTATCTTCATATCAATTTCAATCAGTTTCTATTTCATATCAATATCAATTTCATACATCTATATCATACATAGGTTGTCTTTGAACCACTGCGCTTCGCACAACAATTCAAAGAGGGGCAAAATGTAATACCCCAAAAATGGGCTATAGGTTCATTAACCTCCTATATCGACACATCGAATGAAATCGACATTGAAGTCTCAACCTAAGGCACATCTGAACATCATCAAATCCTAATTGATTATCCTAAATTCTGCATCAGGGAATATTCCTAGTAATATTCCTATTTATCCTAATTATCTTTAATTTAATGATTATTTGGCGATAAATCCTATTTATCCTAAAGTTTGATTAACTAAATATTTTGAATATTTAATTAATTAGATTTAATACTGCCACTTAATTATTTAGTTGGATTTAATTATATTTATTCATAAATTGTATTATTTTATTTTGACAATAAATCAAATATCTTATGACTAATTGATTAAATTCTTATTTAATTAATTAATGTCAATTGTCAGATTTAATAATATAGTTTTTGAATAAAAGTTTGATTTAATAATTGATTAACCCATAAATCAATTATTTTATTTTTAAATCAGTTAAGTTGAGGATAAATCACTTTATTTATTTATTTAATTCATATTAATTATGCACATCCAAAAAAATAGTTAAACTTTAAAATCAGAAAATCAATTCAAGTTGTTTTAAAAATAAACTCAACTCTCTTTTGAGTTGAAAGCTAATCTCAACTTCTGATTTAAATCAAAAAGTTGTTTTTGCATGATTTTTTGTGATTTAACTATCTTTAATTCCTTGTTGACTCAAAAATCAACTAGAGTGATTTATGGCTTTTCCATGCATCCCCAAAGCCCTAGATTTCTATAAAATCAAGGCTTCAACTCTTCACAAATCATCTCACAAGTTTGCATACTTACTCTACCAAAATCAACCCACGAATTTGCACAATCACGCTGGTGAATCAACATCTGAAGAATTGAAGCTTCTTTGCAAATCAACAACTTTTGTGAGATCAATCTTGTCATTTTAGTTTCATATTTAGCATATCATTGTTAGATTAATTGCATTGCATATCAGTTTTTTCCATCTAGAATAGATTCATATCAGTTTATTTCATCTTATTGCACAGAAAATAAAAAATATAGATTAATTTGCATTCATCTCATATCTAGATTCTGGATTCAAATCCTTTATTTAGGTATTGTCAAGATCACTGATCTCGGTCCAATATGAGAAAACATACTTGCATCTACTAGAAGGCAGTAAATCGCCTGGTTAGATTAGTTTCCATTTCACTGCACGATTTTGATTTTAGCTAACCTCTAATGTTTTACTGAAGTGTTGTGTCTACAGCTAGGTACAAAACTCACACACACACTACCTTTCAATTAGAAGAAAGAATCAACACCACTAGAGGGTGAAGACCAATCTTCATAACTTTCATATACTTTACTTGATTCTATGACCCAAAATGTCTACATATTTTCCTTCTCTTTGTTGATATTGATCTTATTTATCAAAGCACACTTTTCTCCTATTTTCCTTTTATAAAATTTTACAATATGACCACCTTTGTTGTAGCTATAACATAGCATACCTCTATATGGTATTTCTCCATAATCCATTTTAATATTTCTTTTGATATTCCTATTTAGCTTGCACTCAACAACGTTGTGTCTGTGCATATTATAGGTATAACAGTGTCCATTAAAAGTTTTAACATATTTGAAAAACAATTCATTTGTATAAATATTAGTTTTTATCTTACTACTATATTCAACTACCATATGTCCACACTTATTGAAAAATCAAGACTTTATATTAACTGATTAACTTCTTATATGACTTCTATAATCACTTTCTCTATGACCATACTTATTTCATGAAAAGTATTTACCAACAAAATCTTGAAAATACCTATTTTGTATAGAAGAAGGGGAATTCTTGAGTTTTTTAAATTCTAAGCATGATTAGGTTTGATCTTAACTACTTCTGTCATGGATCTAGTCCTATATCTACTTCTTCAATTGTTTCTTCTTTGTTTTGATTTGATTTTATAATGTTATCATCTTTAGGATTTTAATCATTTTTTTCTTCTTGTTCATCTTATTTGTATCTAGCTTTAGTGTTTGTCTTTCCTCTACTTGATTCTCTTCATTTGTTTCAGTCAATTTTGATACCAACTTTACTGTGTGCATTTCTTTAGTTTGATTCTCTGCATTTGTTTCAATCAATTATAGTTTTGATATAAATGTTTGTTTTTCTCTATCTAATTTTGTTCCTCTTCTTAAACCATCATTTCCCAGCTCTTATCTTCTTTTTCCTTTCTTTTAGATTCATCATTAAGTTCATATATTTGCACCATAAAATAGTTACTTTAACCATCATTATTTAGGTAGTCATAAATTCCATTTACTCTAACACCTTTAGCAACAAGACTCTCTATGTTTCTTTTTTTTATTTCACATATGGATTTACTAAAGGTAACTTTATAACCTTTACTACACTTCTACCTAATATTTAACAAGTTATGTCATAATAATTTAACATAATAGACGTCATCAATGTTATGCTTACCATTAATTGAGATACTTCTTATCCTACATAAAGAGTCAACTTCTTCTCCTACAATCTCATTTACTTTACGAATATAAGCTTTAATGAGCTCATCATCACCCATCTTCATATTTTCAAAGTTGTGGTTCAAATTTGTCACTTTGGCCATCGCGAGAGAGAATATTGCCTTTAAAATGCTATGGATGCTCGAAGAAATGCTAGATCTTGGATCCTTGCCTTCAAATTTTGAATTCATCTTGAATGATTGATTTCTTGTTTGCTTGTGACATGGACTTGATTGCATGAATAATGGATAGATACCAAAATGAGGAGATATTGGTTGTTTATATACCTCTCAAACATTTTAGGATTCTAAATTGAGCCAAGACAGCCACAGAAACTAAGTTCCCACCAAAACACCAACATAGGACCTCAAGCCAAATTTGAGCCAATTTAGTCAGGAATATAACATTTCAAATGTTATGTTCCTAGGAAAATGAGCCTACATTTGATTTGGGTGTTGGGATGATGAGGTAGATGCAAGAAAAGAAGAATCATATTGCTAGGATCAAGTATAATAAACATTAGATCTCAGAAACACAAAAATGGGGCCTAATAGAGCATCCACTTATGGGTACTAAATTTTTAGGATGGTACATTTATTTCCCACTTTAGCAAAAGTATGAGACAAAAATTATACTCATGATAAAGTAGATTAATGCATATGAACAATCTTATCAAGAGAAAGGAAACAAAGCAACATCAAGCCCCCAAGTGACTTAATGATGCAGGAGCATCTCGGGTCCTTGGCAATCCTTTGTCACCAAAAATATATTTGAGTTTGTCTGTGTTTCTCAGTTCCTACTTTGACTGAGTTGATTCGGTGTTGCTCAGTTTCCTTTGTTTGCTAGTGTTGGTTGGTTATCTCTTGGTGCTCAGTGAATTTCCTAGCGCTCGGTGATGCTTGTATGGCACTCAGTTTTCTTGCTTACCAAGTTGTTTGTTTTGGATTTCTTTTGAGGCTGACTTGTGCATTTAATTTGGGTCACAGATTTAATGTTGGTATCCATCATTGGGAAGTGTGTGGACCTAGATCTAGTCATTCCTTCCATTGATTGTGGATCTGAAGGCTAACTTGGCTCGATAGCCTCTTGTATAAATATAGTTGTTTGGTTAAAGTTTAGGGAGGTAGTTCTAGATAGAAGATAGAAGATAGGAAAATAGAGATTGTTGGCATATCCTTGCATGTTGGAGGACTTCTATACTTGATTGTAATATTTGACCTAAACTGAGAAGGCCTTACAGTCCACATGTATGAATCAATTTGAAGATAATATAACAAAGTATCTACATTCTCTCTCTCATTGTTGTGTGTTTTTGCTTCCATGTGTTATTCTGCAAGGTGGATCAGGTTAGGGTCTGCTTTTGGCACCTCTCTCCTCATCCTCTCTTGCATCAGGTGGTATCAGAGTGAGGTTAGATCTGGATCTAGGTTTGCAAATCTAGATTTGAAGGCTCCTTCTTATGAAGCCCTAGTTGAATTTTTGTGGGGTAGAATATTGTGATATGACCTGCAATTGTAGAGGGTTTTCAAGATGGTTCATGGGAGGTGAGATGCAGATCTAGGATTGGCAGACATATTGAGACAACTTGCTGCTAGATTAGAAGTTGTTGAAATAGCCCAGAGAAGAGGAAGACATCTTGAAGATGTTAGTGATGATGGAATTGTGGTGGAACAAGGTGATGTAGAACCTGTACCTATAATGGATCAGGGTGAAGAAAGATTCTTGAAGGCTTTGACAAGTTTGAAGTCTACACCACACTTTAATCCTCCTGAGTATGGTGGAAAATTGGATTCTGATGAATTGGGTGATTGGATCACTGAGATGGAAAAGTACTTTGAGTATGAAAATGTACCTGAGGAAAAGAAGGTGAAAATTGCAAGCACAAAGTTGAAAAGTCATGCATCCTTGTGGTGGGAACATCTGCAACTTGATAGAAAGAGGAAAGGCAAAGACAAAATCAAGGTATGGAATAAAATGGTGAATAAATTGAAAGGAAAGTTCTTACTTTGTGATTATCAGATTAACCTAGTTAGGTGAATGCAAAGTTTAAGGCAGAAAGATAGCTCAGTAAAGGAATATACTAAGGAATTCTATAAATTAGATATCAGATCTGGACATGATGAAGATGATGTGGAAAGAATTTCTAGATACCTGAATGGTTTGAGAGTTTCCATCCAAGAAGAAATCAGTTTGGTCGAATTGGAGAATATTGAAGAGGCTTATCAATTTGCATTGAAAGCTGAGGAGAAATTGAATAAGAGACATGAGCAAAGACAAAGAGGTAGAGGTGGTAGATTCCCTAGAGGAAGAGGTAGATCTCATGGTGAAAAAAGTAGATCTGAACCTGAAAAGAAAACTCTGGATAAAGGCAAGACCGAGTGGAAAGGTGAAAGTTCATCTAGAGGCAGAGGCAGTAACTACTGAGGTGGTTATAACAGGGGTGGTTTCAAAGGAACTTGTTACAATTGTGGAGAAGAAGGACATAGATCATTTGAGTGTACACATGCAAGTAAGAAGGGTGGTAGCAGTAGAAATGCTTTGGTGCAAGAAGAGTCACCGAATGAACCTAAGAAGGAAAATAGCTTGATGGTAAGGAGAGCACTTTGGAATGAAGGTAAAAAGGAAGATTCGATAAGGAAAAGTTTTTTCAAGACCAGATGTAGAGTTTTTGACAAAGTTTGGAAGGTAATCATTGACAGTGGTATCTCAGAGAATTTGGCATCTAAGGAGATGGTCACAAAGTTGCAATTGAAAAGGTTGGAACATCCAAAGCCCTATCAGATTTCATAGATCAAAGATGAGCATACACTCTTGGTAAGTGAACAATGTTATGTGAATTTAAAAATTGGAAAGTACTATGATAAGGTGTTATGTGATATCATGCCTATGGATTTTTGTCATATTTTGTTGGGTAGACCTTGGCAATATGATATACATGCTATATATGATGGGAGATTGCATAAGTATACTATTTGGGCTGATGGGAGAAGACAAATCTTGTTACCATTAATGGAAGAACCTATTAGTAATGTTTGCACATCTGTGAAAGTTTTCTTAATGGAAGGAAGAAAGTTTGTAAAGGATTTGAAGAAGAATGATGTTTGTTTTGTTGTGATTCCTAACAAATTGAGTAAGAGAACAGAGGGTAATGTCCCTAAGGAGATTGATAAGTTACTCACTGAGTACAGAGAAATTATTTCTGATAATGTACCTGATGGTTTTCCATCGAAGAGAAGCATTGATCATTGCATGTATCTAATCCCTGGAGCTGTTTACTGAATAAGGCACCTCATTAGTTGACACCTATCGAGAATCAAGAATTGAACCAACAGATTCAAGAATTGTTGCATAAAGGTTTGATCAGAGAAAGTTTGAGTCCTTGTGTAGTACCTATTGTATTGGCACCTAAGAAGAATGGAGAATGGTGAATGTGTACTGATTACAAAGCAATCAATAAGATAATAGTGAAGTATAGGTTTCCTATAGTGAGAATGGATGACATAATGGATAGTTTGACTAGAGCAAAGTATTTTACTAAAATTGATTTGAAAAGTGGGTATCATCAAATCACAATCAAAGAAGGTGATGAATGGAAGACTGCTTTCAAGATGAAAGAAAGTTTGTATGAGTGGTTGGTTATGCCTTTTGGTTTAACTAATGCACCAAGTACTTTTATGAGGCTGATGAATGAAGTTTTAAAGAAATTCTTGGGTAAGTTTGTGATTGTATATCTTGATGATATTCTGATATTCAGTAAGACCAGAGAAGAACATTTGTTGCATGTTAGACATGTTTTGCAGAAATTGAAAGAAGAAAAGTTGCTGATAAATCTAAAAAAGTGTTCATTCATGAAAGAGGAGATTATGTATTTGGGATTTTTTAATTCAGCTGATGGTTTGAAAATGGATCCTGAAAAGTTTGAAGCTATTTTGAATTGGCCTACACCTGAGAATGCTAGTGAGGTAAGATTATTTCATGGTTTGGCAATTTTTTATCGAAAGTTCATTAGGAATTTCAGTTCAATTTGTAATGTTATGACTGAGACTATGAGAGGAGATAAAAGAGAGTTCAAGTGGACACATGGAGCTGATAAAAGTTTTGAGACCCTAAAGTAGAAGGTTGTTGAATTGCCTATTTTGGCATTGCCTAATTTCAATAAGGTATTTCAAGTGGAATGTGATGCAAGTGGTAGTGCAATTGGAGCTGTGTTGAGTCAAGAAGGTAAACCTGTTGCTTTATTTAGTGAAAATTTGAATGATGCAAAAAAAAATATTTTGTGTATGATCAAGAATTCTATGCTATTGTTCAAGCACTGAAGAAATGGAGACATTATTTGATGCCGAGTGAATTTGTGTTGTATACCGATCATAAGGCTTTATAGTATTTGCATAGTTAGAATAAGTTGAATCAGAGACATATGAAATGGGTTGAGAATTTGCAAAGTTACACATTTGTGATAAAGCATAAGAGTGGAGTCACTAACCAAGTTGCTAATGCATTGAGTAGAAGAAGATCTTTGATGACCGAGATGAAAATTGAAGTTCTAGGCTTTGATGACATGAGAGATTCTTATGAATTTGATCCTGATTTTTTCTGAGCCATGGAGAAAGTGTAGAGCAACTATTCAAGATCAACTAAGTACTAAATGGGATGAATATTTTATGCAAGGAGGTATGTTGTTTAAAGGTATTCAATTGTTTATATCAAGAGGACCAATGAGAACTAATTTGATAAAGGATAAACATAGTAGTGGTTTGGCTGGACATTTTGGTGTTGATAAGACATTGAATCTGCTTAAGGAGAAATACTTTTGGCCACAGTTGTATAAAGATGTTCAGAAATTTGTGAAAAGTTGTGGAGTTTGTCAAGTTGCAAAAGGAGTAAGTCAAAATACTAGATTGTATACATTGATTGTTATACCTGAGAAACCTTGGATTGACATCAGTATGGATTTTTTTTTACCTTACCGAAGATAGTAAGAGGTAATGATTCTATATTTGTTGTTGTGGATAGATTTTCTAAAATGGCACATTTTATACCTTATAGAAAGACATCAGATGCAGTACATGTAGCAAATCTTTTCTTTAAGGAAATTGTCAGATTACATGGATTACCGAGGAGTATTATCTCAGACTGAGACAATAAATTTGTTGGATACTTTTGGAAGACTCTTTGGAGAAAGTTTGGTACTAAGTTGAAATATAGTTCTATATTTCACCCACAAACCAATGGATAGACAGAAGTTGTGAATAGAAGTTTGGGAAATATTTTGAGATGTTTAGTTGGAGACACACCGAGTAATTGGGATTTTATGTTGGCACAAGAAGAGTTTGCATACAATAATTTAGTGAATATGAGTACTGGGAAAATACCTTTTGAGATTGTAAATGGCATACAACCGAGAGGTATATCAGATTTAAGAGACATTGTTGATGAAAGAAAGAGAAGTGTTGAGGGAGTAAAATTTGCTGAGTACATGAAGACATTGCATGAAGATGCGAAGTTTAAACTAGAAAAGAGTAATCAGAAATATAAAGATAGAGCTGGTAGATCTAGAAGACATAAGACTTTTGATGTTGATGATGAAGTGATGGTTCATTTGAAGAGAGGCAGATTTCCTATTGGAACATATGGGAAGCTGAAGATGAAGAAGTTTGGACCTTGCAAGATTTTGAGAAAATTTGACAGTGGAAATGCATATGAGATTGAGTTACCTGATGATGTGGATATATCACCTATATTCAACATTGTTGATTTGTATAAGTTTCATGAACCTGATGAAGACATGATAGTACCAATGGATTATCCTAAGAAGCAGATGGAAGAAGTTGAACGAATTTTGGAGCAAAGAATTGGCAGAAGTACAAGAGGAAAATAGTATATGGAATATTTGGAAAAGTGGAAGAATAGACTGATTGAAGATAGTTCATGGATTTCAAATTCTGAGTTGGATGTATCTTGGATCATACCTATTCCATGATTCAAAAAACCCCAGGTGTCTGATGTAGGAGCATCTCGAGTCCTTGGCAATCCTATGTCACCAAAAGCATATTTGAGTTTGTCTGTGTTGCTCGATTCCTGCTTTGACCGAGTTGGTTCGGTGTTGCTCGGTTTCCTTTATTCACCGTACTGGTCAATTATCTCTTGCTGCTCGGTGATGCTTGTCTGGCGCTCAATTTTCTTTCTTACCAAGTTGTTTGTTTTGGATTTCTTTTGAGGCTGAATTGTGCATTTAATTTGGGTCACAGATTTAATGTTGGTATCCATCATTAGGAAACATGTGGACCTAGATTTGGTCATTCCTTCCATTGGTTATGGATCTGAAGGGTGACTTGGCTCGGTAGCCTCTTGTATAAATAGTTGTTTTGTTAGAGTTTAGGGAGGCAGTTCTGGATAGAAGATAGAAGATAGGAAATTGGAGATTGTTGGTAGATCCTCACATGTTGGAGGACTTTTGTACTTGATTGTAATATCTAGCCTAAACCAAGAAGGCCTTACAACCCGACACGTATGAATCAATTTCAAGATAATATAACAAAGTATCTGCACTCTCTCTCTCACTATTGTGTGTTGTTTCTTCTGCATGTTGTTCTACAAGGTGGATCATGTTAGGGTGTGCCTTTGGCCCCTCTCTCCCCATCCTCTCTTGTGTCACTTAAGTCCTCATTAAATTCAAAACAAAGATAAAAGAGGCATTGAGAGAGAGAGAGAGAGATGCATGACCTATGACCTAGTAAGGTGTTGCCTTATTATGGACCATGAAAAGAGAAAGCATTGCTACGAAATATGGCATTGATAATCTAGAAAGTTGTGTTATGCTATTCAACCCATCAAAACAAGGGTGGATCAAGCATTGTCTCTATTAAAGGATCTAGAAAAAGCATATGAGTCCTAAGGAAAGCTTTGTATCCAAAAGGATCTAGGAGGATTAGTCAAATAATTTGTTAAATAATGCATAGGGGCATGATAATGTAAAGATGAACATAAGAAAAACATTGTATCCTTAGTCATTGGCATAAGAGATTACATTGAGTCATTGTGTGTGTGTAAATGTAAAACAAGGAGTGGAGTGTATTCCCTCACATTAAATAGATTACAAATGCCTTAATAGAAGCTATGGCTTTAACAAAGCATACATGCACCCACAAGAGACATTTCCACTATGAGATACCCCAAATAAAGGACAATCCAAAGGAAATTAAACAAATAAAAAAAGAGAGCACAAAAGGGATCTACTAACTCTAGGGTTAGTATGATCATACAATAACTCATGGATATCGGAATTATATAAAAATAAAATGTCATCATTCACCAAAGGTAGCAACAAGCACAATGGAAGAATGACACATAAGAGATATAAAGAATATTTTTTGGGATTGACATTATGGAGACCAAAAACAATAGATAGCTACCATTTTGTGTCATCCCTAATCAGACATCACAAAGACACATTTATTAAAAAATATCACATACACAATATAACATGTATACAACATATAGAATAAATAAGGTAAAAATAGAGGAATGCTACAATAGGTTGATTCCTTTGTCATCTTGCAATGACATAGAAACAAGGGTCATCTAAAAAATATAAACAAAACATATAATAAGCAACACACCATGGGAGAAGCACAACACGACAAGAAAGCACAAAGGTTCCACCACATAATAGGGGCTAGTCAAGCATACCCCCCCATTTCAGTATATACTATATAGGGAAGGTGGGAAACACATAAAAGGAGCAACATCAAGCACAATATATGGAACAATAGCCAGTTACAAACAAGGACTGTGCTCTAAGGATGAATCATTTGTTTTGTCACTAGGATTAAGAGATAATTGTTTTATAGATATAGCATGCAAGTCATGGTTAACATTAATAAGCTCATACATATCATCAGAATCACTAGCATGAACATATTAATATACATTAGGAATATTGAAATCATCATCGTCACATGTATCTTGTTCATCCAAATTAATAAAAATAGGATCACTAATCTAAATAGAATCATCATATTTGTTCAATTTCATCTTTTTCAAATTAACTTCCTCACTTGGGCTATGCATGGGTTGGTCGAAGGGAATCAAAACATTAGTAGGTATCTTAGGGGAGGAAAGGTTTTGGGAAGCATGCTCATGCTCTTTAGCACAATATTTAAGGCATTGGTCATGAGCACAACATTATATTTGGTTTTGTTTGAAATTTGGCTTGGTTTAGGATCAACGAACATCAATTCCTTTACTTATTTAGGGGGAATAAATAAAATAACCATACTAGGTTGAGAGATAGCATTTGTAGAATGTTTATAGGATATAGGAGATGGAACAAAAGCATAAATGGGAGGTGTAGGAAGAATTCCAGGTCTAGGGAATTGAGATGGAACAACCTTAGGAGTAGATAAGTTCACAAAGCTTTTGGATTTTGAATTTTTTGATAAGATAGGAATTAATTGTATTTGTGAGGTTGAACTGGGTAAGGCATTGAAGGCTAAAAAAATTCAAGGTCAAAGTTCCCTTAATGGGCTAAAGGGTGATAGAGACAATGGTTAATGGTGATAATTTATCCTTATAGGGAAATTTCAAACACTTATGGATATGAGAGGCTATAGATTTCATGGAGGTGAGTGAAGGAAGGCCAAGTATAACTTGAAATTGATCAAAATATGGGATGAGATTGGTTTAGGATCAATGAACATTGAGTCCTTTTCTTCTTTAGGGGGAAGAACTGAAAGAGTCGTACTAGGTTGAGAGATAGCATAAATAGAATGTTTATAGGATATAGGAGGTTGATAAAAAGCATAAATGGGTGGTGTAGGAGGTGTGGGAAGTGTAGGAAGAAGTCTAGGTCTAGGGCATTGAGATGGAACAAACCTAGGAGTGCTAAGTTCACAAATCTTTTGGATTTTAAATTTTTGATAGGATAGGAATAAATTATCTTTGTGAGGTTGAAATGGGTAAAGCGTTGAAGGTTAAAACAAGTCAAGGACAAAGTTCCATTGATGCGCTAAAGGGTGATAGAGATTATGGTTAATCATGATGATTTACCCATTATGGAGAAATTTCAAACAGTTAAGGATAGGAGAGACTATATCTTTCATGGAGGTGAGCCAAGGAAGACCAAGTCTAACTTGAAACTGATTAGAATTTGGGATGACAATGAAGGTGACATTTAATTTTTTACTACAAAATTATATAGGAAAAGTAATGAAACCATGGTTAAGTGGAACCATTGAAAGTTTTGGTCATCACATCATATTTGTCATAGCAATATTTTTGCAATTGTCTAGTGTGAATATGCTCTTCATTTATAACATTCACCATACAAGTAGGATCTATAAGGACACCATGAGAAAGAAGACCATTAACTTTTGCAATAATGTAAAGAGGACCATCATGTGCTTTAATTGTCTCTTTAGGATCAAATGTCATGAAAATCTCAGGTTCAGGTTTGATTTTGGGTTCAAAATGGTCAATAACGTTAACAAAATTGTTGACTTTATTACACTCAACATCATAGTCAACAACATGGATGGAGGAAGAAGGTAAAGATTGAGTAGCCTCAATGGTATTGGTTGAAAGAGAAGGTAAAGGAGTGATATACATTTGAAAGTTTTGGTTGGGAGGTAAAACAATTTTTTTTCCTTAATCATTAACACCCTTAATGGATATAGCATTAGAATCAATGAGGTATTGAATAATAAATTTTATGCCTAAACACTTTTCAGTATCATGGCTAGGTTGATGATGGCATTGACAAAAATATTTTTGATTCAAGGATTTAACCAAAGGTTTGGATGTGTCACCTAGTTTAATAGGAGGATGTGTTAAAAAAATAGCATTAAGAAACTTCAACATCACATTATGAAAAGGTTTAGAGAGAGGCTTAAAATTACAAGAAGGTATAAAAATAGATTCCAAAGAAGCCACACCTTTGGATATTATTACCACTTGCTCATCAATGTTGTTTGATAAATTATTGATCTTGATAAATCCCTTAGGTTTTTTTAAATTTTGAAAGTATTGGGATGCAACATCACTTTTATCAACTAAGCCATTAGATTTGTGCTCTCAAATTGACTCACTTGAAGCTAATAATTATAAAGCATTGTGCACAATTGAATAAAGGAAGAGAATTGAGAAAGAAATATATTATCTCTAATGTCTTTAAATTAACAATGAAAATGCATTGCATGTCTATACCAAACACGAGATAAGAAATCTGAGCATGCAAATGCTTAAATCTACCAATGAAATCAGTCACTTTTTCTTTAACATCTTGTTTACAATGGATCAAATTAGTCAAAGAAATCTTAGGACTAGTATTGTAATAAAACCCTTGAATGAAATCATTAGCAAGTTTTTGAAAGGAATCGATGGAACAAGGAGGCAAAGAATAGTACCATTTCAATGCCTTGTCTCAAAAGGTTCAAGTAAAAAATTTATCCATGAACATATGATCATGAGAAAAATCCCTACACAAAGTTTGAAAGTTTATAACACGATTCAAGGGATCACATTTACCATCACAAGTTTGTAAATGATATATTTCCATGTATTGAGGGACAACGACATGAATTATGTCTAAGGACAAAAGAATAGAAATGTCGTAAGTAGAAATGTTGAACTTGGATTGAGTCATGGGCATAATTTTTTGTTGCAAGGAGGAAATAGTTTCAACCAAGCTATTGGTAGTGGATTTTATATAAAGAGTGAGAGGAGATATGTGTGAAAGGTTTGGATCATTATGGGAAATGGAAGGAACAATGGAATATGAAAATGAAACATTGTTGAACTTGTAGGCATGGATAAAGTTCGTAAAACACATGGAACACTTGAAGTAGGGGAAAACTCTTTTCTTCCACTTGTCATGATCAAGAAATGGGATCCAGACCTTGTAAATGGTTTTGTGTCCATCCATGAAAAGATATTTTCTTCCTCTCACCTATAATAACCTAGGAAGAGAAGGAGACTTATTTCTCTTCTCTAACAAATCGTTCCTATTAGGAAGAACAATAGGATTAAGAATGCTAACATGTGTAGGATTGGTATTTTGAATGGATGTGGTCATGAGAGGTGGATCATAGGTAGACAAACTAGGTATTGAGGTAGGAATAGGAATGTAAGTTTCAACACTTGTGGGAGGTGTAGTGAAACTAATTTATTGAGCGCAATATCTAATAGGTTTGACATTATTATCAATGAGATGAGATATAATATGCAAAAAAATAACACTGTGTTCATCATTGTGAATTAACTTCCTCAAAACCTCTACTAAGGAGATGGCCTTAGGATTAGAGTTTTCTTATCCTAACCATTTCTCAAATTTTTTAAATTCATGGGAAAGATTTCACTTTTGCATAGGAGGAAATATCAAGGTATCATCTTCATCGTGAGAAGATTGGGAAGAATAGTTCTCAATGGTACTAGTGGGAATGTGTATCTCATCAAGATCCCATAATTCTACAAATTCTCCTAACTGGAATGCTATAGGTAGGACTTAATGTGATAATTATCATGCACAAGAAAATGAAAGGAAGATATACTTAAAAAACAAAAATAGAAACTTTGAAAGAGATACACAAATAATCATCAATTTTATGCAAAATGAAATAAACTAATTGCACATGAAACTAATGAAGAGATTATAAAACCATAAAACATGAGTATCCAATGCACAAAGGGAATCTAATACTAAAATTATAATGTAAATTTCATGTGTTGGGCTCACAAGAAATGTACATGGTGAAAAGGGATGCAATAGAAAGGGGTAGATTACTCCTTTTCAAACTTGCATGCTTGGAAGGAAGATGTCCTAATAGGCTCGAGTAGGTCTCAGGCAATGTATGGGACAATGGTCCTTTGTTGAATATGTAAATTGTGAAATTGGGGGAGGGAAAATAAATGTGATAATGCAATATAGAAGGCTAACTAGGCAAAAATAGACAAATTGGGAAAATACAAATTGATAAATAACTGCTAGAAACCTAAAATAACTTGAAACATTATCCATATTGCAAAACTAGTTTGTAGTATAAATTTGAACAAAAAATGTAGGGAAAAAAACATTTGAAACATTTTTTTCCACATAACAAAATGGCTTTTATTTTGTTCCTAATGTTTTTGGTTGAAAATTACAGGGTTGCTATGCAAATCCTGATCTTCCTGCAAAAGTTCTGACAATTGCATCGCTTATTCTTGCACACAAAAATGGGGGAAAAGGTTGGATAAAGGGGTTTACCTTATTCAAACCCCTATTTCAGAATCAAACTTGAAAATAAATTAAAATTGCATAAAGGAATGTATGTAAAAAGGTAAATGTTTGATTTACCTTGACTATACCTTCATGAATAGATGTAGTAATCACTCATATTCATGAAGATACTTGATTGTTGCCTGAGTTGAAGGACTTGACCTTGGAATGTAGAAATGAATTAAGGATGCCTTAGAAAATGCACGGATCTATAAACTCCACTCCTATATCTTTAATATTACTATGCTTGATAATCACTTGTTATGAAGGAAGAACACTTTTGGGTGGATAAAGGATCTTCTATCTTGATTTTGAACTCCTCTTCTTGGAAATCATGGGAGAGAAGCTTTATAGGTAATATTTCCTTCAAAATTATATGGACGCTTGGACAATTTCTAGATCTTGGATGTTTTCCTTCAAATCTTGAATTCACCTTGAATACTTGATTGTTTGATTGCTCATGACATAAACTTGTGAAAAATGGATATATAAAAAAATAAGGAGAGATAGGGTGTTTATATACCTCTCAAATATTTAGGGATTCAAAATTGATCTAGGTCAACCACCGAACCTAAGTTCCCACCAAAATACCAACATGAGCCCTGGGCCAAATTTGAAGCAGTTTATGCAAGAACATAACATTTCAAACATTACATTCTTGGGAATAAAACATATCAAACATTATGTTCATGGGAAAAAAATGTTTCAATTATTATTTTCCTAGGAAAATGAACCCAAATTTAAACTAGGTGTTGGGACAATGAGGTAGATTTGAGAAAATGAGAATCAGATTACTAGGATCAAGCATAACAGACATTAGATCTCAAAATCGCCATAATGAGGCCTAAGAAAGCTTTCAATTATGGATGCTAACTTTTTGGATGGTACACTAACTTCAATTTAAATCTTGATAAACTTCAAATCACCATAAGAAATTAAAATCAATTAATTTAAAATGACCCAAAGCACAATATGAAATTTGGCTAATTTTTAAAATCAACTAAATCTCAATAAACTTTAAATCATCGTAGATAATTGGGATAAATTTTAAAATCAATTAAATTAAAATGACTCAAAGCTAAATGAAAACCCTAAAATATCACAAACATTGAATTATTGAATTCTAATTAAATGAAATACATTTTTTTGAACACCCAGCAGGATTGAGAGGTGGGTGAATTAGTCTGGACCTCAATAATAACTTTAATTCAAATCTTGATAAACTTTAAATCACCATAAGCAATTACTAAATATGAATTAATAAAGAAAAAAGTAGGATTAATGCAAGAACACCAAATTTACTTGGAAAACCCAAGGATGGGAAAAAACCATGGAGAGAATCTAACTCACTAAATGAATAATTTGGATTAAAATGATTGGGATCATTGTCTGGACTTGCACAATTAGGGCTCACTACCTTAGGGAAAGATACAAGAGACATGTACAACTAAAACTCATTGTCTTAGCAAAAGATACAAGAAGATCTTCTATAAAACTTATTGTCATCTAGTAGCATGAATATTAGAATAGATTTTAAAAGAACCCCTTGAACATGAATCAACAACACTCATTCTTCTAAATATATTTCTTTACACTCAAAATTCTGATTAACAACATAGTGCCTCTTAATATATTTCTTTAAGACCAAACTTTTGATCAATAAAACACTATCTTTGGACATATTTCTATAGGCTTAAACTTCTAATCAACAACACACTATCTCTAGATATATTTATTTAGGCTTAAACATTTGATCAACAACATACAATTCTCTTCCTTTCAACATCCATTTTGCAACACCACAAACACTCCTACCATTGAATTGCATTCGTTAAATATAAAATATATCATTAAAATATTTTTTTCAAGTCAACCTCAACTAAGATAAATAATATTACATAAAATAGGTCATCTAAACCCAACATACATGAAGCAGTCAACCCTTGGAGAAACATAGGACCCAAATATATATCAACACACTCTTCTAAGATAGATCCAATAGTTTTCACATCAACCAATGCCATCTCTAAAACATAATGTATGAATAAGCAATTAAAGCTTCTGAACCAGTCGACAAAGAAACATCTTCCAAACCACATTAGAAGCATGTTGATCTTCACACACAAATGTGAGACCCAAAGTAACATTCCAGTCTTAATTGTGAGGTATAGTCAAACCCAAATAATGATCTTAGATGAGGTAGCATGTCCATATGTAGTGGAACATAACATAACTGAATGTATTGAGTATAGAACATTAAAGCTCACTTACGAACCACCAATATCACCAAAAAACATATTGTATGAGTAAACATGATCATCATTCATCAAAATTGTAATAAATAATATCAGAGGACACCAAGGATACTTTGGACCAATCTAACAAAGCATAATACTTGCCAAAGAACATTGCCAGTACTAGAGAATTAAACTTTTCCTCAACTACAATATAGGTGTTACCACAAATAGTAGATGAATAATAAGAAAATTGAAGAAATACAAAAGGGGTTCATTACTCCTCACTTTTCAAATTGTGCACTTGGAAGAAATATGTTCCAATAGGCTCAAGTAGGTTCTAAGTGTTGAATGGGATAATTGTCCTTCTCTAAAAATGTGTAAATTAAAAATGGAAATAGGAAAGATGCAATGTAGAACGTAAAATAGACAAATAAATACAAAAATAGAAATAATAAACTGATAACTAACTACCAAAAACTAGAAATGAGGTGAATCAAGGTCTAGACTGTTGTATTGACCTAAAATTTTAGTTTGGACTAAAATTGCAGGGTAAAAAACATTTCAAATGTTCTATACCTGGGAATAAAACATTTCAGATGTTCTATTTCAGGCACTTTTAGCTGAAACTTTTGGGGACTCTCAGACTGTTCCTGATCTGCCCAAAAAAGTTCCAAAAACTCCATAACCTATTCATACACAAGAAAATGTGGAAAAGGTTAGGTATAAGGGGTTTGCCTTGGTCAAACCCCTGTTTAGGAATCAACCTTGAAAATGAAAGGAAATTACATAATGGAAAATATATAAAAGGTAAATGTTTGACTTGCCTTGCATAAAACCCTCATGGACGGATGTAGAAATCACTTACACCCATGAAGATTTTTAATGTGATTAAATTCAAGGAGTTTACCTTTGAATTTAGAAAAGAATCATAGATGCCCTCACAAATATATTACTCTATGAATGCCACTCCTAGATCTTCAATCTAGATATGCTTGATAATTAGTTGCAATTCAGGAGAGATGAATGTGGATGGAAGAAAGGGTCTTCTTTCTTGATTGAGAATTATGTATATTTTTCCAGCTATGGTTGCATGGATCTAGTAAAGAAAAAGAAGCAAAGCTTATAAAATAATCAAGAAAAATAAAGCTACTCAGAATGAAAATAAAATTCCATATGAATAAATTGAAAGTACATGAATTACAATGCTTAAAACCACCATATATAATATCACATTATGGTGAAGATGTTAAGGAAATCACCACCATAATTATCTCTTGTGTGGATAGTAAACTTGGATTTAACTGAAGCATATCCTTGCCTTAATCTGATGTAAACCGATCAAACTGAAAGAAGGAAGCAGTGATCCAAAAATCATGGATCAGATCTTAAGATCAGAGGTAAATCACCATCCAAACTACAAGCAAATCACTATTAAATCTACTCTTAACTGGTGGTGGAATTAATGTACAAAGTTGGAATTAACAACTCCAACACCCCCCCTTAATTCAAACTAAGAAGAATAAAAAATTAATGAAAGGAAAGAGGAAAGAGGGAAAGCCCAGTGGGAACAAAACCCCCCCTAAAAAAAAACAAGAGATGTAACTGAAAATACTTTGTGACAAGAAAGCTATGGACATCTGTCAAAAGATAAACACCATAGTGTTGAACGAAGAGATTTCTTGGAAACCGAAAAGAAGATCAGGATCAATCTACATGAGTGTCCCCAATGACACTACTCGAACCATGAACAAATGGCAAACAAAACCAAAGCATCTGTCAATCGAAGATATAGAAGACAATAATCTCCGTATGTGCTCCCAAACAATAAATAGATGGAAAACAAAGGAAAAACATCTATCATTCAAGGATGCAAATGACACATAAATCTATACGAGTGAACCTAACGACACTACTCAGCCATGCAAGAAAAAATTACTAGTTGAAAATACAGGTGTCAAATGTCAAAAAATAAAACTAATCAAATATGGAACCAAGGAAGCATTAGCACGAAGAGGCATGATAAGTCCACTGAAACAAGTGTCACTAAAGAGGAAATGAAGGCAAGGCCCATGCAGTAAGAGCATGACCTTGGCTTGTCTGTGATGAAGAAGATTCAGGGGCTAAAATTTGATGTTGCTGTGCTATAGCCTTCTCTAAAGCCTCTAGTCTCATCCAACATCTATTGACTACATGTCCCACCTTACTACAAAAAATACAAGGCTCACCCGACTTCTTATTTGTTTTGGAGTGTGGATTGGATTCTGAATTCTTCTCACTCGTATGCACAACAAGAGCGTGAGCTTTGGAACTTTTTAAAGTACCCATCTTTATGAGCTTATCTTGCTCATGTATCAAAGACCTAATGAAAGCATCAAGAGTGGGCATATTCCAACTACTTCTCATTGTAAGCCTAATTGTGTGAAAAGCAGAGACAAACACAGCATATTGTGGGCCCAATTTTGACAAAATAGAAAGGATTAATCTACTTTCATGCATGGATTTGTCAATTCCACATTCTTTCAACTAAAGTAATGAAGCCTTGAGCTTTGTGAAGAAGTCTTGAATATTCTCAAAACTACTCGGATCTAATGAGTTGAGCTCATTTTCAAGGATGTGACCTCACATCTCATCTTGTTTCCCAAAAAGACCCTCCAACATAGTCCAAACTTGGTTTGGAGTTGTGCATGCTTCGACATGAAACAACAATTTTGGAGAGATGGATAAGCTAAGTAGACAAAGGATTCATCCATGCAGTTGAAATATTTAGACTTCTCAACTGTTGAATTAGGTTCAACCTCTTTCACCATGACTATTCGATACAAGCCTTTACTTCTAAGCTTAAGTAAAATCTTTGGTTTCCACTTGAAATAGTTGTATGGCATGAGAAGAGCAGAGGCTAAAAACTCCATTCCCTACAACCGATCTAATCTTTAGAACCTGCAAAAAAAAAACTTACATTTCTCCTTCCTAGTACCTAAGATCTGATACCATGTAGATTTTTGTAGCTATGGCTGCATGGATCTAGCTAAGAAAAAGAAGCAAAGCTTGCAAAATAATCAAGAAAAATAGAGCTGCTCAGAATGAAAATAAAATTCCATATGAATAAACTAAAAGTACATGAATTACAATGCTGAAAACCACAGTATATAACACATAATTGTGGTGATGATTTCCTTAACATCTTCACCATAATGTGTTGTTATATATGGTGGTTTTCAACATTGTAATTCATGTACTTCCAATTTATTCATATGGAATTTTATTTTCATTCTGAGCAACTCTATTTTTCTTGATTATTCTGCAAACTTTGCTTCTTTTTCTTAGCTAGATCCATGCAGCCATAGCTGCAAAAATCTACAAATTCCTCTACTTGGACATAATGGGAGAGAAGCTTTATTTGATGGAGGATATTTCCTTGGAATTATCTTGGATGATTTAGAAGAAACTATATCTTGGATGCTTGTATTCAAATCTTGAATCAAATTGCTTGATTGCTCTTGATCTCTTGAATGCCTTGTGGAAACTTGATTGCACTTGATAATGAATTTGGTTGCATGAATAATGGATATCAAAATGAGGAGATAAAGGGTATTTATATACCTCATCCTACATTTTGAGATTCAAAATAAGCTAGGTCGATCATGAGATCTAATTTCCCACTAAAATCTTAACATAGGGCTTTGGACCAGATTTGGGCCAAAACAAGTAGGAACATAATGTCTCAAACATTAAGATCCTGGGTACGTAACATTTGAAACATTAAGTACATAGGGTTTTGAGCTAAAATTAGGATTGAGTTTTGGGATGGTGGAAAAGATGCGGAAAAAGAAGAATCGGGTTGCTAGGATCAAGCCTAATGGATATCAAATCTTGAAATAACCAAAATGGGGTCTAATAAAGTATCTAATTATGGGTGCTATTTTTTTAGGATGGTAAATTAGCAACAAACCAAGTCCTCATTCTGTAAGTACTAAGATGTATTTGGAATAGATTACTAATAACACACTTGAACATCATCTCAATCTTCTACAATTATAATAGTTAGACAACAATTCCATGCCAAGGATGAATGAAATTAATGAAATAGAAAAGTATAAAGCTAACATTCAAAAAATAAAAAAAAACTCAGGAGAAACTTTTGAATATCAATAGACCTCTTTAGAACCAAATCAAACATCACTCAACAAGTAGTGATATCACTCTAAAGGTACACCAAGCCAAAACTCCAATTGTATACAGATTGGAGCACAACAAGAGAGTAGATGAGAATCCATCATCATAATATTAATATTTGGAACATGATAGAAATGATTTTAAGAACATATTCTAGACCAAAAGAACACATGTATAAGACACATGCTATTCAATTAATTACTATCATGATTCATGCTACCCATACTTAGCGGATTGATCTTAATACAGTAAAGACAAGATCCCAATAGGTCTATCAACATGTGGTCCTTCTAACAAGTTTGAAATCAATGACAACCAACATGCCATATTTACAACAATCTCCCCCTTTGTCATTGATGGAAACACTTGTGCACTTCTACCATATGAACAATCACAAAATTAGGAAACTGAGTCTAGCTTAGATCTAAATATAAAAAGAAAATAATACAACTATGGGAGGCACTATATCCTCTTCACTAGGCCTAGACATACTCCTAGAAGTCTACAAAAATATAGGGGTACAAATCTCTTAACCATGAAGAATCCTCCCAAGTAACTCAAGTCTCATTGCTTATGTCTTGTTGGATCCTTACTTGTTGGACATCTTGGCCCTTGATGGTTAGCCTCTGATATTGTATAATGTGGATGGGCTCAAAATAAAGTTTTTACAACTAGCAATTTCCTTTGCACTAAGATATTGACATGTTAATGCCTCGTAAAACCACTAGACTTATAGAAGACACATGAGGCTGTTAAACTATGTCATGAACTACCACTACATTGGTAATTCCAAGGAGAAAAAGGGCATAATTAGTCTTATTCACCATTGTAACAATCCACCCAACACAAGTGTGGGGTTCAAACCTGTGACCAAGCTCTAATACCACTTGTTACAACTGGCAGTTATCGTTGCACCAAAAGATTGACCTGTTAATGCCTGATACAATCACTAGACTTATAGAAGACACAAGAGGTTGTTAAATAATGTCACAAACCACTATTGTGCTGGAAATGCCAAGGATACCAAGGGTGCAATCAATCTTTCTCACCATTGTAATAAAAGTTACTCATCCTCTACCTATAAATAACCCCAATAAAAAACATGGGTTACATTGGGAATATATTTTCTAAGCATAGAAACATTATGGAAAAGAGATAGTCTAGGTAGAAACATGACTTATTCTCCGTAGAATCTCAAAATTCCTAACAAAATGTAGCACTAACTTAGAGCCTTTTCCATAATAGATGGAGCTCTTTCATAGGTGAACTTACAAAATTACATGGTCGCCTACAAAGAATTGACAATTCAACCTAAGGGTATTGACACATTTCTTTTGTTGATCTTGGGTAGTAACCAAATTCTATCTAATATGAACCACCTACTGCTCCATATCCTAAATCATTTTTGGAACCAAAACAACATGATCCTCTAAATTATCCCAACTCAAAAGTGTACAACATGGTTGATCATACAAGGATTGAAAATGTGACACGTGAAGAGAGCTATGGTACCTAATATTATAGGAAAACTCTACCAGATACAAGTAGTCCTCCAACCAAGTATGTTGATCCAATATATACATATGAAGCATATCCTTAATAACCTAATTCACCTTCTCCGTATGACCATTGACACTAGGATGATATGTTGAACTAAAGTTGAGATGAACACCCAATACATGCTTAAGGGATGCCCAAAATGTTGAAGGGAATATTAGATCCCTATCTAAGATGATCCTACGAGGTATCAAAATCAAGCAAACTATGTCCTCTATAAACACATGTGCTACCAATGCAATAATATTAAAATATCTCATAGATAAAAAGTGAGCCACCCACCATAACCATTGATAGCATCATGATGACACAATGACATAGGTAGATCCCTAATAAAATCAATATATATAGTATCCTACTTCCACTTGGGACTGGAATGTGACTACAAAAGACCTACTACATGTTGACATTTTGCCTTCACCCTCTGACATTCAAGATATCTAGCCACAAAATTGGCAACATCACACTGCATCCTTGCCTAGTGATACAATTGTCTAAGGTCGACATGCATCTTCTTGATGTTGGGATATGCAAAATACAATGCACAATGTGCCTCTAACATCACTAAGAAACAAAGATAACCTAAAACTATCACATAAATAATACCAAAGGGTCACAAAAGTCTATCTAACTCTAAAGAATACCCTATAAAATTTTCCACAAGGGATTTTTTAAACTTAATCTCTACTCTAACTTCCTGGTACCAGGTGTCATCAAGTAAAGATTCAAGACTACAACTACATAAATCTATACCAGGAGATAAAACATCAATCTCATGCCTTCTCCTACTCAAGGCATTTGCAACAACATTGTCTTTCTCCTTGATGTAATGCACATCAAAATCATACTTGTAGAGGAACTCCATCCAATGACATTTTAATGCATTCAAGTTCAGCTAAGTAAAGATGACTATGAGATGTGATGATCGCTATGCAACTCAAACTTATAACCCAAAATAAAATGCCTCTGGTACATAAGCGAATGCACAAATGCCACTAATTGTAAGTCATGGGTGAGGTAGTTCAAATAACGTTCCTTGATATTTAAAGAATCATATGTAATCACTTGTCCCTCCTACATAATAATTTCTCTAACATCCTCCAATGACACTTCAGTACACACCACAAACTCTCTCACATGATCTGACACTACCAACATAGGTGCAGTAGTAGAGTTCTCCTTAAGATCTTGAAAGGATACCTTACACTAATCCAACCACACAAAATTATTCCCTTTCATTTGAAGAGAAGTGATAGGGTGTGCCAACTAGGATAAATCCTTCATAAATTGACAGTAGTATCTTCCCAAACCCATGAAACTATAAAAATTAGAAATATTGGCTGGTTTTGGTTAATTCATAATGGTATAGATCTTTGAATGATCCAATAGAATACCCTTTCCATAGATGATATGACCCAAATAGTACAACTCAGTTTGGAAAACTCGCACTTGGCTAGGTTTCCATAAAGCTCATGGTGACAAAGACATTAAAAAACCTAACACAAATGGCCCTCATGCTCCTCCATTTTCCTTAAATATACCAAAATGTCTTCAAGGAATACAAGGACAAATTGATCAAGGCAGATGTGAAACACTCCATTCACCATACCCATGAACACCAATGGATCATTAGTCAACCCAAAGGGTACAATTGTGAACTCATAATGTCCATACGGGATATGAAAAGTTTTTCAATGAATGCAATAAATATCATCTACATGAATACAAAGCTAATGATAAATTGACTTGAGATCTATCTTCAAGAACACTCAAGCTCCCTTCATCTGGTCAAAAAAATTATTAATCCTCAACAAGGGATATTGGTTTTTTGCTGTCAGCTTCTAAAACTTCTATAAGTTAATGAAAAAATTAAAAGATCTATCCTTCTTCTTGAAGAATATGGTCAGTGCTCCCTAAGGGAAAATAATAGGATGAATATGGCCCTCGGTCAACAACTCCTCTAGTTGTAAACGAGTCTCACTCAACTCCTAAGTGGTCATATGATACAATACCTTATAATTAGGCTTTGTTCCATGAATGAGATCAATGTATAATTCTATGTTGTGCTTGGCAACATGGCTTGAATATCACTTGAGAACGCATCTGAAAAATCATAAAGAAGTGGATGATTGTCAAGGGATACCTATTCACTCTCATCCCCTTCAAGGTCACTTGTAGAGAATGTGAATAAATAACAACCTTTTCATATACTCTACTTCAATTGGGTGGTTGAGATAATGAAAAATGAAATAGGTCTCTAAACCCCACTAACTCAACATGACACTATATTGACTTACATTGATAATCTATGCAAGCCTATTGGGACCTTAACCAATCCATACCCAAAACAACTCCATAGGATCCCAAGTATAGGATACAAATATCATCAGTGACAAGAAAGGTTCCCAAATCCATCACACAACCATATATGAGTCTACGACCACCTTAGACCCATTGGATAACTCAGGTTTCCAACTCTCATCCCGGCTTTCCACCAATATCACACATTTCTCCACAAGAAAGGAGAAAATAAAGGAATCTAAAGCACTGGAATCAAATAATATAGAAATACATCTACTACAAAACACACTTGTAGGATGAAAAAAGGTGTCTTGGTTCTTAACTTGATGGTTATCAACAATCCCAAATACTATATGGGATCTACTTGCATCCCCAACTATATGATTAGAAGCAATCGACCTACAACTTGACCTTGAAATTATCCTCTAAAGAGAATTCACAAATATGTGACCCTGCTAGCCATAAGGAAAAAACTCCCTCTACCATAACCACAACATGCAGAAGGTGGAATAGACTAAAATAAACCACCCCTACTAGAGCCTTGTTGACCACCCTGAGGTATACTCCTTGTTTCCTATCCCTAGGTCTTATCCCTAGATCGTGAACCATAGTGATGCCTTAAATTGCAACTACCTAAGTCCTATTTGTGAAAGGGACCCTAAATTTTTTTTTGTATCAATTACTATTTTTTGACATATCCTAAACGGTATAGAATGTACCCTATAAGATCTCAAGGGTTGTACCTATGTACTTTATGCACTTGATACTAATGCTAGTGCATTACTAACATGTACCCTATACTTGACTCTAAGTCCTTTGATTATGTTCTCTACAACAAACCTCACCTTCTCTATGCCAATATCTAAAGTATTAGGTTAAAAAATATCAACCTCACAACTAATATACTTATTAAGGCCCTACACAAATTGTTGCAGTAACATAGACTCATCGTGTGCAATACTAGCATATTATTTTAGCTTGACAAGCATGTGCTCGTACTGGTCCACTATTACATATGACTGACACAATAGGTAAAACTCATGTGCATATATTTTTATGATAGTGTTCATAGAGGAAACATGCACAAAACTACTATAAAAAGTCATACCATGATACCAAAGAAATATCCAAATGGAGCTTTAAATCCTCTACACGTCACCAAGTAGACATGAAACCTCTAAGGTGCACGATGGAACATTAAGCTTTAGTTTTTCTCACAAATGGATGCATAATGAAGCAATGATCAATATCTATAAGTTGAGTCTTAGCCTCTATACTAATGCTAGCCCTTCAATTATGGATGGATGCAACCTAAGAAGTCTCTCACATGTACTGCTCAAATGGAATCCTCATCCATTGTTGTGTGATCTCTCTTATGATCTACTCTAGAGCCTATCAAGGTATGAGTATGCTCACACTCTCTCCTATCCTCTTGATGATTGTGATTAGACAATTATGACTCCTTGTGCTAAGATTCCTCTTATTAAGATCCCTTACACACAATAAGATCCTAGAGAAACTGAATAATTTGGGGATCCCTATTGCCATCATCCCAACCACCTTTGCAATCATCCTGATAATTATTTTTATGATCATCCTCTCATTCCTCTTCCTAATGATCCTCTTCCTATCTAGGATTTTTTCATATATCCATATGAGGGCCAGTTTATGCCCCCAATTCCTATTCCAAGGAGGCATCCTTCACATCAGAATAAGATATGAATTAGGATCATCATAAACATATCCATTATCCATACTCAAACAAAGAAGTAACAACAAAAATCATCAAGATAAATTATAACAATCATACACTACAGACACCAAACATAATGGGTGCATATACACTAGAGCTCATAGCCTATGAACATGTTCCCTGATATCAAATGTAATGCCTCACCAATGGTACCCTTAGAACTAAGAGTAAAATATGCACAATATTTTTAATAACATAACTTGTGCATGGTACAAGATTTCATTAAAGTCAGTATAGGCATAACATGATGATCATTCCATAATTGTGCATAAGAAAAAGTCTTGATATGCCTCCAAGGGTTCTAATACATCCACTCATGCAACCAAAATAGGATAGGCTTCTTCCCCAATTTTCCCCACAAGCTTATATTAGGTCCAATGAGCTTCTTACTAAAATAAGCTAATACAAGACATAATTGCACATAGATGAGACTAGGTCAATCATCTGAAATAATTATTCATGAGATTCATTTTAAATACCAATTGAAATGTTGCTACCATGTTTACACATACAAGCTCATCAACCCGCTAAGCATGGTGTAAGAATTAGAGGGAAATAATCATAATGTAAGCTAAAGCCATTTGTTGACTAAAGATAAATCAAGAAACAAGCCTCTACTACAACCTAGGAAAAGATGTCGAAAGTAGGGAAATATTTCAAACCATGTAGGCAAAGGTCTATAGGTGAAAATGTTGATATGTAGAAATCAACTACAGGTTGCAAATTTTTCAATCTAAAGAGGCAAAGATGCCAAACAATCTAGGTGTTGGTCCATAGATGTAGACATTAATTGATAGCTATATTCCTTTTTGAGACCAAAAGTCTCATACTAGTGATGTGTAGGTGTCACTCTACAAGTGGGGGTGTTGATCAATGTAGACATTGAAATGTAGTTGCAGGGGCCAATTTGGAAGCTCCACTCAAAAACTTAGATAATTAAGCTAAATCCTATATACTAAGTCTAATGTATGGCTACAATGTGTTAGGAATAATAGTCCACAATACAACTGAGAGGGGGGGGGGGGGGGTGAATCAGTTGTATGATATAATATTAAACTTTAAACTTTGAATAGCAACAATATCAAATCTAATGAACACAATGAATGCCAACACAACAATAAAATATTTTGGTGTCGAGGAAACCCTGTTAAAGGTAAAAACCTTGGTGGAAATTGGCACCCACAAATGATGTACTGAGAGTATAGTATCCTTGTTAGAAGATCTAGCCCTGTTAGGAGCTTATTGAAACATTACAGTACACAGTCCTTGTTAGAGGACATACCCTATTAGGAGTCAAGAAAGAAGGGCGGGTTCACTGCCCAAAGAAGGTTAAATCCACCTTCAGAACTCACTGTTCACAACACAAGTGTATATGAAGAAATACACAATCTTTTAAACTGTTTGACAATAATTATCTTTGCTTGATCAGTTATGATGAAGTACACCAATAATCCTCTCCTCTACATCCAATAGATACAAGCTCCTAGCTTTCACAATCTCCTTTACATCACATCCATTCTCACCATGTCTTTTCAAAAGAAAAGATATTACATATATACCCTATTACATTCTACATGATCAGGTCGACCGATTGGGATTTCCTAATATACAAATAATTACATAAACCCTTGCTAAGATACACATGGTATCTAAAATAAGTATACAATGATTACATTATAATAATTAAGGACTGACATCCTTAATTCACATTCGCCAAACAAAATGCGTGCTACATATCTGAAGTTGGCTCCCAAATAAGTCTTCTCCAGATCACATGCGACAACTGACGTCATCCATCATTTTGTACCTTGTGTTGGGCAACAAACATTCTTCAGTACCTTGTTTGACATCCCTTAAGCTTGCATATAATGACTCCATACCTTCTATAAGATATACCAAAAATACAAAGACTCACTCTGTCAACTTCCACTATCACAGTCTAGTAACCAGTATTCACCAAAACATATGTAACTCATCCAATATGCAACATTACATGATGTGATATTGGATATAAGATCACAACATCTTCTTGTACTCTCATCTATCTTTTCACATCTTTTCACATCCGTACAATGTCCATACACTGCAGTAACCAGGCTGTACTCTTCACTGAAATATATGTTGACATCGGTGACAAAATACTAATGACAACAACAACAACTCCAACATCACTCAATGTAGTGATTAAACATATTAATCATTTCCTCAATGCATTAGAAATATCCAACACAATGCATATAGATCCACATCAAGGAGTATTGAATTGAAAAGAATTTCATTTTGCCTATCATGGACATCTCAAATTCATTTTCCATCTCTTTAGAAAATTTCTCACACAGATCATCATTGCCTCCAAAGATAATATCATCAACAAAGACTTCTATTATCAAAATTCCATCTTCACTAGTTCTTAAATACAAATGACTGTCAACATTACCTTTTCTAAATCCAAGCCGAAGAAATATTTGTCTAACCTTGCATACCAAGCCCTTAGAGCTTGCTTCAGCCCATACAGTGCCTTCTTCAACTTGCATACCATATCTCCATCTTCACATAAAGGAATTCCATCAGGTTGTTTTATATACACTTCTTCTTCAAGATCCCCATTCAAGAATGCAGATTTCACATCCATCTGATATACCTTGAAGTTCTTATGTGCAACACAAGCCAAGAATAATCTCACAACTTCTATTCTAGCAACAAGAGAAAATGTCTCTTCAAAATACATGCCTTCTTGTTGTGAACAACCTTCAGGCAGGGAGATCCTTTATCACCAGTGTTATTTATTCTTATGGCAGAATCATTTAGTAGGCTGATTTAGAATAAACATGCATTAGGGTGTTGGAAAGGAGTTCAAATTGGTCAGACTGATATCTCAGTGACACATTCCCTTTTTACAGATGACACTTTACTTTTTGGGTTGTCTAGCATGTTAGAGGCCAGATAGATTAAACAGGCATTGGACCTTTATTCAGAAGCTTTGAATCATAAAGTTAACCCTCTTAAGTCCAAAACATATATGTTTAACACTAATCAAATTATATACAATAAAATTGTTAAACTACTTAGTTTTTTAGTTGACTTCTTACCATCTGTTTACTTTGGTATTCCTTTTTTCATGGGGGCAAACAAAGCTAGTTATTGGACACCCATTATTGACAGGATTAAAGCTAGAGCAGTGTCATGGAAAGCTCGGTGGTTGTCTCTTTCAGGCATAATTTTATTAATCAAAATAGTTCTTTTAGCTATCCCAAACTATTACCTATCAGTTCTTAAAGCACCTCCATCGATCATTCAGATCATACAGAAATTGATTAGAGAGTTTCTTTGGACAGGAAACATGAATGGTGAGAAGAAAATACCTTTGATATCCCTTGAAAATATGTCTTAGATTAAGCAGTTAGGTGGAGCAGAGATTCATGATCTTCAAAAGAGAAATCAAGCTTTTGGGGGGAAACTAATCTGGCAAATGTATACCAAACCCCATAACACTTGGTGCCAAATTATGCAAAAAAAGTACTTGGATGAGTCCAACCCAGCTAAAATTCTCACGGTTTCAAACCCCCCAAAAGGTTCAGTCATTTGGGATTTCATGATATCATCTAGAGAAATTATATGTAAATTTATAACCTGGGAGGTCAATAACAGATTAGCTGTGAAATTTTGGAGGGATTCATGGAATAGTGCACCACCTTTAGCTCAAAGAAATGATTTAGACAACATTATTGCCACTATGGAAAATGTATGGGGTCTTTACCTTTGTGACTATGTATTAGCAGTATGTATATTTTCAAGAAAAGTGATATGGAAAGATCCATGCGAACTATCATTATCCCCCCAAGGAGCTCAGTTGTTGGAAAGCATTTTTTCAGAAAAAATAGTCTACCTATCAACGTTGGAGGATAAATTGATTTGGGCTCCTGGGAAAGAAGGGAATTTCTCCATCAAATAAGGCTATAAACTTATCCAAAAGAGGGACTCTATCATTACTCCTTCGCGAGCTTACTCATTTTTTTGGAATCACCTTACCCTCCCAAAAGCTGGATGCTTTGCTTGGATAGCATTGAAGAACATGGCACTAACCAGTGATCGGCTACATAGACTCAACATAGCACAACCCTTTCATTGCCTATTTTGTGATAAATAGCAGGAAGATTCAGACCATTTATTTCTAAATTGCCAATATGCACAAGACTGCTGGCTCTTTGTCATTAACAAACTTCATTACTTCACACCACTTCCTTGCAAATCATGGGATCTATTTAAATCCTAGCCAGATCCATATCCTTCATCCTTGTTTTCTGCTATTTGGAAGTGTATTCCTGCACTTGTTGTATGGGCAATATGGTGGGAGTGAAACGAAAGAATCTTTTGTAGTACTTTTTCGCCAATCCAAGAAGTCACAGCAGGACTAGAAAGGTCTATATCAAAAGTAGTAAATGCTAGCCACAACAAGCTCAGGTTTAACCTTCGCATGACCCCTTGGGATTCTTTTATTTTGAGTGAATGGAAAAGTATACATGTACCTTTTGGTTGGTGTCATCAACTAGCAGCTGCTAAGGTAAATAATCGGGCATCAGTTAAATGGATACCACCAACTAAAGAGATTGTAAAAATTAACTTTGATGGCTCATCAAGAGGAAAACCAAGAATTTCAGGAGCAGGTATATGCATTTGTGACCATCTAAGCTCATTATTAGCATTAAAATATTGCCCTCTCCCCTTTGGCACAAACAATAGAGCATAAGCCCAGACACTCTTTGAAGGTTTAGTTTTGGCTAAAATTGGAAATTTTCAACAAATTCATATAGAATGGGACTCGTTGGTGATCATCAAAGCATGTATTAATCAGGTATCACACAATTGGAGGCTTAATTATATTCTACAATAGATCTGGCAATTACTAGTTTCATTCCAAACTGTCTACATCTCACACACTCTGCGAGAAGGAAATGTATTGGCCAATCACATGGAAAATAAAGGGTGTGATGGAAAAAAAGTTATGTCCTTGAACCCGGACGATATCGTCAAACATGATGCTAGAATTCAAGACATTCTCAGTAAGGAAAAGCCACTAAATGTTGATTCGTGCCAATTTGTGTGGATGTGACCACTTTCAATGTTTTCCCTATCATTTAAACTTGTTATCTCATCATTCTAGGGACAACATACCACCTGTGCATATGATATCAGTGTTGTATCAGCTTGTTTGTGTGGTTGGATGATGCGCTAATGAATGCACTATCAGAGGAGTATGTATTCCAGCATCTCCCTCTTTTCATATGCTATCAACGCTTATACACATTTTAGTTGAAGTACATTGGCCTATTAAGATTTACATGTTTTTCATCAAAGATATATGTGGCCAAACTAACATGCACCTACCTCTTCATGTTTTTGGTACATCTATATCCTGAAGTACAGGTAATGGGAGATTTTCTATTATTGGCCCATTTTCTGATTGCCCCTTCATTGCCTTCAAATACTCTGTTCCTATGTATTTTTGCTCATTTGTGGCCTGCCTTACCCTGCTTGCTGTATATACGCTGCAGCTCTATGTTGAGATTCTATGCTTTACATTAATGTTGGTGTTTTCCCTTGGCAATTTTTGAGCTGTATTTGAACATGGAGATCCCCTGTTGTGATATTTGCGGTAGTCTGCATGCAAAACTCCTACCTAGAAACTACTGTGTGTTCATTCAGCCTTCCTTCTGAGCTCCCGTTTCATCATAGGATTGATGGCCCTAAACTCAAGCAAGTGTTCATTTGTAACTCCATGCTCCACTATCAGGCAGTTCGTCGGGTAATTGGTGAACAACTCGTTTCAATCTTCCTATCCAACTTAGTAGATCTGTTGCAATCGGTTAACCCTGTGATGCTCATTACAAACAAAATTGTCTGTCCCCAATTCATTGCAGATGCTCAGCTCATGGCTGCTCTCCACAAGTATGATTTTTGGTCAAGTAAGGTGCTTGTTGGTGGATTTTTCTCTCACCATGATCTTATGGTTAGTCATGAGCACTTCATGGCATACGACTGTTTCAAATGGGCAATGGAACAAAGAGTTACCGTATCATTAGTAATAACTTGCAGATCGTATCCCTAGTTCTTGGGAAGGACCTCACAGATAAAATTTGGTGAACAACACATGCAGTCCTTGATCTTCTCATCTCTCCACTTCCTCTGGTTGAGCCTCTACCTGCATTCCCTACTTTAAGGAGTATCTGGGTTCTTCAAGTAGAATGCCTGATCTGAATGTGTCATTGTCTCCTATCCATTCTTCCACTATCCCTCCTACTGCTCAACCTTCACTGGATGGGTAGGATGCTGTGACTACCATAGGGCCGCCTATGGGTTGGGAGCAGGCTTGGAATTTCATGCCCCATCCTTCCTCTCCAATGGATGAGCACTAGGCTTTGACTCATGGCGGTGTATGGGTTTTTTTGACTTGTAACTTGAAACTGCTTTGTATCTTCCCATCTAGTGGGTCTGTGTATTTTTCAACCATCATGTATGGTTATGTGGTTTTCATGCATAAAACCAACTATAATTATCTCTATTTCCTAGCATGTATATGACTATGACTCCGGGGTTTCTTCCTGATTCTTCCATAGACGAGTCATTGAATCAGTTATATAAATATAATTATGGTGGGCCTCCCACTTTGGCTTAAAAAAAAAAAAAACCTTTACATACCAATCTTGCTTTGTTTCTTACTACAACTCCTTCATTCATTTTTTTTTCTAAAAACTCATTTAGTCCCTATTACATTTTTGTCTTTAGGTCTAGGAACCAATTCCCAAGTGTTATTTTTATTTATCTGATCTAACTCTTCCTTCATAGAATTTATCCAAGATTCATATCTACAAGCCTCATCTGTAGTCTTTGGTTCAACTTGAGAAATCAAACAAATTTCTTCTCTAGCCTTTGATCTAGTCATTACTCCTTGATTAGAGTTACCAATAATTTGATTTTCAGGATGATTGTTCTTTACATACCTCAAAGTCTTAGGAACCTCAGTAGCCTCATTTGTGTCATCATCACAAGTCTCATTTTTGCATTCAGCCTCAACAATTTCTTCTTCTTCTATAGCAACAACCTCTTTGATCTATGTAACCTGATTACAATCATACATTCTCTCTTGTATCTAAAACCTTTCATCTATCTTCACATTGTTACTTTCAATCATCTTCCTTAATCTCAGATTGAAACATTTGTAAGCCTTGATCTTAGTACAATAACCAAGGAAAATTCCTTCATCACTTCTAGCATCAAACTTCCCTATCTCATCATCTCTCTTGATATAGCATTTACTACCAAATATTCTAAAATATTTTACAATAGGAGTATGATTAAACCATAATTCATAAGGAGTCTTGTTTGTACCTTCTCTGATTTAAACTCTATTCAATGTGTAAACTATTGTCCCAACAACCTCTCTCCAATGCATATGAGATACATTTCCTTCAAGCGACATTGTCCTAGTAGCATCAAGTATAGTCTTGTTTCTTTGCTGTGCTATCCCATTCTGTTGTGGAGTCCTAGGAGCAGATGTTTGTCTTTGTATTCCATGCTCTTCATAGTATGAATTGAATAAGTCTGAAGTAAACTCTCCACCTCTGTCTGACCTCAAATGTTTTATCTTTAAACCTGATTCATTCTCTACTTTTGCCTTGAATATATTAAATTTATCAAATGCTTCTAATTTTTCTTTCAAGTAAGTAACCCACATCATTCTAGAAAAGTCATCAACAAAAACTATGAAATACCTTTCACCATAGTATGATTTTGTCCTTGTAGGTCCACATAGGTTTGTATGTACCAGATCCAACTTTCTTTTTGATGTATATGCTTTTCTTTTGTAACTACTTCTAGTCTATTTTCCCATAACACATTTTCTGCATACTGTGTTAGATGGTTTCACAATCTTTGGTAGATCTCTTATTGCATTAGTCAAACTTGCCTTCACAATATTATCAAAGTTAACATGACAAAACCTTTTGTGCCATAACCAACTGTCATCTACCTTCACAATAAAATAAGAGGCTCAAGATGTATTTAATTCAAATACATTACCTCTAGATTTAGTACCGATTGCAATCAACTTTCCTCCATAACTCCTGATAAAACATTTACCATCATTGAATTGTAACTGAAACTTTTTGTCCATCAACTGTCCAACACTCAAAAAGTTATGCTTAAGTCCATCAACAAGTAATACATTATCGGTATTAGTTTTTCCATCCAAAGTAATAGATCCTACTCCTACGATAGGTTTAGGAAGATTGTCTCTGAATCTTACAACACCACCATCATACTTCACTAATTTAACAAACTTATTTTTGTCTCCAGTCATATGATGTGAACAACCACTATCTATGATCCATTCAGATTTCTTATCAACATGTGATACTAAAGCCTTTTCCTCATGTACTAGTTCATCTTTAATAGCAACAAATCCAATCTCCTCATAATCTAAATCATCATCATTAGAAATACCTTCACTAGCATAATAACATTCCTTATCCTTTGAATAATTAGATTTGAAAAATTTAGGCTTGTACTTAGGAAATCTTGTAGGACATCCAGATGCAAAATGACCTACCTTATTGCATGAAAAATATTTCAAAGGTAATTTGCCTTAAAATTTACCCTTACCTATCTTTTCTCTTCTAGAAATTAATGCAACAAGGTCATCCATCTTTTTTTCCTCTGCTTGTATATGTTCCTATTCCTCAACATATTCACTGAGCTCTTCTTTTAGGTTCTCATTGCTGGTGCTCAGAAGTGCAGAAATTATTCTCTTGTGTGCAGATGCTTTAAATGCAGATTTAACTTTAGGTACAAAATCTCCCATTTCAACAGCTTCAAAGGTAGTTAGCTTTGCAATTAACATCTCTCTGCTAAAGTTTGGAGTCAAAGGTATAGTCTCTTGAATAGATATAACCTTAAACGTGTAAGCAGGTGTTAATGATCTAAGGATCTTCATAATGACTTCTTCATCGTAAGTGCCTCCACAGTTTCTGATTCCAACCACAACTTTTGTAACCCTTTGAACATAAGCCCTAATACTTTCATTATAATTCATTTGTAGCTTCTCCATCTTTGTTTTCCAGTTCTACAACTTTTCTTGCTTGGTATACTTGTCTCCTTCATATAGTGCTTCCAATCTTTGCCAAATATGGTGTGTCGAATCCAAGTCTTTAACTTCAGTAAATTCTCCTTCAAAGAGTGTGTTGATCAGTGCTTCCCTTGCGACCATTTTGTATGAGAATACCTTATTTTCATCATTAGTAGCCGAGGGCAAGTCATTCTCAGTCTTCATAGTTAAATTATTCTTTATAATCAACTAGTAGTCGATGCCCAAACATAGCAAATGAGTTCGCATCTTGTTCTTCCAACTGTCAAAGTTTTCAGGATCAAATTTCGGACTATCCTTCCTATAGAGTGCCATCTCCAAGATCACCTCAAGATGTTAAGCTTTCTCTCTAAGGACCAGTAGCTATGATACCAATTGTTAGGAATAATAGTCCACAATACAACTGAGAGGGGGGGGGGGGTGAATCGATTGTATGATAGAATATTAAACTTTAAACTTTGAATAGAAGCAATATAAAATGCAATGAAGACAATGAATGCCAACACAAAAACATAATATTTTGGTGTCAGGGAAACCCTATTAAAGGTAAAAACCCCAGTGGGAATTAGCACCCACAAATGATGTATTGAGAGTATAGTATCCTTGTTAGAAGATCTAGCCTTGTTAGGAGCTTATTGAAACATTACAGTACATAGTCCTTGCTAGAGGACAAACCCTGTTAGGAGTCAAGAAAGAAGGGTGGGCTCACTGCCCAAAGAAGGTTAAATCCACCTTCAGAACTCACTGTTCACAACACAAGTGTATATGAAGAAATACACAATCTTTTGAACTATCTGACAACAACTATCTTTGCTTGATCAGTTCCAATAAAGTACACCAGCAATCCTCTGCTCTACATTCAACAGACACAAGCTCACAAATTTCACAATCTCCTTTACATCACATCCATTCTCACCATGTCTTTTCAAAAGAAAATATATTACATATATACCCTATTACATTCTACATGATTAGGTCGGCCAATTAGGCTTTCCTAATATACACAAAATTACATAAACCCTTGCTAAGATACACACGGTATCTAAAACAAGTATACAATGATTACATTATAACAATTAAGGACCGACATCCTTAATTTACATTCACCAAACAAAATTCACGCTACATCTCTGAAGTCAGCTCCCAAATAAGTCTTCTCCAAATCACACACGATAGCTGACGTCATCCATCATTCTGTACCTTGTGCTGGCAAAAAAAAATCTTCAGTACCTTATCTGACATCCCTTAAGCTTGCATATACTGAATACATACCTTCTATAAGATATACCAGAAACACAGAGATTCACTCTGTCAACTTCCACTGTCACAGTCTAGTAACCAGTCTTCACCAAAACATTTTTAACTCATCCAATATGCAACATTACATGATGCAATCTTGGATATAATATCACAACATCTTCCTATACTCTCATCTGTCTTTGCACGTCCTAAAACATTTGTATAGTGTCCATGCACTGCAGTAACCAGCCTGTACTCTTCACAGAAACATATGTTGACATCAGTGACAAAATACTAATGGCAACAACATCAGCTCCAACATCACTCAATGTAGTGATTAAACATATTAACCATTTCCTCAATGCATTAGAAATATCCAACACAATGCATATAGATCCACATCAGGGATTATTGAATAGAAAAAATTGAGTCCAATTTACTTGATCACATCAATATAAATCACATGATCACATATAATATTCAAATAACTTAAAGCATGCATACAAAACATAAAGTAAATATGATAAGGATAGAGAAGTGTGAATAATCATGCATTGAGTCTCTTAATCTAGTCCACCACCAATATGTCAGTCCCCAACATTGGTTGGTCATGCCACCTCACCATGTAGCACCCTCAGGCCCACCCCACTATGCACGTGGAGGTAGTTACATGATCCAAACAAGGAAGCAAGCATACAAGGGGGTGTAGGTACACACTCACACTTATCAATACACACAAAATGTATAGTAATCCAGGGTGTTACTCAATACTATTGGACCTGGGTGATAGAGTACCAATTGTAGGGAGTACCAATACTTGCACATGTCACTTACGACATCCAAATATTCAATAATGCAAGCTACCTACATGATAGATTCCTAGCATGCTCAAGAATTCACTAGTACCACATACTTGCATGGGTCACTCTCGACATCTAAGAATACAGTGGTACCTATTACCTGAACGGGTCACTCATAACATATGGGGATTCAATTATCTTGTTAATATTTAAACTCATTATTTCATTATGTTTTCACTCGTTAATATCTCCTTGGACATGCTTGTTATGTACCACTTATGGGTTGGTTGCACGTAATTAACTACTCTCCATACCTACTTCACAACAAAGGAGACAAGTTCCATAAGGTTCATCTACTTGGTCTTTTCCAAGGATGTAGATCTCAAATAACCAAGAAATGCAAGATCAAATTAATTTCACCGTGAAATATTAATCTCATATAACCTCAATATCTCATAAACCATTCTTGCACACAAAGGTGGTTATAATATGCGCAATCAACCTTATCACCAAGAACATAGATCCATGCATAATCCAAAATACATCTCACAAGATAACACGAGGAAAAATCTCACAAAAGTATAAAATCACAAAAGGAAGAGTTTTTGGCAACAATTGGCAAAATACACAAGCACACTCAACTGACATAAAATCAAGAGTTCCAATAGAAATGATTCTCAACTATAAATTTTTCAATTAAACCAACATTACACATCAACCACAACCATAGCAGATATCAGAGTCCAGTTCACACAACATGCCAAACATGGCCAAAATTTAGGTTTGGAGGCCACATCATTGGAGGACTTCCCAAAAACACCCAGAATTCAAACATGGAATCTTGCAATTCCAAGAAAACCCATTGGTTTCCACATGAACATCATCCCATAAATCCAATAAAATTCATAATATAACATTACAGGATGAAATAGACAACATAGCATCTTAATAACTACATTTCCAAAAACTCTAGTTACATACAAGCCCATATGGGCATCAAAAGAATCCAAACGAGTGGGTAATAAAAAATAACTACCCCACATAACATTTGCAACAAGCATTAATAAATAAAATGAAAGATTAAGAGAGATATGAAGATCCCTACATAAAAATCGATGGTAAAATCAAGAATAAAATAAAATCATCAATTCTCTACAGAAGCAAGTGAGATGAGTAGAAATCTGTAGCAATCCTAGTACGATTCGAACAAGCTAATACCCATAAATTTCTAACAATCCAATCACTCTTAACAAGTAAAATACAAATTCTCTATAAGAGGGTTTGAACAATTTTCAAATTTCACAAGTTAAAAGTGAGAAATAAAACTCTCATTCTAAATATAAATCCCTTTTCAAAAAAATATTTTGGCTAATATTTAAAATCAATTAAATTAAAATGACACAAAGGCAAATGAAAACTTCTAAAGCTCCAAACATTAAATTATTGAATTCCAATTAAAAATACATTTACAACATACTTGTCGACAATAATGGAGTCAACATATAAATATTTATATCAACACAATTGCAACGAATTGCGTATACTAAAAAATGCACAAACATTTACTAGTGTAGCACATTTATGCAAATGGAATTTGGACTTTACCTACACAATAGCTAGAGATATAATAATGCAACAAGATACACCATTCCAACCAAGAACAATATTGGCTAAGTATGATGGGCATCCAATGTGTCTATCTCTTGTAACCACTATTGGGGAGAAAGACATGCTCAGACCTGTGAAGCCACGTGGAGTTGATATTTGGAACTTTCCATTAGTACAACATATGTGCATCAAGTGTAGCTACTCATGTATTAAATAACTAAGACGCATAATAATCTAGAAACTAAAACTAATGAAAGTACATTTTAGTAGAGCAATCATTATTATATATTTAAATGTTACAAAATCAATCCTTTCATATTTAATCCTCATCTTAATATCATCATAATAATTCATTTAATCTATGCATTTAAAACACAATTTATGACAATAAAACATAACTAAAATCCCTGATCTAGATCATAACCAAACATGATAAACAATAATATCCCAACAACCACTAACACATACATTAGTGAAATAGTCATGAAATCACACCAATATCCATAAAATCTAAAATATCTTATATATAATAAGCCATCTATCATCATATAACATCATGTCGTATCATTGCAGATTCATCGTGCACATATGATCATCATTGAAGCACAAGTATAAATTATCATCTACATCAACAATGGTATCAATATGAACAAAAAAAATCTAACTGTAACTGGGTTCATCACACAAATGCCAATACCAAAAGAATAACATACAAATAGTCATAAAATCAAGAAACAAAGTCTAGCTTAGAGCAAAATACACAAGAACATAATGCAACCATGGGAGGCATTACATTCAAACCCAACTCTCAAGTGTCCTGAAATCATATGCAATATCAAAATTTGACTGGTAGTAATGCTCTGATTCCATAAATTCCTCTACAAGGATAAATTGATAATCTACCAAAAGGTAATTCAAAAACTCCTCTCAACCACTTCTTCATTATCCAACCCAAGAAAAATTATTGCTATTTCAGAGTAATTAGGGTGAAATTTTCTTCCATGGCTATTGCCACCTGACTACTCACAGTCTTTGACCTCAAAAGTGAAACATGAAGAAATATCATAAGCATATTTGCTATCACTTATTTTAAATTCACTTCACACACCCTCTACATGCCTTGTTTATTTTACCACTTCAATTCCTCTATTGCCTATTGCGTGCAACACCCCACCTTCGCCTGACTAATATATTAAGGAATCATTTCCCTTTGATACAACATTCATGACACAATAAGCCTAAAAAAGCCTCTGCTAAAGTGTTACCATTTGTTTCATGTGGATTGCTTTATAGTCCTAAAAAATGATTAAAACAACTTTTAAAATTTAAATTGCTCAAATGCCAAGCTGCCTACTCTAGCATATTCAAACCCCTTAGGTCTTCAAACATCCTGCTTAGTTTATGAAAGGATAGTACCCATTTTGAAAGAGTATCAACAATGTCATTTTCTTCACATAGTATATGGGTCATTTACAAATTTGTCAAACCTTTTTGTAAATAATGCTTATTATTTTCTCAATTTTCCACACATGCACCCCGCTATTGGCTATGACATTAACAATTATTTGGGAGTTGCCTTCTAGATGTAGTTGTTCCACATCAAATTTCTGAGCCAACTCAATGGGCAACAAAGCTGCCTTTACCTTTGCATTGTAATTGGTACCATTTTCAAATCTGCTAGTCACCATAGCCACTATATTGTTATCCATGTCTCGTGTTACACAACAACCACCTGAATGGCCAAAATTCCCTTTGGATGCACCATCAAAATTAATCTTAATCCAACCCCTCTTCAACTTATCCCATTCAACCCTAGATCTAATATTAGGAGTGAGATGAACCCGAGACAACCCATAAGCAGGCACCGATATTAAAAAATACTATAAAATAATATATGGTATTAAAGAATTAAAAAAATTACTTTTCTCCTTTATAAATTAAATACATAAAATAAATGATAATTTTTTAAAATCATAATATTAATTCTAAAATAAGAAATGCATTGCATCTTGTTCCTCCTTATAGTTATTGCATATAGGGTGAAGTTGTTGATGATTGTAGTTAGATTAATCATTATTACAATTTAAATTTAACTAAAAAATAATATATTAAAAAATCTTATAGAAGAATTAAAGATGAATTGTAACACAAATTGTTAAATTGTAGTTAGAAATAACTTTCAAATTAATTTATTTTACTACCATGTCACATCTATAACACTATTCATTGTCATTCAAATAATTAGAGTGTTGACAATTTAACCATAAAATTTAAACTATTACAATATGTTTTATTCAAGCCATTAATACATATGATTTTTGATTCAATGAATTAAATGTTTGAAGACATCACTTTTATTAAAATAGATAATTAAATAAATATTATAATTATTTTCAAAATTACAAATTCCATGTAATTTTTAATTAAATTGATATGAAAAATTGAGTGCAATAAATACAGAAGAGGGAATCTAATAAAAATTCAAAATTTATCACATCCATAATCTGCCAATTAACAAGTCCTCTTTACTTAAAAAAGTAAGAAAAACCTAACATCTCATGCCGAAGAGAATATTGCGTCTTTCTAAATATAACAAAACATAAAAAGAAGAGTAAGTTCCGACAACAAAATACAGAGTTTTTCCATTAGACATACACGATTCTGCCTTCACCTCGCGCAAGTGTATGAAAGACTGAGTTAATAATGTGATCAAGACGTACATTTCATCAATCTCCATGTTTATCCATGGACCATTAGTCAAAAGTTGAGGTTAGCTAATGACAATGGCATTCCACTTCTTACTGCTTTTATGGCAGTAAAAACTGACCTTTTTCCCTTTTGCTTTGTGGGTTATATATATATATATCTGAAGTTATTGAAGCTCTGAGCTCACACTAAACAAGCTGAAGGAAGGAACAGAAGGTAATGGGTATGGATAAAGAAGGAGAAGAAGTGGGTATGGGAATGGGATACTCTGAAACTACTTTTAACGCCAATGCTAGACAACAAGAGCATCCAAGGAACCGGCGAATCAGAGAGAGAAGGAAATGCAGGGATATAGCGTTTCTGGTTGTGTTCATTGCGTTTTTGGTTGGAATGGTGGTTAACTCTAGCTTTGCATTCAACAGAGGTGATCCTCACAGGTAAGCATTGTCCATGATTTATCATTTCTCCTTCCTCTGCTCAGATTGTTGCAATGAATACTGCTTACCCATCACAATGAGTTTTGAAGGACTCTTGTGTGATGATTAGTGTGTTTTCTGATCAAAGTCACTTGGCCTATGCATTTGGGTTGAGTTTGATCAAGGGAACACTGCATGTGTAAATGGGTGCTTGCTGTGGTGTGAAGTAAATTTGTTTCAGATTCTATAACCCCATTTGATCAAATGACATAGAAACCTCAAGATCATCTATCTGGGTAAGCAAAGTAATTCCATTTCCTACTTGTAGTGGGGGATGGGTTTTGAACTCACAAATCGACACTTTTTGCGCGTTTTTTTTTCAAAAACAACAGCAAGTTTGTACTCACCGAACGTATATTGCTAAAGCTGAAGAAACGTAGAACTTTATAAATGTCCTAGAAACCTCGGAAATATAAGATGCTTCGCGGGTTTTTGGGACGTTGCAAATTTGGTTGACTATTTTTGAAAGCCACTCGTGTCGGCAAGCAGATCCCTCTCATTCCCACTCGTAGCTGCTTATGCACTATGAAGTCACCATCCAAAAAACGTTGTTGTCTACAATCAAAAGCAGAGATATTTCTGGAGCCTTTACCACTAATGATAACCTGTGGAAGTCTAAATTTTTTACCATGAGAGATGTTCATTCTTTGAGTGGTAAGTCGTCAGGGCTGTGCTTCTCTTTTTGGTTCCAGAATCCAAATAAAATGGGACCTATGCAATTGATTTGTTCTCTTCAGTTCAAGTGCGATCGACCAGTCTACAGGAATGGAATTCATACACCTTTGCAATTTCGATATCAAAAAGCTCTTGAGATTCATTTCCTGGCAAAGAGAAAGTTCAGATACTATGGATATGTCAGGAGCTCAAAAAATTTAATAAACATTGGATTTTAGTCAATAAACAGCAGTTTCACTGAAAAAGAGTTTCCCCCCCCCCCCATTTCCTCAAACATGTCACCTTCCTGTATTCGATTCTTTTTTTAAAACATCTTGTCTATAGTCGTGATGGCCGTTTAATCTTGAATTTGTTACTGCTCTGGTAAAAAACTGAGTAGATTTAACATTGATTAGTTGCTGAATAGTTGCTACTTGTTATGCCAAGTGCCTTGTCAGGCCTTACTCTAGTTGTTTAGAGTTGTTATTGTGACCAACTTTTAAACTCTACTTACCAGAAGACATGAAAAAATGTATTAGGCAATTCTTTTACGATGCTTGCCATTTAACACATAACTTTTAGCGTTTAAGCATTATTTTGATGTCCATTGAGTAGATTTACCATGCCATAAGAAATATTGACTTTTCCTGTGAGATTTTAAATATGCTTTAGTGCTATATTGTCTAAGATTTCCCATAGTTTTTGCCATGTTTTTGTCTGCGTGAGTTGTGCTCTTCCACTCTGCCTTCATTGACACCTTGCTGAATTCCACTCGTGATTCTGACTCCCAGTTGTAAGCTGTTTGCTCATACTAAGAGTACATGGGGCTCAGGGCTCTTTTATTTATACTATTGTACATGCACTTTAACTTGTTGCTTGTGCCATAATCATACAATGCTGACATATTTTAGTAGCATCTAGCCTGTCCCAGATCCAACTATTTATTTGATTACGAACAAATATTCTTGTTGGCTCAAACAATTTACTCAATGACATTCTTTTAGAGATTGCAGTGTGGGCCATCTCTGCTTGTAATGTTTTGGTTGAGAATGATTGCTAGAAAATCCAATCTAGTTATAGAGAAAATTTGGAAGCTCTCACTTTTAAGTTACAGTTCCTTCAGGTCTTGTTACAAAGAGCATTTGATATCTTACATGGGAATCGTCTGTGTTTCTTTCATGCATTGTTTTCAGCGGCAGCCACACAGGGCAGGTGTTTGACACTTACCTTTGATGCAGGCTTGTATATGGAACAGATTACAAGGGGAATGTCTGTGGGAACAAGAACTCTAAGCCTGATGTCCGAGAATTTGAGGTTAGATATTGGCAAAATCCAAACCAGGTGTATCAAAGTGGGCTTCGAAAGAGTCCTCTCAAGCTTGCTGATGCACGGAGTGTCTGTCTAAAGGAATGCCCTATTCCTTCAGATGAGGATGTCAATTGGATCTGTGACTATCCAGAAGGGAATATAAAGCTCACAATGGATGAGTGGAATGACAGAAATTATGACTACTATGAGTTTCTGAGTATGGAAGAAAGGAACAGTTCTCTTCAACTTCAGGGTCCATGCTATCCTGTCATATTTCCTAGCACAAATGGTTAGTCCCGACTCTTGGGTTAATTATTTTGAGAAATGCAATGCATGAAGAATTTTTCTAACGCATGTCAGTAGTAGTTCAATAATGGCATGTTTCCTGATGAGTGTTTGACTGGATTTTCTGTTCAGAAAGTCATGCCAGCTGCATTTCTTATTTGTTTCTTAATTTTTTAATTGTTAAATGTTTTTTTTCTGTCTCATGGCCATCTTTTAATGTATTATGTATTTCTAGTTGCTTTCACATTTTTTTGAATTTTCTTTGACAAACTCAAAAGTTTTGTTTCCCCCCTTGCTATCCAAATTAGGTAGCTGACATATACTGGTAGACCTGGTTGATGGCATTAACTAGTTCAACATGAATTAACTTGGGAGTTTTCGCTTGCTTAACTTAAATGAGTAAATACATTCTCAAATTTGTCTTAAAAGGTGCATGTTGTGTATAGTTTGACCTATGTGATTGTCTTTTGCACTACAATTGAGTGATTTGAACATTTTTGTTCAAGTCCTAATGCTTTGAGACTTGGTTGACAGCATTGACTAATTCAACACAAATTAGCTAGGATTTTTAGACAGCTTATTTTATACGCATTATAAGTCTTGAATTTTGCCTTAAAAAGTGTGCATTTTATGTTGTAGTTTGGCCTGCGTAATTGCCTTTTGCACTACAATTGACTGGTATGAATGTTGTTGTGGAGATTTTAGTCAATGCCTCAAGTTATCTTACACAGTGGCAGATGAAATAACGGTTACCTTTGATACATTTAGAAGATATTAACCCTTAATGGGAGGTGAGAATGCAACTTGAAGGACTAAACCAATGACTGCACCTGTTAAGATGATGGCGATTAGTATATTAGCTGCAGTAATACAGAAAGTGGTCAATGCTGAACTGGGCAGGGAAAGCCGTCATGCTGGGTAATTCAAGGTGAGGGTATTATCCTTTACCACTAACAGTGTAATGCCCCAATCTAGAATTTTGTGGAAATATATGAATTTTTTTGTACTTCGCTGATGTTTTTTTGAGACAAACTAAAATGGAACAGCAACTGGAAAACGGAAACAAGTAGCTCCAAACCCTCAACAACTTCTCAGGAAACCTTTATAATTAGATCTGAATTGTACTACATCAAAATACGAGTAAATTTGTAACCCTGGATTTTGGAACAAATTTATGTAATCTGCACTTGCAATGAATCAGCAACTATGACAGTCTAAAGAACAATCTGCATGCTGCAATGGCAGCCTTCAGCCCACATTAGTGCTGTTCCAAAAGGTATATCAGCTTTCCCAAATTCATATGAGAAATTGAATTGTAGCTACTTGGTGGAAATTACTAAAGCAAGATTTTGCTCTTCATCATTATTCGAAAGGGTATTTTTTGTAGATTTTCAGTCTAAGGTGGACAAAAAACATTATGGAGAATGCAACATGGATTGAAGGAAAGAAAGTCTCATCCTAACTCTAGGGCTTTATTATTTAAATCTGTCCACTTTCCTTATGATTCTTTATTCTGATCTAGTTAAATTGCCAAGCATGCCACTTCACTTCACTTCTGAAAAGAGGGCCCTCTGATTACTAGTGAGAATGAATCAGCCTTTATTTTTTCTCACTGGTATTTGCAAAAAGAACCCTAGAATGTTTTTTGTAAACTTTTGCTTGGATCAATAAGGAGATTGGCTTAAATTTGTAATTTCCTAAAGAGATTCATCTAAGCATTAATAACTCTGGGCATATTCAAATTTAAGAATGCGACACTGCTATGATTAGATGCTTCTTTTGAGCTGATGAGGCTCAAAGCTCAAATGAAATCACATGTTTTCTACACTCAGTGGGATTTTTATCCAGGGTACTAGAGATATTAACAAGGCTCTCACCCCAGCTCACAATCTCTACGAGGTAGATGCACAATGGCCACTTGCAAGAAATCCCAATGATATGTTGAACACTCCAAATTGCAAGAGGAATCCACCTAGCCTTGTTAATAGTAAAGATTCAATACTCTCACCTCAAATTAACAAACATAAGGGTTTGCAGGCATTTGCATGGCAAATAGCTACATATGCCCGAAATTCCCATACACAATCACACAACTAATCAAAACATTTTTAAATAAACATTACTTACCATGCAGTTTAAGATTCCAAGAAGTCATTTTTTTTTAGTCGTGGGCAGCATACTAGCAAAGTATTTCTTATCTATCTATAAAACATTTCCATACAAAGTAAAATTATTTATCCTTAAAATCAGTACATAACTCATTAAATTTCAAACAAATCCAATATCATGATTCTACTTTTAGGGGGTCACACATTCTCTCTTCTTCTTCTCCCTTATGAGGGGGACTTTTTTGTTCACATGGGTTTTATTTCTCTCATTCTTCTTTGAGAGCATTTTGTATTTTCTCTCTTTTAAGGAGGAGTTTTGTCCCACCGTGTTTTCTTATTTTCTTTGTGTGTGATAGATTGTTTTCTACATGAATAACTAACATGGTCTGATAACTTAGACCCATCCTTGCATCCTCACATCTTGCATATTCTCTTTGAGTTGCACTTAAGGGGTTTTTGTTGTTGTGAATGAGGCATTTTACCTTATTCATTTATTGCCTAGGTCATATTCACACTAGTCACTTAAGTTTACTTAAGGTGCACATAGATACTTATAACTTTATGTTTCAAGTCATATGTTTAAGACACATGCCATAATCTAATGTCTTATGTCTCACCTTGATCTATATAACCAAGGGGTTATTTTTATATTCTTTACCTATCCATTGTCAATTACCATTTGCATCATTTGACAGATTAACATTATTCTCTCATATTTGATCTCTCTTGTGCATCCATTAAAGCTTCTGGATTTTGGGTGGCTACATTTTCGGCCAAATCTTGCATGGTATAGAGCATTCTATACCAACTCTTACAGATCTGAAATTTATTGTCCTCCTTACCCAAACCACCTTGTTATAAGGAGAGGACCACCATCAACAACTAGGGAAGACCATTTAGCCTCAATTAAAATAGCAGCCAACCTTTGCCTTTAACATGTTGAGTAGAGAAAAACTTTGACCCTCCCTAGACAAACTTCAAAATAGACTCTAGCTTGAAATCAATGGCTTTAATTTCTTTCAAGCAAAGGAAATTCAACTTAGACCTTGTAAGACTATGAAGGTAGCCACCCAAGATCTAGAGGCTTAATGGAAAGCACAATAACAAGAGACAATGAATATGACAAGAATAAACTGTATTCCCTCGAAGATTGCAATAGAATAATTCACTTAATTGAATCAATTGGAATGATATTACAAAGGAGACCCCTTGATTAAATAGACCAAGGTGAGAGCATATGAGTGCATAAGATTATGACAAGTGTCTTAATCTTATGACATGAGACATAGAGTGATAACTTATCACCCACATAAGGTGGAAAAGTGAAAGTGACGCATGTCCACTAAAGGTGGATCACTCTCCAAGTTGGAAAGGAGTTTGTAGCACACGGTCACTAAAGGTGGATCACCTTTCAAGGTGGACAGGTGTTTGTGCAACACATCCACTAAAGGTGGAAAAGGATGAAGTGATAAGTCCATCAAAGGTGGAAGTCCCACTTAAGGTGGAAAAGTGATAATGTGATAACAACATTGAAAGTGGGAACATTCCTACGTGGTCCCCAAGTAAACTTAATCACATGTGTGTTTAGAACCTAGAAGAATGACTTACTAGGTGCTAAAATTAAACACACCAACACCCCCACTCAAGTGCAACTTCGGGAGAATGTATGCACACAATGCAAGATAGGTTCTGTTGATGTGAGTTTTGTTCCACTACAACATGCATAATAGAATACTTAGTATACTAGGATGAAATACCAAATCTCTAACTCTCTCTTGAAGAAGGATGCTCATATGCTAAACAATGTAGATGAATTGTGTGATCAAATGAGACAACCTCAAGGTTCCTTCTAACTGTGGACTTAACTCAATTATAATGATGTGATGTGCTGGTTATCACAAAGGGACTTATGTTGTTCATTCAATGGATACCAATTTGACTTTGACTTCTCCCAATAACAAATTGCTAAGGGAAAGGGTTTAGAAAGCTAATCAAATTCTAAGAATGTAAGACAATGTTAAATTTTAATGATGGGGTGAGTCTAACTAGTCCTTGCTTTGCCGTGTCAACTAGGCATAGGAGGGTACTATCTTCTAAGGATGTGGGAATGGTTTTCACATTGTGAATATTCATTCAAATACCTTGTGAAGGCGCAATCTAAATGAACATTTCCAATAGAAGTTAAACACCTGCAATTTAGGCCCAAACTAACCTTACACTGTTACTTACAATCAACAAGTACCAAAAGGTATGGACAATCTTCACCATTAATCACTATTCAACAATATCTCGCATTCATCTACTTCTACTTCTACTCAACATGAAATGAAATCTATTCTAAGTGAGGAAGTGAAGAAACCATGCAATACTCCAAACATCACGAACATTCACCATGAAAACCAACAATGAAAGAAGGAATAATTTTGTTGGTATTATGGCAGCAATTTCTTCAAGTCCCCTGACTCTACTCCATCTCTAACCTCTAATCTCCTTTCTAATGAGTTACAAATGAGAAGGCCTTGGCCTTTTATAGTTGTTCAATTACAATCAAGGGCCAAGATCGATTCAAGATCAAGGGCCAAGATTAATCCAACACAACACTAATTAGGGTTTCATAACCTTCACTAACAATTATTAAATGCCCACCCAATTACAAAAGAGCACCACCTTGTGGGCCAATCAGAAAATTACATTGCTTTCATGGGCCAATGAGAAGAGAGGTTAGGTAGAAGCGTATAGAAGAAGCTACTGGTCAATGAGCCACTAATAAAATACCACATGGGCTTACAACAAATCTTCTTTTAGAAGATAATTTTCTTTGACTTTTCCTCTTTTGGTAAATTCAATGAATTTGGACATAGTATTATTGAGCTCTCCCATTGGGACACTTGGCATGATATGAATGGTTGAAGAAATGGGCGCCACCTTAATTGCTTACATCGTAGGCTTAATAAATACCCTTGAAATCTTCTTGTTGCATTGGCTTGTTCTTGCATTCTTGACTTCCTTTTGATCTTGTACTTGTAGAAATGTTGTAAGTGTGGCATGTAGGGAATCTGAGTTTGTGAAGCTCCTAATTTGCTGACTTGCCTATTTCTGTTGGCAAAATGGTCAGTGCTCCTCTCGGGATTCGTGACATGGTTTAACAGCCTCCTGTGTCTTCTATAAGTCTAGTGGTTGTATCGGGCATTAATAGGTCGATCTTTTGGTGCAACAACAACCACTACTTGTAACAAGTGGTATCAGAGCTTGGTCACAAGTTCGAATCCCCTCGGGTAATGCTGAGGGGAAGATTGTTGGCAAAATGGTCAGCGCTCCCCTCGGGATTCGTGACATGGTTTAACAACCTCCTGTGTCTTCTATAAGTCTAGTGGTTGTATCGGGCATTAACAGGTCGATCTTTTGGTGCAACAACAACCATTACTTGTAACAATTTCCCCCGTCTTTGCTCTTTGGATCCATCTTAAATGCCTCCTACTTGAACTTGAAGTCTTCATGTTGTACTTGCATCGATCTTCAATTCAAACCTTGCCTTTCAACATTCATCTTCCTTTTAGCTTTGCCACTCCACAACCTGTCATATAAGATTCTAATTAGACTTTAACTAACTCATTTCTCAACCAAGTTGCAGCATAATTGGAAATAGAACAAACTCTAAAGATCTGATTATAAATCCAATAGCAAGTATTTTCAGACTGCTAATTATAAGGAAAACCTCTTTAAAGTTGTTCACAGCCATGAGTTTATAATATGGGGTGTCCTGTAAGCATACCCATAATGATATACCATGCTACAATGAGAAATTGAGGAACTTAGGATTCGGATCTGAGGTTTTTGTAGGCTTAGAATGATCTAATATATGCCCAGATCCATGTTACTCCAGCACATCAACATCACCTTGGTGGCGCGACTCAGTTTAGTTGGCGGATCTGGGTCAATTACAAATCTGAAAACGTGCTTAGAATGCTGTAAATCTGTGTAAGTAGGCCTGGCAAGTCTTGTAATCAGCCTTCTCTGCACTTATCTTCCTCCAAAATGATAAAACTCCTTTACTTTGCCCCTTATATGGATCAAATTGCTCTGTAATAATCCTCCAATCTGCTCCTTGAGAATGACTCTGTTTGAGTTTGGGTGTTAGATGGGATTCAACACTCAAATACCTTTCCCCCTTATAATCAACCTACACCCTTCTAGGCTGACTTAGCCTTGTGAAACCAAACTTTAATAATTAAATTCAAATTACTGCCCTTCTTAATAAGTTGTCCCAATTGAAAATTGATGTCTTTGCATTTATTGTTAAGCTCCATTTATTGAATTTCAATCACTTATGTGATTTCAATTTTCAAATTAAGCCTCCTTATATTTAAATCGAAGCCCTTGAGGCTTAGGTTGATGCAATCATTGATTAGATTTAAGCCCAGTTTGGTTAAGTTCTAGGCTCCCATAGTTTAATTTGGGGCTAAATATTTTAAATTTAAATGTAAAGCCTTATCTATTCAATATGAGACCCCTTTCATCTAATAATCACCATGTGCATTCAGATTTAGGGCCTATGCTATCAAATTTGTAGCTCTAATATTAAACTCTATGCCACCTTTATTTATGTTGGAGCCTTGGTGCTATTAAGTTTAAGGTCCACACGTTAGGGTTAAGGCTACATTTAGGGCCTGTCTCATTTGAAATTGAGGTCTGCACATTGCAGTTGGGTCTGCATGCCATGATGTATAGGGCCTCGCATATGAAATGAGGCCATACGTAAGGCATTACAACTCACCCATTTAGACTTAGGTCCACAGTTGTTGATTTTAAGGCCCCATGTTTAGATTTTAAGGCCTTATCAGTTATGGGGACAGGCCTTTTGGGGTTTAAGTCCTGTTTCAGGACTGCACGTTAGGATTTAGGGCCAAACTTATTGGACTTAAGGGGCCATGTGTTTGAAATTCAAGGCTGCATTTGAGATTTAGGGCCAGGCCTATTGGTATCAAGGGCACACGCCACAACTATAGGCCCACATGCTAGAGATTATGACTGCCTTATCTGAGATTAAGGGCCACACGCTTCATTACAGGAGTTCATGCGTTATTGATTAGGGCCATGGTTGCTAATTTCGAGGCCTCCAGGTTTCATGTTTAGGACTGAGTTTATTAAATTTTGTTCTTTGGGGCTGCATGTTAAGATTAAGGGCCTGATTTAGGGCCTTATACCATTTGAACTTAGGTCTGATCATTGGAGTTTGAAGCCACACATTTCATGTTTAGGCCAGATGTGCATCGAATTTAGGCCTGATTTAATCTAACTAGGCCCATACATTTCCATTTAGGGCCTGATTTAGGCCTGATCTAATCAGATCAGGCCCACACGTTTCATATTGGAGCTCATTTGGGGCCAGGCCTATGTCTTTGGGTCCACATGTTTGCTATTTGGAGGTCAGATTTGGGACTTAGAGGCTACACCCCATCTTTAGGACTGGCCCTGTTTGACTAGTGCCCAGATTTAGGGCTGTATTGAATGATTTTAAGGTCTGCTTTATGGTTTCAAGGCCACACATTACTAGTTTAGGGCCTCATCTTTGAATTTATAGCCCGCATGTTTCCATTTAGGCTCTGCGGATTGGTCCAAGCTTCATACGTTTGATTATAAGGGCTGCAAACTCGAGGTTGGGTCCATGTTTATGCAAGATGGAGCCATGCTTAGCCTTCCAAGGCCATTTGAACTTGATAAGGGAGTCTTGTGATTGGTTGAGAATTCCTCACTTATTCTCTTTTGAATTGTTCTTCACCTCCTTGAATTAAATTCCCTCACTTAGATTGATCTTCTTGCTCCCTTTATCCAATAAGTGTAATTCACTCCATTGCCACTTAAGGAAGTGGATTCCACTCTTTCATCTGTGTTGGTAAACAGATTTGTCTTTTGAACGCTTTCTTCAGAATGACCCTGTTTGCCCTGTGAGCAGTGACAACCGTGCCAACAGTTGGAGAGATTGCAATTAGATCATAATCCAATCGCAATCTTCCTTTGCATTTGAGAGGGGAAGTTCCCTCGTATAATGGGGGTATTTGTAGGTTTTGTGTACTTTTAACCTGAAAGTACATAGAGGAGACAAAATAGAACTAAAGAAAACAGATAACAAAAACCCCAATAGTAGACGCACAAGTACTAGTTGAGATTCATGATGGATAATGATTATAAAGGGGTATTTAGCATAGAATGCAATGATGACAAAATAATGGATAGCAGACCCTGGCATATGAAAAGATACACTATCCTCAATACATTCACATCAAGATACCAAGAAGTGAATGCATTTCATCTTATCAATTACATACGTTAGAAGAACAATTGGATTTCACCATTACATAAAGCGATTAACAACTTGACATACAAAAAATTGATAATAACAACTCATGAACACATTCAAGATATACGACCAAATGCCTTCTTCATTGTCTTTTTGGAAATATACAAAATAAAAAACACTTTTGTACATGGTGTAAAACCAAAAGTTCGTTTGTGTAATGTCCCTTGTTAGGAATATCTAGGAGCTTCTTCAATTTCTTATACTTTTCCTATCTGATCTTGTAGTTGAACTAGATCATGGAAAATCCATTATCTTAATGTAGAAATTGACTATGAAATGCCAACTACCATGGTGTTCCTAAGAGTTGGATTTGAATGTCCTCTTATACCCTGCTAGAGAAAAAGGTTATACCACTTGGATAATGAAGGGACATACCTCTTTCAAACTACATCTCTTCACAAAATAGACAAATCATAATTCTTCTTTCACACTAATTATTTATTTATCTAATCACACTTTTCCCTTATTATTAATTGTTGTCTAAATCTTCTAAGATTGTTTCCTTTGATGTACTCATAACTAAGCATTGGTATATTTATTATTGCTATAAGCATAAGCTTAGATCAGTTACAAAATTTGTTAGTCATCCTTTCGTGATCGGGTAACCTCTACTAGCAGCTATCTTCATATGCATTGATAGCTTAACAATCGCCTTTAACTAGTAAAACAAATCGCTAATGTAAATATTTATATTTATTAACAACCGCCTTTAACTAGTAAAACAAATCGCCTTTAACTAGCTTGATATTTATTAACACATAATCACATCCTTTCATATTGAATGGGAAATCAATATTTTTGGTATATTTTAACATTTATCTTCTCCTAACTCCATCCTCATCAAGGAGTAATATCATAGTTGTTTCCTATATCATTGATGTCGCTGATATGATAAAGTGGAGTTAATCACTAGTCAATGTTAGAATTCTCATTGATCAAATCGTCCATTCATTGTCAATATCATGGAGTGGTCGATAGTAATATTATTAGTTCTCTTCGACTCCTTCCATTCTCCATCGCTTAGGGCCTGTTTAGTAGCGGGAATTAGGAAATGATGGATTTGATCAAATGTTGGAAATGGTCAAATCATGGATTTGATAATCCGGTTTTTCATTTCTGGATTATGTTTGGACTGTTTGGTTCCACTTTTTGAAACTGGAATTGGAATTTGAGTATGATTTTTTAAAATTTTTTTTGAATTTTTTTGAATTGTTTTAATGTTTTTGAATTTAATAATTCACTTTTATTAATGGAATTGAATTTAAAATGGAATCGTAGACAGACCGTTTTAGGTAGCCAAAGTTGGTGGCAGGCAACCAAGTTACAATCATTGCAACCAAAATTCGATAAAAAATTTGAAAAATAAATTTGAGAAAAAGTAAAAAATCAATTTAAAAAAAAAAAATTCGTCAAAAAATTTGGCAAAAAATTTGAATTTTTTTTGAAAAAAATTCAAATAAATAACAAAGTTACAAACCACCCAGACAAATAAAAAATAAATTAAATCCCTCCCCACACAAATAAAAAATTAAAAAAATTAAGTGTAGACATGAAAAATTTAAAAATTTGCTTTCCCCTATTCAAATTCCAATTTCAAATTTCAATTCCACCTTTTTAGATGGAAGATGTAAATGCTCATTTTTGGCAAAATGAGCATTTACATATTCCTATTCTATTTTCATATTGCATTCCCAAATTGAGGATTCGACGAAATGGGAACTAACAAATGCCAATTCCAGTCTAATTCCCGCTACCAAACGGGCCCCGATATTTAGGTCACTACTGTTAGCAATGTTTAGATTTGATTGTAACATTGATTTTTTCCAACACAATCATTTTGGTTTGTATTTTGGGGTTCTACATTAATGACTCGGTATTATTACGTATTTGTGCCTTCGGTCTACATCACCATTTCTTACATGTATCTTGATTATAGGTTCTGTTGATTTGGTCGTCAAAGGCTCAATGTTCTAATCAATAATAGTAGTCTGCACTGGAGGAAGATTGTAATGTTTTTACCTTAATTTTATATCGGTCCTTTCTCATTCGTATCTCTCATTCAGTGATTTCCACTATATTGCTCTGTTACGAGTGGGGCTTCAACACTATCGTCCAATCTCTGTTCCTGTCTGCCTCTCTCTCAAACAAGATGTTAAATATCGGCCACTGTTCTTTCTTTTCCATGTTACGATGCTCGGAACTAGACGATCTCTTGACCCAGTGTGACACGGCCGCAATATTTATAATGCGGTGATTATGATCTCCCAAGACTAACTACTTGAGCGGTTATCCATACTATGAAACATTGACTGCTATGTTTGGGAATTCTATCGTATGTTTCTTGGTCTCCATCGATTATTATAATGAATCAAGGTCGTCTTTCCTGTATCACTTTGACGTGGATCTTAGATTTTTCCATTCCCTGCCTTCTTTCACCAATTACCCCTCTATATATATTTATACATCTAGGAATAGGTGTGACTCAATGGTTTGGCCGCCATATTGGATTATGTTTCAAACCTATATATAATTTAAAATATATATTTATATTATGTTTTATATTTAGACTATAATATATGATGTAGTTAATATATTTAATTAATAATATACTATGTATTATTACATACATAATTATTATATTACGATAATATTATAATATTTGATTAGTCTTTAATCAATATATTATTATTTTTATACATTATATTATTATATTTAATAATAGATTCATTCATATTACAATATTCATTCATTATAATATATTATTATATTATTCATTCACTATAATATAGTTTTATATTATTGAATAACTATTTATTTGTTCATTAATTAATTTATGGAATTTAATGTTAGAAGTGCGGGACATCACAGTTTGGGAATTTCTCCATAGTCCCCCCCTTCGCAAAAAGTCCTCTATTATATTACAAAAGTCTTGTATTTAATAGCTCTCTTTGATGACCAACTTTTAACCACTTAGCATAACCACCTAACTGCTTTTTGTAACTACTTAATATAACTACCTAAGGTGGTTACTTTAGGTAACTACTGTTGGCATTACCGGTAAGGTTGCAACCAGTAAAGAGACCACCGGTAATAATCAGTGGTGTTGTCATTGATGTCTATGATAACAATGTCCAAATGCTAGGGAACCGGTGACATAGTGATGAGGAAAGTGAAGTCCAACAATGCACTTGAACAGAGTACTCGGTGTAGTACTAACTGTTCAGAGTTGGTGACCAGTGAAGACAATGATCGGAGCAGTGACCGGTGTAGACAGAGAACAAAGAAGTGACTGATAAAGCCAAAGAACAAAACACTGCATAAGGAAAGGTGTAAACTAACCTACAATGATCGTTAAGCTATCATTGAGACCGATGTATGTCTATTATCTGTTGAGACCGGTGAAAGGCATAGTTGACCAAAGAGGACGGTTTCAATTAACGAATATTGCAGAGATTCTTTGATCGTGTTTTGTTGTATAATTCATGGAGGATCTTCTATTAAGGGAAAGTATGTGACGCACATCTGATGTTTCCTTTAAAGACTAAAACACGACTGGATGATGGATTTGTGACGTGCATCTGATGTTTCCTTTAAAGTCTGAACACGACTGGATGATGGATCTGTGACACACATCTGATGTTTCCTTTAAAGACTGAAACACGATTGGATGATGGATGTGTGACACGCATTTGATGTTTCCCTTAAAGATTGAAACACGATTGGATGGTGGAGTCGCAAGAGATCTTCATGGGATCACAATGACAAAGAGTGGGAAGATCTTTTGAAATTGAATTTGAGGGGTCTGCGCTTCTTTCTCCAACTGTATCACTGTCCTATGCTCTATAGGAAGTGTATATATTCTTCAGTTAGTGAAGAGAATCATTTCCCAATCATTCTGCCAAGAAGAAAGAGTGAAACAATACGTTGATCAAAGCTATTGTAAAAGAAAGGGAAAAGAAGAAGAGAAGAAGAAAAAGAAGAGAGTGTGTAGGGAAGCACAATAACCTAAAGAGAGCATACCAGTGGTGCCCAGTGGTGACTCTCAGTGAATGGAACAATGATCTTATCAGGCTCTGCTAAGCCGTTTCAAAAGATCAACCTTTCTATTGCTCTCTAACAATTGCAATAGCTAAATCCTAGTATCTGGGTGGACATTAACAGGTCTCTTGTACTAAATCCTTTAACTGGGTGACATCTAGTTGATGTTTTAAAGTCCTCTAACAAGGCAGGCTTTAACAAGCCTTATTCAAAATCCTTTAACCGGGTCGCACCTAACAATGCGCTTGTAATCCTCTAATAGGGAAGGCTCTTCACAGGGCACACTTCAGAAGAGTGCAAAATTTGTGAGTTCCAACTCACACCATGGTTTTCTCCCATTTTGGGTTTCCACGTGATATATCTGGTGTTCTATGCTGCTGTGATTTTGTGTTGTTTATTTCTTTTATAGGATATGCTTTGCATGCAGTAATAGTTAGTTGATCTAAGAGTAACTTTGGGTTTTATTGGGTGTGATTCACCCCTCCCTTCTCAGCACCGGTTGGGACTATCAACTACTTGGGATAACTACCCAAGATAACCACTTAGGATAAGTACCCAATAGTTACTTGAGACAAGCACTTAGAATAACTACCTTTTTGAAAGAAAAGTTAGGATTTACCTAACTTTTACAATGACAAAGCCCAAAAGTTAGCTTTACTTACAATAAGTGACACAAGTCACTTTTACAAAAATAATAACATAAAGCCTACATGTTTTGAGGAGAAGATAAAAGAATTGAGCACTAAGTCTTCTCTCGATCCAAAGATTGTCCATTCACCAACAACCTATCCCTTTAGGAATATGTTCTTTAACTACATTATCAACTTGATATTCTTCATTGGCAACTTGCATATTTTTGGTCTATTGTCTCTAGGAAATTTTTGTCATCATAAAATTTTCTATACATCTCTTATATTTCCTTGGAATTATTTCAGAGCCAATGTGAGCATCTACAACATTGAAAACATCATCCAGAAGATAAATGTCTGTGTCTTGACACACAACTCTTGCCAGCTGAATCCGTTGTTCCTGTCCACCACTAAGATTAATCCCTCGCTCCCCAATTTCAGTCTAGTCTCCAAATTCCATCATTTCTAGAACCTTTTCCAATGCACACAACCGGAGGACATTCTGGTACTTAGAAATGTCCATGGGCAATCCAAATAAAATGTTTTCTCCTATTGTCACATTTCGTATCCATGATGTTTGCGGTGCATACTACAATCATTGCATTCCATAAGACACCATTTCTTTTAGACGTTCAACAGATGATGAATTCACATTGTTGGTTCGAGTTTCCACTATTTGTGTGCATGCGGGTGAGAGAATTTCCAATTATAATATTTGACAAAAATCTCCCATGCTTATACGTTTCAATGGATGTCCATTCACTGCTCCAATGTTTCCATTAATTGTGAATGTGGTAGAATTTGGCTTTAGGCCTACCAATTGCATTTGCGTGAAAGTCTCAAAAATATTTGAAATAAATCAAATTTTCTTGCATCGTGTAATCAGAACATGCTGAAGGACTATGTTTTTGTGAATCATTTTCTACACTTTTTGCAATTGATTCCTTTCATCCCTTGGGCTGACGTTTCTTTGAGGCCTTTTTGTGGATGTATTTTGGTGTTGCTTTGCCTAAGATTCTACATTTTACATAAATGTTATAACCGGGCACTCAAAATTTGACAAGAGTTCTCTCTTCTTTATGGTTTGATGGATGTACATATCCTGCTTCAAGTCATAAAGAATGCTATCCAAGATTGGTGGCAGCGACTTCACACCTAGAAATTGCATTTGTGTGAAGCTTTCTATCGATTTTTCAATAGACATGTATCCATTTTGTGCTCCTGTGGCAGCAATTGCATTGCAAGAGACATGCCTTTGCGACATTCTCTCAGACCTATACATTGTGCTTTGCTTGTGCTCCCACGAAATGGCATCTTTTGATGTATTTTGACATGCAGTTCACGTGCCCTGTTTATGCTTGCAATTTTGGCATGCATGTATACATGGTATTGAAGTTGTCATCGCTTCTACAGATATGGAGGATGGTCAAAGGTTGTGGGATTTGACTTTAGTTTGTAGAGAGCATTTACATCAATGTTTTTATCGCCTTCTTAACAAATTGGTTTTGTGCATTTGTAGCAACCATTGCAATTCAAGGGATCACCTTTCCTTGGGATTTTGTCAAGTAGCTTGCGCATACTTTGTCTTGTATTTCTACAATCATTTCATTCCTCCAAATGACATCTTTTTGAGGCACTCGATCAGAAATTTCTACATTTGTAATTACAACATTTGACAAAATCCTTTGTTCTATTATGCTTTGATGGATCTTGATAACCGTTTCCAAAGGTCCCACTTTAGCATACAGGAAAAATGAAAGTTGGTAAAAGATATCGAATTGGCTTTGCACTAGCAAGACACATTTGCAAGAAAATTTCTAGATCATTTTTAGCAAATCAATTTTGTGTTCCTCCTGAAACAGTTGCATTCCATGAAAGGGCATTTCTTTAAGGAATTTTGTCAATGGGGTGTCTAGACCCATATGCTTTGAAGAATGTTCACAACTCATTCAAAGGTTTTCATATGGTGTTGATTTGCCTGGTTGATTGCAGTGGTGTTTAGTAACTCTTCAGTCCATGTTCACATATGAATTTATCAGCAATGGCTTCTTAATCAGTATTTATAGTTTTTTCCAAAGCTTCCAATGGCATGGACTTGCTTAATTTGAAGGCTTATCCATTATATGCACGTGGCCAAGAAACCAAACTTTGTCAAGAACAAAATCACTAGTCACATTAATAAATAGCATGGGTGGAGAAACGGTTATGGTAACCGTTTATTAGTATGTCGCCTCCTTTTGCGTTACTTAGATTCCTTTTTAAAACTTTCACCAAAGCTTTAAACAACTTTAGCAACTTGCTTATATTGCCCATGATACATATGAGTTGACGTCTTCAATTCTTTCGGGATCTCAAGTTACTTTGAAAAGTCTTTGAGCAATCCGATGGTAACAATATATGCAGTTATCGGGTTTTTAAAGGAATTTTTCAAAACTCAATTAAACCACTGCTTCAAATCGTTTTGAAAATTGCTCATTATGATTTGATTGACTTGGAATAGGATATCGACCTCTTAGATAATTTGAACATCTAACCGATGAAGAAATATTAACTAGCTCCACTTCTAGTTATTGGTGGAATAATAAATTTTGTAAACTTTTGAAAGGTCTCACAGAGACTATGTTGAAGTATTGAGATGTCCTACCATTGTGTAAGTTGGGAATTCTTGGGAGTTTAAGAACTTTATGATATCTCTGACATCTTCAATATACACATTTAAAATGTTTTTGAAGTGTATTTGCATTTGTTATTCCAAGATTCTTTAACCTCATCAATAGTTTGAAGTCACTTACTAAAATGGCCGATCATCATGCTTTCATGAGTATGAGAATTATCAACAACTTTTTTTTTTCATATCGGATGAACTTATGAGTTTGTGACTTACAATTATTGCCGATGAACTCTTATGTCACTAATCCCTCTTTTGATATTGGCACAAAACTTCATTTGTTGGCATGTTTCAACAAGGCCGGTTAGCATCACCAGAAACATAGAGGAGGGATATATTCATGCATTTATATTGTGGTGACCAAAATTGTAAAGATTCGAACGACAAGACATTGATGGATTTGAGACATCGACTCTTGTTAATTGGCTCATTGAGAGAAAGAGCATGTATATTTGATTTGATAAATTTTGGGCCATGTTTGAAAAACAAGGTAACAATTTGGCAAGTTGCTACTTGAGGTAGTGGGTTCCACCTTTTCATCTGGCAAGATGTACTTTGAAATCATTTATAAAAAGGGTAATTAAAATATTTTTGCCGTTTCTTTATTACAACCTAAATGGTAGAATTTGCATGTGAAGAGTGGCAACAAGATTAGCAATTATATAATCTCATTCAAAACTTCAAAATGACCCATCTTTTGATAAGTGTGATTGGAAAGATGATTCGTTATGATACAAAGATTATTTTTTGTAAAAATTCTCAGTATGACACTGAATTTTACAATAACATTCTTGTGCATGGGGAAAGATCCATATGGTGGAATCTCACCCATGCTTCCAAACCTTTGGTCCTCACCCGAGGATGTTCTGCCAGGGCCTGGGCTCTTAAAGGTATTTCCTACCTTGCTGATATCTTGGAGGATGATGTCCTCATCTCTTGGGAAGATCTCAGATCAAGATTTGACCTGCCCCCTTCACAAAAAAGAACGTATAAACTTATTCAATCTGCCTGTTCCAGATTGGGGCTCCCTAAGTTCTGTGATTTGGATTCTCACAGCTTCCTCTCCTACAAGTGGCCCAATGGCACCCTTTTACATACGATCAAAGCACACAATATCTACTCTACCCTTACTTTTGATGACTCCATCATTAAGCACCTTAACAAAGTTTGGTACGGTGATCTTAGTGTTTCCCAATGGAATAAGGTCCTTGACAGGTTCTGGAAAAGATCCATTGCTCCTAAAATTAAGTGCTTTAATTGGTTGCTACTTATTGAAAGACTCCCTCTGAGAAAGGATTCTACCTCCCCTGATCTTTGCTCTATTTGTAAGATCCCTGAGTCTAGCAGGCATATCTTTTTTGACTGTATTATTGCTAAAGAGATCTGGCTTCTTTTTGGCTTCGGCATTCCCCATTATGTTAACATAATGGAAGTTATTACTGGTTATGTTAAAGGTCTTAAAAAAGATTCTAACCTCTTTTGGTCTATTCTTTCTGCTAATACTATGTGGTACATATGGAAAATTAGGAATGAGGACCGTTTCCAAGATCGGACAAGGACCCTTACTGAGTCTTTTGGAAGACTGACATTTTACAATGTTGCTATGCAGATCTCCATTATCTTGGACGTTGAAAAGAATAAGCTGCTTAGATTCCTGAAAGAGGGATCGGCCACCATGTTCGTGTACGAAATGAGAGATGGTTACGAGTGGATGAGATGCGCTCAAGACCTTGCTGCTTTTGACAAAGCCCTTATGAAGTTGCTCAAAGACATTAAAGAGTCTAGGGAACCCTTATTTGCTCAAGTTGATATGCTGGCCCAACTCAAGGATAGGAAGAACATTGTTTGGATGGAAGGGGCTGCTGGCTGGACCACCTGGGTTGACTATTTGGACCATGTGCTTCACTAGGATGTGTATTTACATGTCTTTATTTTGTCTGATATCTTGGATTCATGATGTTTATCCTTCGAATCCTCTTTTTGACTCTTGTACATTCTCGGTTTTTGTGATGTAATTTTCTGCCCTGGTTGAGGCCTCGCCTCCCCGATACTCTTTTTTTTTGATACTCTGTAAATCTCGATTTTTAATATAAAAAAAATAAATTCTCAGTTAAAAGAAGACATCATCTCAAGACTCAAATGCATGATTCACCAATAGGAGGACATTTAGGGCTTTTAAAGACCTATCATCGTATAATTTTTGTTTTCTTTTGGGAAGGTCTAATAACAGATGTCATGAAATTTGTGGCTGAATGTTTGATATGCCAAGAAAATAAAGGTGAAACAATAAAGACTCCAACCGTCTTACAACCATTAGGCATTCTAAGACAACATTTGGAGGAAATATCAATGGACTTGATTTTTGGACTGCCAAATTCTAATAATCTTGATATAATTTTGGTTGTTGATAGAATCACTAAGTATACACATTTTTATGAGTTCTCTCATCCATTTCATGTTGGTACTGTGACCAAAGTATTCATGGAAAATGTACAAAATCTTAATGTAATTACCAAAATCATAGTGAGTGTTTGTAACCCTGTCCGTTGCTTAGTTTTCCTAGCTTTTGTGATGATGGGTATAACTAAATGGGTAATGACATCATGTCGCACACTCCTTTCATTTCTTGTTGCGCTATAGTCTTAAGTTACATTATGCTTAACAATGGAAAAGATTTGAAGTGTGTCGTTGGGTAATTAGCATTTGTTAGTCAAGGGGTTGTTGTTGAGGGGTTAGTAGTTAGCCGATGGTTGCCAACAATTGGCACTCAACACTTCTTTATATATATGCATTGTACTTACCTTTGGGTGTTGTTATCGAATGTTATGTTATGGTGTGGTCATAATACTGTCTCTGATATATATTGCAATGATTACGAGATTAATGAATATGCAGTTTTGAGTTCTCTCAAATACATTGTATATGCTTACTGTTATGTTTTACATGTATTATTTTCTGTTCTGAACGTAGACCCCACCAGGCAAACATTTGGCGCCATTGCTAAATGAATCGAGGAAAATGAATAGATGGTAGAATATGATATGGCGAGACAACTATAATGGGCCAACCCGTGAGCAAAGAAGGCACTAGGAACAGTAACAAAGAACTTTTCAAAGGGGAAACAGCATTGACAGTGGATTGTGCAAACATATTTTAGGCATCCATTGCAACTTACGTTTGAAAAGTGGAACAAGAAGAAGTTCCTGAGAGTACAATGTGGACTTCACTTGGGGTAAGTCCAGTGGTGGACCATTTGGTGTGCCACTTACCAAGGCTTTCAGCACAACATTTCATTGCTCTGCATAACTTGCACAAAGGGGAAAATAGAGAAGATTGTCGCCAACAAATCTTACATGGGTACGAGGAAAGAACTCGAAGGGAAGAGGAGCATGATGAGAGTCGTCGACGACAGCACACCCTCGACCCCTACAAAGGTGGTAATTGATTCCACTGACATTAAACAACGATAAAAACATAGCCCAAAGGGGCAAGAAGACGAGTCCAAGACCATCTAGAAAGCCTTGAGGTTGGAGGAACAAGTGGAGAGGAGACGATGACTACAAAGAATTACTGAAGGATTGCTTGAAGAAGAAGAAGGAATACCTGAAGGGAACCAGGGAAGTGCCTAAGGAGGTGCTTGTGTCGAAGGGTACGAAGGAAACAAAGGTTTCGAAGGGGGTGCCCTTGCCGAAGGGGGATTATTTGAAGGTGACGGGGTATTTGAAGTAATTGAAAATACTCGACACCGGTTAGGACATCTGACTCTTACATCGCAAGGAAGTAGACATTGTTGAGGGGTAGAACCAGAAACCTCATACCGAAGGGTGTCAAGGTGATCGGAGGTTGGAAGAACACAAAGTGCGGAGCACATTGAAAAGGATAGATGCGTAGACGATACAAGCGCAATCGAAGGTGTTGGAAGGACACAGGGGCATTGTAGTCAGAACGATCTGTTCAGGTCGAGTACACCAAACTCGAGGGCAATTCCAACAGGACATAATACTCAAAGTGGCACACAAAGCGGACCTAATACTCAAGGCGGTACAAAGAGCGGGTCACAAAAGAACACCACAATGGCAAACAAATAGAAGTTGTCGAAGTTTACGAGGGATGGATTGGAGGACCTTGTACAACATTGCAGAACATGTGAAACAATTTGGTTGGCCAATGGGTAGACCGATCAAGATGAGTGGGTGACACAATTTCCGACCACACTATGCGGGGTGGCAATTGAATGGTTTTCTGAAGTAGACAAAACCAAAGTAGCCTCATGGGTCGACTTAAGCTATTCTAGGTAGAATTCAAATTGCTTCGCGATGACAATGAGATTGTCGCAGAGCTCTATAGCACGAAGAAGGGCAAACATGAAATCGTGAGGACGTATAACTGATGACTCAAGGAGTTACTGGGAAAAATGTAGAACCAACCGACCAACAGACTGAAGAAATGCTGGTTCATGGAGGGATTAAAATCCTCCTTGAGAAAGACAATGAAAGGTGCGCCCCCCATATCATATGAACATGCATACAACCGTGCCATGGTTATTGAAAGCGAGAGCAAGATTTCGGAAAAAGAAGCACAAGTTTGATGATGATGATTCCTGTGGAGGGAGTAGCAACGACGAAGAAGACAAGAAGGTGCAAGCATTGCAAAAAGATATGCACCAGATGATGAAAGAATTTAAAGCTATGAAGGGGAGCAGTAGCAAGATTGAAGGGGAATTATGGTGCATGGATTGCAAAGAAGAGAGCCACACAAAGGCATGTGCCCCAAAAAGGCTTTTTGCGACATTTGTTAGGTGATGGGACACTCCACCAAGGAGTGCCCATATAACATGAAGACCTAAAGTTCACAAGTGCTCTTCGCACAAGAGCAATCATCGACGGCCGCTGCCGCGGCCACCTCACAAAAATCGGCCAATTCAACCACATCGTCTAGTGGCTACCAAAATAACTGAAGGGGCGGCATAAGAAACAACAATAATAATAGTAATAACAACAGCAACAAAAGCTGCATATAATATGATGCAAAGGCCGATAGATGATTTAATGTTGTGCCTGTAACTAATGGGGCCGCTTTGCTCGAGACTGTTAGGAGTCCCCAACACCTCTATAGATGGTGTGGTTCCAACGAACACAACGATACCAATTACCTGAAGCCGGGAGTGAACCTATTGAATATTGATGGGTCGGGTGACCAGGGGGGTGTTAACACTCACAAGGGCCCAGGCGAATAAAGACACATACCCAGACCCTCGTATTGAAAAGGAGAGGTTACGGGAAGCGAAGGCCAACACTAAAAAGGAGATGATGGTAGAGGGGAGGGAAACACATGACACTGCCAACACTTCATTACATATGAAATATGAACAAAATATCATGAGACAAGTGTTGCAGACGGAAGTGCCGGTGAAAATTAAGGACCTCCGAGAAACTATATCCCAGCTGAGGATGACCATCATGAGCACCGTAAATGTACCTACCTGTACGACAAACCACACAAAAGTTCTGGTCATCCCTTGGGCAGACCCAATGCTACTGGTGATAAATAGTGGATGACATCTTGCGGTGGTGGAGATGGGCATCTTGGGAACCATCCTCACGGACACCATTGTCAATGGAGGATCAACGGTGAACATGTTGGCAGAGGAGACTTGGAAGAAGTTGGGAAAGTCAACGTTGTGGCCACCAACGTTTAATTTGGTAGGCGCCGATCAGACATCAAGCCAATCGAGACTTTAATAGCACAACGGGTAATGATTAGTACACAACCCTTCATTCTTGACTTTGTAGTAATTCTGTTGAAAAAGAAGGGCTACGACGCTATCCTCGGAAGGGGGTGGCTCATTGTTGCTAAACTGAATCATAATTGGAAGCGCAACACACTGTCCATGGAGAATGGAGGGCAAAAATTTATCATCAACTTGAGAACACAATGGGCGAGGAGTTGGTATCCTCCTCGGGATCAAAGTTGGAAGAAGAGTCTATGAGAATGGATGAAGGAAGATGGTAGATGGAGCCGAATGAGGAGGGTGTCATGGAATTAAAAGGTTGCTCTGAAGATGATGTAGATTCCATGAACGAACTCTTCCATTGGCAAATGGAGGATTATGAGTTGTTCCACCTATCATGTAACATGTTGCAAATTGAAGAGGAGTAAGGAGAGGACATGTTTTCTTGTGAGTATGGGGAATATAACGAAGAGGAGGCCTAAGTCAATGAGACTCCCGCACATCAATTTGACAAAGATAAACCCATACAGTATGAGGAGCCTAAGCTGAAGGAGACAAACTTGGGAGATGAAGCAAACCCAAAGAACATATTTGTGGGGGATGATTGGAACCCAGTGCTGAAGGCGACAACCTTCAAATTTTTTATGGAGTATAAAGATGTCTTTGCATGGACCTACAAAGATTTCAAAGGGGTGCCTCCAAAATTATGCGTTTATTGTATTCCACTTGTACCTGGAGCTCAATCAGTGTGGAAGTGGCCGTACCGGATGAACAAGAACTATGTAGTGAAGGTGAACGAGGAGATTGAGCAGATGCTCAAAGCGGGCATTATATTCCGGGTGTAGACCAACAAGTGGGTCTCACCCATTGTGATCTCATTGAAGAAGGATGCCAATCAGATTCGCATATGTGTGGACTTCAGGTGTTTGAATGTGGTCACCATCAAGGACCCATTCCTGATACCCTTCACGGATAGTATCCTCGAACAAGTTGCAGGGCACGAGGTGTATTCATTTATGGATGTCATTTTAGGATATAACCAGATCTTGATTGTAGAAGTGGACAAGCTAAAAATCACATTTGTGGTTGAGGACGACGTGTACGCCTATAGCTAACTGGATGTTGTTCGGGTTGTGCAACGCCCTTGGAAGCTTTGAAAGGATCATATTGCACATTTTTGATAAGATGTCCGTGGGAAATTTGAAGGCATTACTTGATGATTGGTCCATCTACAGTGGACATGACACTCACTTGGTAGCAAGAATGTATGGACTAGTGTCAAAAAGCTTGGTTGGCATCGAATTTGTAGAAATGTAGGTTCATGGTGCCTCAAGGGAAGTTGCTTGGACACATTGTGTGTAAGGCCGAACATTGTGTGTAAGGCCCGTCTGAAGACAAATTCAGATAAGGTAAGGGTAATTATTGAAATGGAACCCCCAATCGATGTGACAGGAGTCAAGTCCTTCCTCAAACACATCGGGTATTATTAGAGGTTCATAAAGAAGAATGTGCCAATGACATCGTCTAACGGATCCTTCGCGTGCTTGTTAAATAAATCAACAATGGGGTTAGTAGTAGAACTTCCTGCCTTCCATTTCCCCCTGCTGCTCTCCCTTGCTGAACTCTAAATGGATGAAGGAATGGAAGCTGAATTTGACAAAGTCCTTGCTCTCTGATGCAAGATACGCGTAGAAGTATCTCGTTGCCCCTGTAATTGCTAAATAGCTTGAACCTGTTGCCTACCAGCCAAAGATTTAGGCACTGAAACTGCACTATCATCAGGAATGCCCCACAGTTTGTATATTTCAATTCTATACTTCACATTTTCAGCATTTACTAGGAATTTGCATGAACTCACACCATATCCAGTCCAAAAGAGAAGGTGTGAATTAACTCGAGAAATGCTGCCAAACCATTCTACGCCACAAAAATTACATTTCCATTTTCGTGTGCCACCACTTGTAGCCGTAGGGAGTGAAACTCTGATTGCAAATTGTTTTAGAAGGGACTTTGGATCATAAGGACCCCTAGCAAACTGTGCCAAAGTCTCAGAGGGGCAATCAATGGAAGGTACTCCTGGTGCAACATAAGCATGTTCAGATTGGGCTTCTGGATCAACCTTCTGCTCACTTCCCTCATGCTTAGGCTCATACTCAAATATACTTGCACTTCCCTCATGCGATTCCATGTCTTCTCCACTTCGACTAGAGGCCATTTAGACATTGTATTTCACAAAATGATAAATTTCAGCCTAGTTAGTAATTTAAAAAAAGAAAAAACTAGTTTCAGCCTAGTTTAGAAATTGAAATAAGTTTCAGCCTAACTTAATAACAAAATTTAACATAATGCATATTGCATTCAAAATTTCAACATTCAAACATTTAGATTTATGAATCGTGTTTTATCATTTTTAATTTTAAAAAACAACAATGCATTCAAAGAATCAAAGTTCAAACAACAAGTTACAAAAATAAAAAAAACTATCAACAAGAATTTGAAATTCAAAAATGCGTTCAAATTTCAACATTTAGTTTTAGAAAAAAATAATTCGAAAATGAAAATCTGAAAATAAAACAAAGAAAATAGTAAAAACCTTACCTTGTGCTTGATGAATCACTTGCAAAATAGAATCTTCTTGCTCCTCTTGATCTTTCAATCACTTGCAAAATCACCCTCCAAGGTCTTTCAAACTCTTTTTCTCATCTTCCTCTTAGCTGTTGCAAAAATATGAATGCCAAATGAAGTATATGGGACTTATGAAGGCTTAGAGGGCCCTATATGGGACCCACATCCTTTTAGGGTTCCTTAGGAACCAATTAGAAAAAAAAAAAACACTTATAAAAATTTGCTTTTTAGGTTGCCGTGGCTGGCCGCACCCCGTCGCATCTTGGGTGTGGTCGAGGGACGTCGGGGCAGTCCCCAAGCACCATCCCCTGGCACCCGCATCTCGGAGCCACCTGCGCGATGCGGGGACGAGTGTGGTTGCGGTGTGGCGGGGGTGCTTGGTTGTGTGGAGTACCCGTCTCGGGATGTCCTTGCACTCGGTACTTCATGGTTTTGGCTCAGGTGCGCGTCCCCAGGTTTCATTGGTACAATGATGCTCGAGAATGGGTCGGGTGTGACACTTGCCAAAGGGCGGGGAAACCACTGAAGAGGGATTTTATGCCCCTAAACCCCTAGCATGCGCAAGAGTTATTCGAGCAATGGGGACTGGACTTTATTGGGCCACTGAAGGTTAGTCGTGCAAATAGGAATCGATATATTGTTGTGGCGACGGAGTATTTGACGAAGTGGGCTAAGGCATGAGCCTTGTTGGACAACTCAACTTTGAGTACGACAAGGTTTATATACGAGCAGATCATCACTCGGTATGACATTCCTATCCAATTGACTAGTGATCGAGGAGGGTACTTCGTGAACCATGTGGTCAAATTGTTGACAACTGAGTTCAAGATCTTTCACTTCTTGTCGAGCCCTTACTGTCCGAGAGAAAACGGGAAAGCATAAGCCACCAACAAGATATTAGTCTCAGTGATTTACAAGTCGTGTGGAGTTGAACAAGAAGATCGGAAGGGGAAGCTTTCGTTGGTGCTATGGGCCTACAAAACAACCTACAAAGTTACAACATGCTAGACACCTTTCCAATTGATGTACAACCAGGAGGCCATTGTACCAGTTGAGTTAATGGTACCTAGTCTCCAGATAGCTATCAAGAACAGGTTGGGTGATATGGTAACCCTAAGGGAGTGGTCGTATGCATTGAACAAGCTTGATGAGCGAAGGATGATGGCCCAGTGGGTCACCAAGGCAACCTGACAATATTGTAAACTCTAGTATGATAAGCACATTAGATGAATGAGGTTCAATCCTAGTTAGTTGCTGAAGTATAATGGGTGCAATGCACAGTAATTTTTAGTGGCTAATATTCGCCAATTGACTAATTTTGGAAATTTGAGAATCTAAATTCGACTAATAATTCAAGATCTAAGGCAACCTAAATCACCACATTTTTACAAAATTTTGATTTACAAATATTTAAATCGTAAAATAATTTATTTTATAAAAAACTTGAACTTGAAAATTCGCCACATTATTCGATACATGATTAGGCAAAATTTTATAAGTTATTGTAAAAATTTAAATTAATTCTCCAATAATATATCATAATGATTAGTTACTGTAGGGATCTATCACCAACTTTTAGTTGTCATTACTAACTTAAAGTATAATCTAGTGACCCTCATTATATTCTATGAGGTAAAAATGTTACTATTTGGTTTGTAATGCTTATGAGAGCTAAAATTTCTTTCGGATTATTGATTTCAATATAAATCAATGGTTTTGAAGAAATTTTGGGCCCCAATAGTATTTAAAAATATCAATACATTTGTCTCACACAATACAATGAGGTTATTAGATTGTATTTTAAACAAATGGTATCAAGTAATTATTACAGAGTCTATTCCTTAAACCCATTAAAGATTTCCACATTAAGCCTAATAATTTTCTATAAGAATTCTATTTTTTTTAATAGAAGTATTCACCATGGTGATTAATTAATTTATTTTTATTTATTGAGATTCACCAATGTTTTCTACAAAATAATTGTTATTCAAAAGTAATCGCCAATAAGAATACTTTTTTTTTTCAAAAAATTTGAGAGATTCGCCAATAGATTTTTTTTTTTCAAGAAAATGAAAGATTCGCCAAGATTTTATATCTTTTTAAAGAGGGGGGTTTTTTAAAGATTACTCTGGTGCAATGAGATCAAACCAGGCAAGTTCAAGGTGAGATGGTTGGGCCCCTACAAAATTCGGGAGGTCGAAGGAAACAAAGCAGTAAAGTTGTCAACTCTGGATGGTCAACTGGTCGCAAAACTGGGAAATGGGTTGAAGTTGAAGCTGTATTATGAAAGGAGACATCGGGGTGATCGAGTTTAAGACTAGACTAGAGGTAATAATTAAATTTCTCAAAAAAAAAAAAAAAAGAAAAAAAATTTATAAAAAAGAAGAAAAAGGGAACTCACCATATGGGTTATCATTGTATCGTCAAGAAAGACCGTACGAAGATTGCCGCACAACAGGGAAACGAAAAAAAAAGCCACAAATAAAAAAGACCATCATATGGTAAAAAAGGAGAGACATCAACCATAAAATTATTGTATGGGGGTGGGAAAAAGAAGCCACACAAAGGTATAAAATCACCGTACGACAATACACATGCTAGGGAAGGATAGACTGTGTGGAGGGGGAGAACAATGTTGTTGAGAGCTGAGAGGGATTTGCAGCGTCAGACTCAGCAAGTTCACCAGTTGCGAGAGCAGATGGAGGCATCTACACCACCCCCAACACCTTCTTCATCAGGGATGCTTTCTTGTCCCCTTGCGTCTTAGTTTCTTTTATGTATAAGTTTATTCCACATTTTTTTTGTGTAATCCAGAGATGACTTTCTTTTTGGGGGGGATAATGTTGTCGGGTAATTAGCATTTGTTAGTCAAGGGGTTGTTGTCGAGGGATCGACAGTTAGCTGATGGTTGCCAATGGTTGACACTCGACACCTCTTTATATATACGCATTGTACTTACCTTCAGGTGTTGTTATCGGATGTTATGTTATGGTGTGGTCATAATACTGTCTCTGAGATATATTGTAATGACTCTGAGATTAATGAATATGCAGTCCTGAGTTCTCTCAAATACATTGTATATGCTTTACTGTTATGTTTTACATGCATTATATTCTGTTCTGAACGTAGATCCCACAGGGCAAACAAAGTGTTCTAAAATCTTTGTATCCTAGTGCATTGCCTTAGCATAGGATTGCTTTATATGTCTCTCTCCCCTTTCGTTTCCCCAAAATCTGAAGAGCTGGCTTCTAAAATCCCAAAGGCTGTTTTACATAACGCAATCAGGTCCCACATCTGTGAAAGTTCTGGAAAGACCTCCATAAGTGCTAGCTTCAGAGCTCAACAATATCTTCTTCTATCACTGTTAGTAAATAATTTCTTTGTTTTGGATTCAAACCTTAAGCTGTTATCTGGATCCTTCTTCCATTCAATTTTTTGAAATAAAATTGCTGCTGGATTCTTCTGGTGTCAGTCTTCCCTCCATTTGATCTTGAGGCCTTCGGATTGTAGCAGCAGTCTTTTCTCTTCGTTTTTCTAAAGCATTGATTCCTCCTGTAATTTGGAGCCATAAAAAAATCTCCTGTGCAGTTGATATGCGTCCAGAGATAGAGCTAGGCAAGAGAAGTTGAAAAAAGAACTATGATTCACAAAGTGTAAAGGAACATGTTTGTAGAACAAGAGGGTAATTACTATCTTCAGCTCTAATCAATTTTACATGGAAGACGAGCCACTTTAGATAGAATGAAGATCCTACTTGAGAGTGCTATGTTATGTATCTTGACATATAACAAGCCACAACTACCTCAGATGCACTATCTGACATGTAATGAAGTAAACTTTAAGAATCGGTGTTTCTCGGTACACTTCTTCAATTGGAAGGATGATGAGTGGGTATGTATGTATTTGCACATTATAAAAATAAAAATTCAAAAAAAACATGGGCACTTAGTGAGAATATATATTGAATCTTAATGTTTTGTCCGGTGGCTTATTTGTTTACGTTGTCAAATCTATTATCAATTTATCAGTTCTGTTTTGAGCTTTCCTCCTCTTTGTGCATTTCTGCCAAGCTACATTATTGGTACTTCCTTGCAGGCCCCTGTAGGTGTACTTTTTGTGATTATGGTACTGTTACTTGTTCTTGTACCTCTCGGGTATCTCCTGGATTCGTCCACTATGCTGGGTTGTGCATGTACTGCTGTACCATGGCAGGATCCATGGTAGTCAGCATGATCCATCTGACTGTCAAACAACAGTCATAAATAAGATGAAAAAATATTAAAAACAAATATCATTAAAGAACTTAAAATAAACACATTGATGTAAATAAACCAAGCTAATTCATTTCTATTCTGTTCAACCTTATCATTAGTTATTTTATTTTTTATATTATTATTATTTTATACAAATGTACTGAAGCCATACTGAGTTGGGCTCCAAAACAATCAGTGAATCTCTTTGCTCATACACATACCTTACCTGTACCCTGGTAACTTAGCTACCAAGTATTACATATTCACCCATACACATACCATACCTGTACCCTGGTAATTTAGCTGCCAAGTTTTGAATTAAATATTCTGAGAAGTTGTTGTCTGCTTGTTCTTCTTCCTTAAAGTTTTGGCATGGTTTCCTTCATTCTTGGTCCCAACTCCCTTACCTTCTTATCTGTATAATCTGTACAATTGTGTGCACAGCTGAATTATGATTTGTTTTGCATCTGCAATCTTATATTAGGGCTTGGACACAGCCTTGCGGCTCTATGACTTACTGCATCTGTGGAAGTTTTTACTCAGCTCTAGCTTTTCTATCTGGCAACAAACATATTATGTCCCATAAAACATATTAAAAGCCCTCAAAATGCTCCAACTGCCACCTTAACATTCTTGAGCTGCTGTTGGCATTGAATTTTTTGTTCAGTCTTCCTTAAGATTTGTTTGTACGCTAATGCCTCCAGTGTCTATTTAAAATTTGTGCCCCAATGAAAAGTTTGAATAGAGCGTTAGTCAGTTCCTTCAAAAAGTGGCCAGTCAATTCCCCTCATCACAAATTATGTGTTTTCCTCCATAGCAGGAGAGTGCAGTATGGTGTCTCCATGATGCCTATCCAAGTAAGCTGTTTATAGAACATCATGGTGTTAACCAATGCCCACTACATAATACCTTAGCATCATTAAATTCCAAATAGCACTTATTTGGATATAAAGAGCTGTACAGATGGCTGTGGTATGAAACATGCTACTATTACAACCACCATTACAGAAAGAAGGAAATTATGGATTATTGTTAATGTCAAATGATGGTACTGTGTATCTAAATTATCTAATACTTGTCAAATTCTTGCCATTCCTTTTTGGGGGATGCTGTTAGGCGATTTAGGTGTTATTGATAAAGATTTTATTGTTTGATGTGGAATTTTACCGCATATGTCTTGTAAGTGGATATATGTGAGTATCAAGCATGATACAAATTGTAAAATTGGATCTAAACTATTGTTATATCTGAAATGTGTAAACATTATAACAATGAACCCTTATTTTGCCTAGCTGTGTAGAGTTTCTTAGTGACGCACTATTATATTTGACAAGAGTGGTGGTTACATGATAATTATAAAAATTCATTGCTACCTGTTTCCAAAACAGACAATTTTGTGAATTGGATGTCTTGTTCAGTCTTTATAATCTGTTCCATTTGCTTGAGCAGTCTCAGATTGAGGAGTTAGGGGTATAGATGAATAAGATGAAAACAAATTTGGATGACTAATATTTGGGAAATTATTAGCAAATGATTGCATTTTCTTCTATGTTTTTTTAATCAAGTTCATAACAGATGCTTATTGACTTTGTTTTTCCACTTTGACCATGTTCGATAGTATTTTGGAGTTGTCAGTTTGCGGCCCGCCCCTCAAATTCTTCATTGCAGTTTTGGAAGCAAATGGGCGGAGTGGATATTGATGAAGGTGGTGTCATAGTAAAATCCGTCCATATGTCCATCAATTCCCATCAAGCTGTTCTCAAGGTGCATTTCTGAGTGATTGCTTAAATATGCAAATCTTCAAGAAAGGATATAACTATCCAGTTTTTTGGGTTAACTATTTACAGAATGAGATTGCTACTTTATAGTTCAATGCTCTCTTTGTTTATTGCACAAATTGTCAGGCATACTTATTTCGCTTTTTGTGAACATTAAGTACATTAATAATAAATATAGTGCATATTTATGTGCATTTTGTGACCTTGTTTTTTTGTTTATTGGAGGCTACTTTTAACTGAATAATTCTTTTGTTTAACTGTTATTTTCTTTGGCGTTAAGTTAATATTTTCAGATTTGTTGACTTGCAGAGATATGTAGCTGATGTTGGTAAAGCATGGCCTGTTTTGATTGTATGTGGGGGACTTCTGCCATTATTTCTGTCAGTGATTTGGTTGGTTATGATTCGCTACTTTGTTGGAGTGATGATATGGGCAACAATTGTTCTCCTCAATATTCTTACCTTTTCCATCACACTGTTTTTCTACACAAAAGGTCAGTCACTATTTAAAAACATAACTCGATATTATTGGAAAGAAAGGTACATTCAGCAACAAAATGCATGTACACAGTATGTTTGGGAATGCTTTTTCTTAGGAGGATCTGAATTAAGAAATAGTTAAGCTAAGAAGAGGAAAGGGACATGTTATATTCTCTTCAAGCTCTGTTTCCTATGTGGAATAAAAGCAAAATCTAGTATGGTTTTTAGGTTTGCTAGCATTTTCATCACCATGTCTTATCTGTTTAAGGAGTAGTTTAATTGTATAATGTGGAATACTTTTTTGTTTCAAATGTCCATTTAAGTTGTGTTTACTTCGATCAATTGTAAATCACAAAATTTTCATTGATATCTCTTGTGATACTAGTTTGTAAAGCTTGTTCTGTTATTCATAAATCTGCCTATATGTAGTTGATGAATGTGAGATCTGAACATGATGGTTGTTAAAGTATGATCATTCTTGTAGTTTTGAAGAACTTGGAGGATTTGCCTTTATGATGAATTCAAACTATGCAAGTGAGCTGTGAGCCTAGTACTCAAGCCTTCTCTCTATTTCTATATTCTTTGAACTATAATGGAGGAAAAATGAACCAGGACCGATTTTCTGAATGACTAGAGTTAATGGACTGTGTTTGCATTGTTTCTTCGAATAGCAGAGTGGGTATATGGAAGACAGCTTGTGCCTGAATATAAGTCACATCTGTGATAACATGAATAAAGGGAAAAGTGTTAGTTTGTTATACAATTTCTTTAGCTATAATGTGCTACAAGAAGAAAGCAGAAACCATTTATGAGAAAAACATATAAACTAGAGCACTAGTTATATGCTCATAGTCATTCAAACCAATATATTATCAGTCAGTTATTCAGAAAATTTGTTTATTTAAAGTTTTTAGTTGCAGTGCAAGTCATGATTACAATATTTATGCATTTTAAACATTATGAAAAATATCTTGCTGAAGGCCTTAACCGTTGCATGCTAGCTCTGGCCGGTTGTCAAGGATTTGCCTTTAAATATTCCTAGTTACTTTATCTCGGTACTATGTGATGAAAAGATGTGATCCCTGTTGTCTTGTTTGTGACATGGCAAAAACATTTGATGGAACATGTCAAGAGATTCATGGCCCATACAGGATGGAGATTGAGAGATTATTTGTGTGAAATTATTATCAATCTATCAAAGAATGGTTGGGTAAGGGTCTAAATATGAAATGGTCCTCTTCATTGCTAGTGAGTACTGCATGGTTTTTTTCTTCAATAGCTCCAGTAAAATTTTGACTAGACTTTGACATTATCACAATGATATTCTGGAATAGGTTTTTAAATTTCTTTTTGAATTTTGATTTGGCTGAAATTTGGTTGAGTTTTGATTTGCTGTGTTTGAGTTCAAGGTAAAAGATGTCTGTCAAGTATGAATACCAATAGTAAATACTATGGACAGTATACTTAAAATTAATTAATTTTAAATAGAAAAGTAAGTAAATATATATTGTGATTAATTAAGAATTTAAGAGGAATGGAAAATTCAGGAAAAAGGTAAAAATTAGGGGAATTTGGCAATATAGTAAAATGGGTAAAGTTTGCTTAATTGTTTTTTGAATTTCAATATTTTAATGGAAAAGAATAGGTTTTAAATTTCTTTTTGAGTTTTGATTTGGCTGAAATTTGGGTGAGTTTTGGTTTTCCGTGGTTGAGTTCAAGCTAGAAGATGTCTGTCAAGTCTGAAGAGAGTATACTTAAAATTACTTAACCTTAAACATAAAAGTACTTAAATATATATTGTGATTAATTAAGAGGAATGAAAAAAGTCAGAAAAAAGGTAAAAATTGGGGGAATTTGGCAAATATAGTAAAATGGGTAAAGTTTCCGTAATGTTTTTTGAAGTTCAATATTTTAATGGAAAAGCTTTGCCTTAGCTATTGAAAATAATTAAAAAAACAATATTTTGATTGGAAATATTGTCTTTATTTTTAATCAAAGAAATCATGTGATTATATAATTAGATGTTAGAGCTATATAGTTGGGTTGGGTGCCACTTGTATTTGATTATGAACTTTTTTTGAAATGAAGGAAGCTTCCTTGGTGGCCAACAAACCTTATAAATACTAAAATTGTGATTGTGAGTCTTCATTTCCTTTTGACTTCTTCCACCACTAGTAATTTTTAATTTTAGAAGATTGAATTCCTCAGACAAGTTTTGTAACTCCATAAGGAAGGCGTGTCTGCTTCATTTTAGATGGGAAATAGCATTAAAAACTACTATCAGTATTTACTTTCTAAAAGCATAGAAATCTTCTTCAAACATTTTCCGTAGTATTGTTTGTTTTTGCTTCTTGTGTTTGCCTAGTTTATTAGATCGATCTGAAGTTTACAGAGGAAACAAAATCATGGAAAGTACGTGTTGTACCTTGCACACATGCCCTGTTTGAAACAGGGACCCCCTTTCTTCCCTCATCTTTTTCTTTTTGGCGTGTTGTGTTTCTTTTTGTCGTGTTGTTTTCCAGTTCTACCGTTTGGGGTTTTTTGAGAGAGTTTTTGCCTTTGAATTCTTGTTGGCTTAGATGGGTTAATTTTTATGATTATCCAAGGGAAGAAGTCCTAAAATCTGTAAATTACAATGAGGGAGTCTTAAAGGAATTTCCTTTTTCACGGATTTTCCTTTGTCAAGGGTTTTTCTTTGTTGGGGATTTTTATTTTTTTGGGATTCCTTGTCTTCATGGAATCTTTGACATTTCCATACCTCCCTTAAATTTCTAACATTTCCACGAGCTCATCAAATTCCCAAAAAAGAGTTTGTGATCAAAACTTTAAACTCTCAATGAGTTTTGAAAATGTGAAAAACCTTTGCATCTTCTGCAAAGTCCTTGCAAAATCTTAAGTCACCTATCTCTGTGGGAACTTTCACATTGTAGGGGAATCTAGTCTCCCGTGGAAAATCCAAAGTTTTGAAAATCTCTCAATATTCTTTGGAAGGCCAAAACCTTCTAAAATCCCTGAAGCTCAATTCTCCTAAAATTCCTTGGAAGGTCAAAATCTCCTAAAATTCCGTGGAAAACCAAAATCTCATAAAATTCCTTGGAAAGCCAAAATCTCATTAAATCCCTTGAATAGCTCAAATTTCTGAAATTCCAGGAGTGTCAATTTCTCAGCTAACCATTATATTAGGATTCCACACAAGGGTGTGATTTTGTACTCAATTTGCATTCAAATCAATCAAATTTAATGTAGAACATATTTGCACTCATTTATGGACTTATTGGACACATTTTTTCATTGAATTTTGCAAAAAAATGTGTTTCTAATGAAATTTAAGCTTAAGTTGCCAAATTTTTGCCAAGTCGCAATTTTTAGGCTTGTCGAGTTCTTGTTGAGTCCAAGTTTTTCAACTATGGTCTGTAGCATTGCCAAACGGAAGAAGTAGCTCAAAATGATTTTAAAATTATTATTATTTTATTTTTTTGACTTTGTAAGTTGATTATTCCACCTGAAAAGTCGACCCTAATCCTAAATTTGATGATGACGATGATCCTTATGAAGACCCATATAATGCAGATTGGAGATTTTATAATTTTAACATTGAACAATGAATATCTATCATGACATTCAAGTCTGGAAAATTGATATTGAAGAAGTACTTTTTATTGTTATGGTGGTTTTGTTTATTATATACACATCGTGGTATTTTGAACGTAATTCCTGTTTTTGGCTGCAAATATGTATAAATTTTTTATTTTTATATATTTCTTCAAAGGGTGTATTGAAGAAAAACACAACCCCAAATTTGTTTTTGCTATATTGGTAATATCCGAACCCAAACTGGTAACTAAGAAAAGTACAATTTCCTTTTAATATCAACTGATTTATTTTTTAAACCTTGAATTTCAACTAGATATGAGAATCTGTCACTTGAAGTTTGGAGTTTTTAACAATTCCTTCCTGTTATCTACAAATGGAATAAATTCTAAATTTCTACTTTTACTATTTGGGCTCATCACATCCTCTGTTGTATTTGTTGTCTCTTATCAAATACCAGTTTATGACTGGGCAAAGAGATGTTCTACCTTGGGGATTTAAGAGTTAAAAAGGCATTTAACAGTTTTATTAATGATGATTATTCCATGACATTTGCATTGGACAATGTCTTACACAAAAACCAGGAGGATCCTTAAAAACATATTATTACTTTTTTTGTATTAAAAAACACACAAAAAGTGAAAAGACACAACTAAACTAGCTATCTCTAAAATTGCATTTTTTGAAGAATTTAGAGCTTGGAAATGGCATGTCACCCCCATACACCTGCTCTACTTTTAATAAGCAAAAAATAAAAATTGTTTTGGATGTGCCATATGGGAAAAAAACATCTTTTCTTGACTTTTTTCCTATTAAATCTTGAGTAATCAAATTCAATTTATACTTTGATTTGCGAAGTCAATTTTGATTTTAAGTAGTGCTACTATGCTATAAACGATTTTGATTCACTGTTTGGCATTCATGGTGTGACAAATGACAGTGCATTTTCGATTATCAACTGTGTTCTTAGTTCTGTATTCAATTTTGTACCTTTTGTGTGTGTGTGTGTGTACTGCCAAACTTGAATTCAAACTGAAGTAGCAAACTGCCAAACTTGAATTCAAACTGAACCAGCAACATACACATATTTACTTGTAAAACTAAATTTGTATTTCAACCTTAATGAGATCACGAAGCTGAATATTATAATATATACTATAAGCATTCAGAATTTTGGTTCAATTGATTATCAAATTGTTTACATAAATGATAAAGTGAATTTCCTCTTCTAGTTTTCTATAATTGATTATTGAAATATCATATATTATTTTAGCCAGTCCCCAGCCATTTGAGAAAGAAATTGCTTCCCTTGAAACTTGCCCCTGCATCCACTCATCCCAAGCTTCTATAGAACACTGGTTATTTCTTTCTTACACAAAATAGTGCAACAGTGGAGCCAATCAGCCATTTCCATGTCATTGTAATGTAAACGGAGTAAATAATGTGTCCTTCACTTGAAAATGATTGGATAGATGGTGAATTAGTCAATTTATTACTTATCAATCAAGATAATTGGTCTCATTTATTGCATTAACTTGTAGAAAAGGGTGTTTTATACTTTCCTGAGCTTGGTGTCATTGTTTTGAAGGTACAATTACAAACTAATAAAATAGGTGAAGACATGGTACAGTGGAGGAATTGGACCTCTATAAGACAATGACTTATAGTCTGATAGCAGTGACTTCGGTAGAGGCATTTATGTTTCTGGGTCTTTTAGGCAGATATTTTTGCTTTCTAGAACAGATTTTGGTTCAGGTGCATGCCTTTTATGAATTCGGTGCATAATATCTCCAAGATGAGAGCTAAGCTACAAAATTTTCTATAATTGCTGTATACTCACATTTCTTTGAAATGTTATTATTGTTGTTCTGTTCCTTTTCTTCATATGTAGTCCTTGTGGATGTATGATGCACATGTAATGCACAAGTGATAGGACAAAGAAGACAGACACTTTTAGTATTTGCAGACCAAGTCATATGCTTGTAAACAAAGACATTTTGAAAAGTACAAAGTGTGTTGAGGGTACTTCCCATAATCACTCTCTCCAGAAGCTTGCCTGAAATTTTAAGGGCTCAATTTTTGGTTAAGTATTTGCCAAGGTAGGTTCTGTGATGTTATCCAACTACTTGGAGGTTCCAGACTACCACCCATTATAAATATGGAGTTTATCCTATGAATTTGAGCTACAGGCTTAGATCAAACCTGAATAATTAAGCTGATTTCATAAGTTGGTAACAAGCCAGAAATGAGGCATTCAGTAGTTCAGTCTATGCCTTCTCTTATTTACCTTCTCTGTTGAGAGTTTCAACCCAATCAGAGTGAAGAACTGATGGGAAGTAGAAACAAATATTGTATGGGAATAGAATTTCCTACTTCAGTAATTCTAGATGTGACATATTTTAATTGTTTTATTGCTTCTCTTGTGCAGCTGGTTGGATTGGGCACGATGGCATCTCAACTGTCATTGGACAAAAAGCGGCAGATTATATAAAAGCAAATGGGAGGGTAAGCTCTACTTTTCTTGATGTATTATGTTTTCTTTAATTTAGTACATTGCTGATGGTTTGAATTTGAAATGTTTTAATAAGGAGTACTGAACATATATGTATCATTTTTTGTGCAGGAACTTGATCACCTAAGGGCCATTGCTGTACTCATGACAATCGTAATAGTAATTGTAATTTTGTCAACAATTGCCCTTATCAAACGAATCCTTATTGCTCCTGCTGTTTTAAAGGTATTATTCTGTTTAACTCTTATGAAATTGGAAAGTACTTTGTGATTTTTTGGCAAGATTCTTGTTAAATCTGTTCAATGTATTTTATATTTTTGCTTTACTACCGGATCATGTCAAAGCAGATTTAAGTTTCATACAGTATATGGGGCAGCAAAGAGAAATCACAAGGACAAGTCCAGAAAGGAGGCCATAAAACTCAAAATTTGGATTTGTAGCATGCTATGACCAAGTTGTCCCTTCCTACATCTGATGACAGCGGTAAAACAACTGCTTGTGCTTGGATACATAAATTAGACACCTTCCTAACGTTAAACCCATGAAGGAAACAGAGGCCATTAAATTTGCTACTATGCACTTGGAGAGGGGGCAGCATATGATTGGTAGCATCATGGTCTCATGACACAAGAACATTGATTGATCAATTCTTATGAGGAGTTCAATACTAAGTTAATTGCTCGATTTGACACGAAAGATATTGAAGTCTTCTATATAGAGTTGGTGCAGCTGAAACAGAGTTGTTCATTGGTTTCATTTATCAATGAGTTTCAGAGAATCTCAGTAATGGTTTTAGACATGTTAGAGAAAAGGAAGGTAATGCTGTTCACTGAAGGCTTGAATGAAACATTCAAGTGAATTGTGAAAGTTATCAAGCCAAACACACTATAGGAAGTGATTAAGATGACCCTTGATCTAGATACCTCACCTTCTTTCATATAGCCACCCAAATAGAATTTTAAGTGGTCAAAACCAAATCTGTAGTCATATAATCAGAATAAAAATACACCTCCTAGAATGGACATGGAGACTAGAAACATGTCGAGAAGGAAAAAACTTTGTTTTACATTCAAGGAACCTTGGACCCCCGATCATAGATGCCTAGGAAAAGGCAAGGTACACTACATTGAAGTTGTTTCAAAGGGAGAAGATGAGCAGAATGAGGACAGCAGGTCTGAGGGCAGTGATAATGAAGAGAGCAATGAGCAGCCCACGGTAGAAAATAATGAAAAACAAGTAGCTGATCAGCCCCCTGTTACTATTGCCACACTATTGAGAGTGCCTACATGTCATCCTTTTTGTTTGAAAGGAGTTTTTAGAGGGCAGCGAGTTATTTGTCTGTTGGATATAGGTGCTACACATAACTTTATTGATGTGCGTACAGTGGCAAAATGAGGATTATAAGTTGAGGAGATTCTAGGATTTGATGTTAAAGTTGTAGGTGGTGACTTTTTGAATTGGTTAGGGAGGATGCCCGAGCTTAAAATACAGTTTGATGATTACATATTGGTGGACCACTTTTATGTCATCAAGTTAGGAGGATTGGATGTGATCTTGGGTATGTAGTGGTTACAAATTGTTGGCAGGTACACGATTGATCATCATAAAAAACAATTGAAATTCATGAGTGGTGATCAGATTGTAGAGTTGAAAGCTATGCCAGATGGTGGACCTAGGATTGTTTCAACTCATTGAATGGAGGCTATACTTAGATATGATGACATTGAGTGGGCAGCAATTAAGATGACCCTTGATCTAGACACCTCACCTTCTTTTATATATCCACCCAAAAAGAATTTTAAGGGGTCAATGTTGTTGGCATAAAATGAATGTATGGGTGTAATAAAGTTATGTTATGTTAGGTTAATCTCGGCAGTTAGTAACCGAGACCGTTACGACGCGACGATTGGTCGTGACCCTTTGGGGATTATATGTACACACTTGTTCCTGTGTTGTCGACACAAATGAAATGTACAAGCTCTTATGTTTATGAATGAAACAACTTATTGTCGTCTATGCTACGTATTTGAGTATCTAGTTGTGTATCTGTCTGTTACCCCATGAGGGTAAACATCTGGCGCCGTTGCCTAGACATACCCGGATGGCGAGTAGGCATAATGGGCTTACCCGTTAGTGCGATAAACCTAGAAGCCGAGGAGGCCCGTATCGAGTTGTACGACGGAGAGGATAATCTGGCACGTGACTTCTGAATTTTGTTTCAAGTAGCCCTTGAAACTCACGTCCGAAGGGAGGCAATGAACGGAGACGTCCCTGCAGGCGTAGTGTGGGACGCGATTGGGGCGAACCCTGCAGCGAACCGGTTGTTGAACCAACTTCCACGGTTGCTGGCACAAGCAGCACTTGCACGACGTATTCGGCAAGAGGAAATTGACCGTGAGGACCGCCGCTAGGAGATCCTCCGTGCATTCCACGCGCGAGAGCATCTTCGTCGCCGTCGGGAGGAGGGAAATGACAAACAGTAAAGTTCTTGAAGTTTGAGACGAAGGGGAACGGAACACAAAAATTCAATTGTAGTTCAATTGAGAATGTTGTAAAGCAACATGAATTAATAAAAAATAAGTGTTCTTTTTTTTGAGCAATGTGTATAGTCTGTCTTGATGCCCAATAATTTAAATAAAGATCGAAATAAGTGTTCTTTTTTTTGAGTCTGTGTATAGTCTGCGGGATTTCGAAGGCGCACTGCAGGCACTGATTGAAGCCTTTAATGGGTTCTCGAAGACCAGCACCATACCATATTTGGGGCATTCAGTGACGGTCTCATTTACAGCAGTAGAGTTCCGCAGAGTCTTCGGATTACCAGTGGATTTGAAATCCAAGAAGATGGCCATGGAAACCAGAGATTTTTATATCAGGCTGGTTTGCAGGGAGGACCTCACACCCGCAGAGAAGGAGTCTCTCCGAAAGGCGTCTTATCACCGGGGGATAAAGAAAACATTCATTCAGGAAGGGCACTGGCGCGCACTTATGGATGTGGTTAAGAGTAGGCTTACGGGGGCTAGCCGTGCTTCAGATATTTCATTTCAACAGGTGGCGTTGATGAATTTGCTTCTGGGAGGTAGGCAGTATGACTGGGCGACGGTGTTAGCAGAGCGGATGTACGCATTCATGACTTTGCAGCACCAAACATTCTACATGCCACATTATGCCATTGGCCTATTCTTGGATGCTGCAGAGCGTTAGATCCCAGCAGAGATTTTAGCATCCGAGCTCAAGCCGGGACCCTTGGTGCCAGGTGAACCCCCAATCATGCGGTGGCATCACTTAGATACACCCGGAGGCCAGAAGATAGGTCCGGGGAAACGTAGCAGGCCGGAAGCAGAAGCGAGTGGAGACACGGACAGTGGTCGGGAGGCAACTTCCGAAGGGGACAGCAATGCGAAGGACGATGATGAGGACGTGCGGATGGTGTCAGCAACCCCATTATTATTTCTCCGTCCGGTACCCTCCAGTGGGACCACACTTGCTTTTGTACTCGGTTCCACTTCCATTCCAGCATTTGGCCACATCCGGATTCCAGTGCAGTTATCCGTACCTGTGGCCACGCCTGTAACTGATACGATAACATTACCGGTGGCCACGTCAGCAGCAGAGACGGTAGCAGTTCAGACAGTCGGCGATCAGCCAGTAGAGGTTCCCACAGTAGCCGTTTCCATAGAGAGAGCTGCCAGTCCGGAGGCATTACCAGAATTGGAGACAGGAGAGAGCGAGGGTCTCCCTGTGGGTAGAGATTTGGTCGAGATGATGGAGCAGTTTGCTGATTAGGGCAGGACGGAGTTGGGTCAGGTACAGCCGGAGGCGACTGGTGGGGACTCCGTGTTGATTGAGTCCGACCACAGTGGAGATGAGGGAGTGCCCAGAGAGGGAGAGCTGGTGACTCTGAGTGAGCCATCTGTGTTAGATCGGGCAGGAGCATTTCTAGCATGGAGGTCTGTCACACCAGTAGCACGGGGACCTACTATTATGTCTCCCTTCCGAGATGACTTCCAGCCAGTAGTCAGTGGGAGTGCAGAACCTGAGATCTCCAGGAGGCCGGCACGGAAGGGGAAACCGGTGGAAGTTCTGATGTCGGAAGATCTGGCAGTCCACATGAACAATTTGGAGAAGGTGATTGGTAGTGGTCGGCAATTGGTGTAGACCATCCTCACGGCACGGGATGAAGGAGCCACTCGGGAGAGGGCTCGGGAGGCCGCAGAGAGAGCTCGGGAGGAGATGGCCGCCGAGCTAGCAGCAGAGCGTCGTGCTTGGGAAGAGGAGCGTCGTGCTTGGCAGGAGGAGCGGGCACAATTGTTGGCAGAGCGGGAGGCAGCCAATGCTGCAAAGGCTGTGACAGAGGCAGAGTGTCAGGAGGCTAAGGTAGAATGTCAGGAGGCTGTTTCGATGTTGAAGGAGGTAGTGGAAGTGAACTCACAGCTCCAGGCGGACCTATCTATCCGTACGCAGCAGGTCTACCAGTTGAGGCAGCGGGCTACATCGTCAGCGTCCCAACCATCGGTTCCAGGGATGCCCCCTTCTACTTCTACTTAGCTGCTTTTTGTTTCTTTTATTTGTTGTAAGTCGTCGGAGACGACTTGTTTTTTGGGGGGGATGATGTTGTCGGCATAAAATGAATGTATGGGTGTAATAAAGTTATGTTATGTTAGGTTAATCTCGGTAGTTAGTAACCGAGACCGTTACGACGCGACGATTGGTTGTGACCCTTCGGGGATTATATGTACACACTTGTTCCTGTGTTGTCGACACGAATGAAATGTACAAGCTCTTATGTTTATGAATGAAACAACTTATTGTCGTCTATGCTACGTATTTGAGTATCTAGTTGTGTATCTGTCTGTTACCCCACGAGGGTAAACAGTCAAAACCAAATCTGAAGTCATATAATCAGAGTAAAAATACATCCCAGAATGGACATGGAGACTAGAAATGAGTTGAGAAGGAAAAAACTTTTTTTTACATGCTAGGAACCTTGGACCTGCGGTCATATATGCCTAAGAAAAGGCAAGGTACACTACATTGAAGTTGTTTCAGAGGGAGAAGAGGAGTAGAATGAGGACAGCAGGTCTGAGGGCAGTGATAATGAAGAGAGCAATGAGCAGCCCACGGTATAAAAAAATGAAAAACAAGTAGCTGATCAGCCCCCCGTTACTATTGCCACACTATCAGGAGTGCCTACATGTCATCCTTTTTGTTTGAAAGGAGTTGTTAGAGGGCAGTGAGTTATTTGTCTATTGGATATAGGTGCTACACAACTTTATTGATGCGCGTATAGTGGCAAAACGAGGATTACATGTTGAGGAGATTCTAGGATTCGATGTTAAAGGTTGCAGGTGGTGATCTTTTGAATTGCTCAGGGAGGATGCTTGAGCTTAGAATACAGTTGGGTGATTACATATTGGTGGATGACTTTTATGTCATCAAGTTAGGAGGATTGGATGTGATCTTGGGTATGTAGTGGTTACAAATTGTTGGCAGGTACACGATTGATCATCATCAGAAACAATTGAAATTCATGAGCGGTGATCAAAAGGTAGAGTTGAAATCTATGCCAGATAGTGGACCTAGGATTGTTTCAACTCATCGGATGGAGGCTATACTTAGACATGATGACATTAAGTGGGCAGCGATTAAGATGACCTTTGATCTAGACACCTCACCTTCTTTCATATAGCCACACAAAAAGAAATTTAAGGGGTCAAAACCAAATTTGAAGTCATATAATCAGAATAAAAATACACCTCCTAGGATGGACATGGAGACTAGAAACGAGTTGAGAAGGAAAAAACTTTTTTTTACATGCAAGGAACCTTGGACCTGCGATCATAGATGCCTAGGAAAAGGCAAGGTACACTACATTGAAGTTGTTTCAGAGGGAGAAGATGAGCATAATGAGGACAGCAGGTCTGAGGGCAGCGATAATGAAGAGAGCAATGAGCAGCCCACGGTATAAAAAAATGAAAAACAAGTAGCTGATCAGCCCCCCGTTACTATTGCCACACTATTGGGAGTGCCTACATGTCATCCTTTTTGTTTGAAAGGAGTTGTTAGAGGGCAATGAGTTATTTGTCTATTGGATATAGGTTCTACACATAACTTTATTGATGCGCTTACAATAGCAAAACGATGATTACAAGTTGAGGAGATTTTGGGATTTGATGTTAAGGTTATAGGTGGTGATCTTTTGAATTGCTCAGGGAGGATGCCTCAACTTAGAACACAGTTGGGTGATTACATATTGTTGGATGACTTTTATGTCATCAAGCTAGAAGGATTGAATGTGATCTTGGGTATGGAGTGGTTACAAATTGTTTGAGGTACATGATTGATCATCATCAAAAGCAATTGGAATTTATGAGTGGCGATTGCAAGCTAGAGTTGAAAGCTATGCCAGATGGTGGACCTAGGATTGTTTCAACTCATCGGACAGAGGCTATACTTAGACATGATGACATTGAGTGGGCAGCCTAGTGTTTTGTGTCCACTAAGTCCACACTAGGCAGGGAGCAACAACATCATGTAGACATATAGACCATAGTTACAAGACTCGGTATCGCCTCAAACTTGGCAAGCTGGTTTTGGGCTCGGACTCAGACTTCATGCCCGTACTCGGTAAATTAAAAAACCCATGAAACTCAAAGATTTTTAAAGATTTAAAACTTTTTTCATGCATCATTCAGTCAATTAACATCAAAGACACAATAATTGAGATAAATAGAAGCTACTTTGCGCACATACACAAGTTTACATTGATCACATAACTATAAATGCGAATTTTTGAAGGAAATAAGTTAATTGTTAAACTAGTTACTAAATAACACATTAGAAATCTGAAATATAAATAGTGTCACTGTCAAAAGTCCACAATATTCATGGAATATAAAATCCATGCAATCAAAAGTTCCAAATATATATCAAAATAAAAGCTAGAGCTTAGAAGACTAAGGCCCTATGTCTTCCTGTGTGTATGCCTTAGATAGGTCATGGAAGTTTCTGCAGCCATCTTCTGTCCCTGTGTCTGAGGCTCAACCTTAGTGGCATCCTCATCATCCTCAGATCCCTCACTCTCATCCTCAAGGTCGTTCACTGGATCTCCTCGCGCTGTAGCCTCCTCCTGTGGCATTGATATTGCCTCTGCCTCTCGATCCACCTGATCAACCCATTCCAAGTTGTTGTTGCATATAGCCACGATCAGATAAATTCATATTATAATGTATATATATCAATTAGAGAAATTCATACATATTTTTGATCAGATTAAAGAAGAATATATATATCAATATATATATAATGATAAATATATTATTATTATTATATATATATTAATATATATATACACGATTTTCTTTATGATCGAATCAATTTGATAAAGATGAGTATTGAATCATAATTGATATTAGATCGGCATAAAACCCAATAACCATTAGTAATGAATCGGTATTAAACCTGATAACCATTGGTAATGAATTGGTATCAACCAATTAGTATTGGTAATGAATTGGTATCACCCGATAAGTATTGAAGCGGTGTTATGTTTCAGATACAATGTATTATCAAAGGACGTGACTATGAGTCACACCTATGATAAGCGTGACTCCTCAAGGAGTCACGTCTATCATAGACGTGGCCATTCACTCCAGCATGTATAAATATTGATCGGTCTGTTCATTATTAGCTCCGAAATCAATAACTGCAAAGTACTGTGAACAACAATACAGTTTTGGATATACTTCTTCATTGCAATATAAGCATAGTAAAATACAAGTTTGCATTTACTTACATTCAGTTTTAGACTCTTGCAAATAAACATCAGCACTGTTAGAGTCATTAGATATATATATATATATATATATATATATATATATATATATATATATATATATATATATAATCAACATTGCATATATAATTAAATTGAAGTTTGAATAATAAGTTTGCCTTGAATTAACACAAGTCTTCATCACTGAAGACATGATCATCAATCTCAGTGTTCCACTCTGCTAGTGGATCAACCTCCTCTAAAATGATAGATGTGTCGGTGCCCAAGATCTATTTATGATGAAGGCAAAGGTAATAATGCACAAACACAAGATCATTCATCCTTTTCACTGCCAAACTATAGTGCTTCTTCGAGTGTATATGCTCGAACATACTCCAATTGCGTTCGCATCTTGAAGCACTACATGGCTGGCTCAAGATATGAACTGCAATCCTTTGTAAATTTGGCACTGTATTACCAAACATCTCCACCATGCATCTAAGACAAGATATTTTAAAAATCAATTCTATAACTTTGACTTTATCAATGTAAAATGGTAATATAATTAGAAATTAGAATTTAGATTTTAGATTTTAGAATCATAGATTTTTACTTGGCATCAATAGTGTCTGATTTTTCTTGCATAAGTCTCGTGAGAATAAGTCTCCTTGTGAAGTCCTATACATTTCTATCTCTTGGACTACATATGTTCTAATTGATTCATTGAGTGACATTTTCTCTACAACATCATAGAGCCCACTCTAGACCTCATCATTGACCTTAAAGCTGGGCTGAATTGGAATGCTGGATTAAGGAAGTGGGCAGCTGCATGTATAGGCCTGTGAAGTAGATTGTGCCATTGTCGATCAATGATAGCCCATATGGGACCATAGTTATCCCGATTCCCTGCATAAATTTTTCTAATGGCCTCTTTCACCCTATCCATGCCTTCTTAAATATATCCCATTGCGAGCTTCTCTTCATCAACAATTCATAGGAGAACAAGAGGCTCTATGAACTGTAATTATTGTGAAAGTAGAAAGTTAGAAACATTAAGCTTTAAGTTTTACTTTAAAAAATGAACAATGAACATAAAAAAGTTTGAACAAAAATGATGAAATGAAATGGAAATGAGGACAAAATGGAAAGTTACCTCCACAATCTCCTTGGCCGGTTGCCAAAAGCCACTCATAAAAAATCCGATCAATCGTCTCACTCCCTGCATTGGTCTTTGCATATGATGATGCAATCCACTCGTCACTTACAAACATGCATTTCAAAGTGCCCTTGTACATAAGCAAATATTGCAACGTGAGAAAATTTGTTGCAAATCGGGTGACTCCTGGATGAGACAACTCATTTTTATTTGGGAACTTCCTTGTAAGGTTGAGGACCCAAGTATGATTAGATGTGAATTTACAAATATTCGTTCCTTGCTCTACACATATTTTTATCCAAGTAAGTTTGCCAAGATCCTCTAACATGAGGTCAATGCAATGAACAACACAAGGGGTCCAAAATAAGTGGCGGTGCCTCTCCATAAGAAGTTTACCTGCAACAACATAATTTGCTGCATTATCCATGACTATTTGCACCACATTCTCCTCACCCACCTCCTTCAACACTTCCTCAATTACCTCACAAGGGTACTCAACATTTTTTGTTTTATTTGAAGCATCAATTGATTTCAAAATCACTGTGGCATTTGAGGAAAAAAAAAAGCAATTTAGTACAATCATAATTTAAAAAATTAATCACTAAATCAATAGTTTACTACTAGTAAGTAGTACTAAGTACAAGTTCTACAATTACCTGATGAGGAGACAAGAAAATTAAGCAGTGTTCTATTTCTTTTGTCGATCTAGCCATCAGTCATCATTGTGCAATCCTTCCTCCATACCTTATGTTGCTCATTTGCAACTTTTACATCAGCCACCTTTCGGGTCAAAATAGGACCTTTTAGCTCCTCATCATTAGGGGCTTTAAACCCCGAACCACAAACAGTAACAATATCTATTGCAATTTATCAATAAGGAGACCTAAAACAAATTAAATAAACACTATAACTATACTATTAAGTTTTACGTTCAACTTTAAAAATGAATATAATGAATGTGGCATATTCTTGAGTCTTAAAAGCAAGAAAAATAAGACAGAAATTAAAATAATAACAAGTACCTTGCTGTGTACTAAATGGAATGTTGTTTTAGAAAACCAAATCTCTAAGTGCCATTTTCGCAGCCTCATGCTTCTCCTTATTCCAAGCCATGCTCTCAAGTGATGGTTGGGCACCTGGAGTTGTGCATGGAACAAAAATGGAATCTAGTGTGGATTTCTTCTTACGAATCCAAGACCCAATGGTCATATTTGCACTTGCAGTACCACTACTAGATGAAGGTAATGGAGAATGAAGACTTGAAGAGCTCTCTCCACCTAAGTTTGCTATTTCTTTGTGTTGCTTCTTTCTTAATTCTTTTTTGTCTTCATGGGCCTCTAAATGAGCTTGCATTTCATGTCCAACCTCCGGGGTTGCTATTTGACATGGTTTAGCATCATGCCCTGATATATGTGCAAGGTGATATTTCAACCTGTTAATACCTCCCCCATAATATGTAACATGACAATGCCAACATGTAACTACTTTTTTTGAGCCTAGGATGACATGTTTCCAAGCCTTATCCCTTGCTACACGAATAGGGTCTGCATCTGGGTTAATTCGAGGCTTAGATGAACTACCCTCAGGCTGATACGTTATGTTGCTGCTGCTGCTGCAATATATCATAAATAACAAAAATAAGCATCTACAATAATGAAAATCAAAGACTAGGGCTTCTTACTTTTCAAGTTTTTCAATCAACATAAAATGTAGCAAATTTAAGATTCTAAAGAGAAACAAATGTAAACAAAATGGAAATATGAAATTTGAATGTAAAAAATTCATAAAACACAAAAATGTAACTCACCTCTTCAAAATTGCTCCAAAAATGAAGAATGCAACTCAAATTTATAGAGGCCTCCTCCAAATGCTTCTTTCACCTCCTCTCAATGTGTCATTACAAGTTAGAAACTAGCACAAACAATCAACAATCAACATATGAGAGCCAATCTATTTGCTAATCTATTTTCTAAAACTCCTTTATTCTTTTCCCAAACCTTTTTTCTCTCTTCTAAGTCTTTGCAAATGATAGAATGACTTTTTAGGTCTTAGAGAAGGCATATGACAAAAAAAGAACCATTAAAAACATTTAATTTAATTTTTTTTTTGCTTTTTGTTTGTGTTGGACGCGATAGAGTTCGGAGCACGGGACTCGCCGAGTCCACTAAGTCCTAGGACTCTGCGAGTCCTGCAAGACTCGGCCAGGACTCAACCAAGGCAGCTTGCAGAGTCAAAAAGACTTTGCAAGCCTAACTCGGCCTGGGACTCACAGAGTCCTGTCAGGACTGGTAGAGTCCTGTATCTATGAAATAGACAGTGCTTGATAAGTACAAGGGAGTCTTTGGAGATATTCCTCTAGGTAGACTGCCTGATTTTGGGTTTGAGCATGTGATAGAGTTGGAGGGGGGCTAAGCACATCATTGCCACACCCTACCGCCAGCCGAGACATTTTAAGGAGGAAATTGAGAAAACAATTAAGGAGTTACTGGCCATGGGACATACTAGATCAAACTCCAGTCCACTTGCTTCTTCAGTGGTTATGGCGAAGAAGGATGGTACTCTACAGATGTGCATTGAATACCATGCTTTGAATAAGAGGACTGCTAAGAACAAGTATCCCATTCCTCGTACAGATGAGGTACTGGATGAGTTGCATGGAGCTGTTTACTTTTCAAAGATAGATCTTCGATTGGGATACCATCAGATACATGTCCATGAGGAGGATGTTCATAAAACAACATTCATATGCCGCTACAGACTTTATGCGTTCTTGGTGATGCCTTTTGGAGCACCTACAACATTTGGATGAGGTATTGAGCATCATGGAAGAGCAATTCTTATTTGCTAAGGAATTGAAATGCGAGTTTTCTTTGATGAAGATCTTATATCATGGGCATGTGATAGGGGATAATGGGGTCAAGGTGCATCAGGAGAAGATATAGGCAATTTTGGATTGGCCGCCATCGAGAAATGTTTCAGATTTGAGAGGATTCCTTGGGCTTTGTTCTTACTACAAGAGGTTTTTTAGGGGGTTCTCTCAGCTTGCAACTCCACTCATAGATCTTACACAGAAGAGAGCTTTCAGATGGTCAGATGATGCACCGGAGAGATTTGATCGACTTAAGGAGGTTTTGAGTAGTTGCCTAGTATTAGCCCTTCCAGATTTCTCTCAGCCATTTGTGTTGGAGTGCGATGCTTTAGGTGAGGGCATTGGTGTAGTGCTTATGCAGAATTGACATCCCATTGCATATGAGAGTAGGAAGTTGAGAGATAATGAGAATTTGTACTCCACTTATGATAAGGGGATGTTTGCCATCATGCATGCGTTGACAAAGTTCAAACAGTACCTTAGTGGGGGGAAGTTTGTGGTGAGAATAGGTTATAACAATTTATGATATTTCTTGGAGCAGGAGTTAAATGAGCGACAACAAAAGTTGGTCAATAAGGTATAGGCATATGACTTTGACATTGAGTATGTCAAAGATGAGAACATTGTGGCTGATGCACTTTCCAGGAGACCTACTGCTACATTATGTTCCGTATCTGAGATTTCAGCTAATTGGAAGTCTCAACTCTTAGTTGAGTATTCCAAAAATACTTTTGCCTGTGAGCTTATGGATGGTCAGATTTAGGATGACAGGTATAGAGTGGTTGATGATGTGATTTATTATAGGAACAAGATTTATTTGGTACTTGAATCTAAACTTAAGGACAAGATTATGAGGGTCCATGATATGCCTTTAGCAGGTAATCCAGGGTATTTTAAGACCTATATGCAAATCAAAGAGAGATTCTCTTGGAAAGGTCTTAAGGATGACGTCCTTAAGCATGCTACAGAGTGTTTGACTTGTGAGCAGAATAAGTCGGAGCATGTGTTTCTTGTTGGATTATATTATAGCCTTTACCTATTCCCGAGCAGGAATGTGTCTATGGATTTCATCACAAGTTTACGAGGGTACATGGTAAAGATAGTATATTTGTTGTGGTTGATCGGTTGACTAAATTTGCCCATTTCTATGCCATTGTAGCTGATTGGACAGCCTCTCAGGTGGCAGAGTTATGTTTTAAAGAGGTATTTAGATTGCATGGTCTAGCCAAGGCCATTATTAGTGATAGGGACAAGAAGTTCCTCAATACTTTCTGGCAGGAGTTTTTTAGATTGGCAGTGACAAAGTTGACTCCTAGTACCAGCTACCATCCTCAAACAGATGGTTAGACGAAGATCGTGAATAAATGGGTGGAAGGTTATCTTCGTAATTATGTTGTAGGTCAGTAGAGAGTGTGGGTCAAGTGGCTGTATCTTGGGGAGTATTATTATAATTCTATATATCACATGACTATTGGCTAGTCATCTTTTTAGGCTCTCTATGGTTATGAGCCTTTGTCTTTCATTAATTTGGCTTTTGATGACAATAGGGCTCCGCAAGCCAAGGATTGGTTACAGGACCATCGGTATATTCTTAAGGCTCTCAGAGAAAATATCCAACATGCACACAACTAGCAAAAGATGTATGTTGATTGCCATAGGACAAAGAGAACTTTTGAGGTTGGAGATATGGTATTTCTACACCTTCAGCCATTTAGGCATAGTTCATTGAAGAAGAGTGGTGCAAAAAAGATTAAAACCTAGGTTTTATGGCCCATACAAGATAGTAAGGAGGATTGGAGAAGTGGCATATGAGTTTGAGTTGCCACCTCATAGTCGGATTCATAATGTCTTTCATATTTCTTGCCTCAAGAAGGCTATTGGACAACATGTGACTACTCCTGGATTACCTCCTTTGGATGAGGAGGGGAAGTTGATCTTGGAACTTGCTGAGGTGTTGGAAGTGAGAGAGAAGCAACTGAGAAATAAGGTGATCATGGAAAAATTCGTTCGTTGGAGGAACTTTCCACTTGAGAATGCAATGTGGGAAGGTGAAGATATTCTATAGCATCCAACTTTGTGATTGCTTCAGGGCAAGCAATCTTGGGAAGGGAGGACTGTAACGTCCCCTTCTTTTCCATAATCTCTCCAGGAGCTTGGTTAGCCTATTTTCCCATCCTGATAGGCTAATAAATTAACTTAAAAGGGATGCCTTCCAGTCATAGCTTTATTTGAGGTGAAATGGAGAAAAAATTAATATTATCTAATGGTTCATAAAGTTAAAGTCACTTTATATTATAAAATTAAAGTGACTTTATAAAGTGGTTTTATAACTTAAAATGACTTTTATCCCACCTTGCTAAAAGTGCAAGTGTTCATTGACTTGAGAAGATATAAAAGTGAGGCTATCCTTTTGTTTGGGTTATGGTATGAGACTATTTTATTGAAGCTATTAGTCTTGTTGCTAAAATACAGTGACTGGATAGTTCTAAGGACGAAAACCCTTGGAATCAAGAGGTATGGACGAAAACCCATTGCTTCAAAGATTGGTGGATTCATATAGAGTTCACATATAAACTTAATTGTGGAAGTTTTGGTTTGAATAAGAAGCTATGATGCAGATTGAAGGTGACATGAATAGTGCTGTGAACAGTAACATGAAGAGTGTTGTGAACAGTAATGTGAAGAGTGCCGTGAACTATGCATTAACAATGTCGCGAATAGTAATGTGAACAGTGCTGGTACAGTGCATGAACAATGTGTTTGTCTATGTTCGGGGCAGATATTTACATGTTATCCATTGATATTCACAGCCCCGGTGCGCATGAGTTACATATCAATATCCATCTTGATTCTGTTTGAACTGTATTTGGACGTTTTGTTTCAAGGTGTCATTGCTGTTAAAAAACAAAGTTGTTAGTGATTAGTCATTTTTGTGCATTGACATATCCTAGATTTCTTATTAGTTAGCAAGTTGCTGGTTGAAATATGTTAGGAGCTAGCTGGTCAAGTGTTTGACAATATGTCTATATGATGCCTCTAATTAACAAGAACAAATATTGAATGCAAAGTGTTTGGCATAATGCCTATGCCTAATGTAGAAACGTTTTCAGACTTTTTATATATTTTGCTAGCATGTTTTATGACAGCATGATGAAGTAATGTTTTTGCAAATACCTTTAAAAGGAAAAATCAGTATTTTGTGACTAAGCATGACAAGTATTTGACAGAATTACAATACATAGTGTTTGTATTTTATAATGTGATTTGGTGCAAGAAAAATTGGAAATTACAGGACAACCCGTGCAAGACAATTGTCTGACAAAATTCCTCCGGGCTTATTGAGTATTTAAGGACAAATATTGGCAGGGGATCTTACAAGCATCATGAGTGCCAATACCCAAGGTCACCCCCATAACACCTTCTGGACTTGCCATGACTTTCAAATCATCATTATGCTCAAGTGGAAGATTGTTGTCATAGAAATCAGTCCTGTGGGTTATAGGCCCAGTTTTTCGTGAAAGCGAATCATTTATAAGCTGCAAATTACGATTGATCTATCATTGTGCTTGTTTAAGGTTTTTCATTATTTTCTCTAGGTAGGTAATAATCTTCCGTCCTTAATTCTAGCCATGAAACTATCTCACTGCCCAACTAAAAAACAATCCCAACTGTAGAGTGTTTATCACTCAAATTTTCAAACATGTGAGCTCAATGCTTTCCAACCCCAGCAGGATGGCAGGAAACCGTTCTGATACTACTGTAATAATCCCTCGGGTTATCCAATTCAACACCTTGCAAATTTTTTGACAATTTTTTGATGAGTTTGATTCTCAGAAGGTATTTAGGGTATTTTGCTTACTTCTTTGCCAATGAACAAATAATTTTGAATGCAAAATATATTGAAATAATAGACTGATAAATTAATTCAGAATTCTGATCTTCATAACAGCAAACGCTAATACCAAATTCTAATTATTTATTGCAACCAGCTTAGTGAAGAGCATACTAGGAGTCCCCATGCTAGCCTGAAAATGTGCTTTTTATTTGATCGAACTGGTGAAACTGACAATACAGGAGTACCCAAATGGTGACAATACCTCCAATGAGATTTATTTGCGTCAACTATAATTATCAAAAACAATTATAGAAGAAATAGATATATCTGCTACAGTTTCCTTCGGGTGTTCAGGCAAGGTCAACAATCTTGACAAGTTTAAACTAAAATGCTGATAGTAACCATGTACGCTTATGGGAGCCTGAAAAAAACATCTATTTATTTATTACTGCTGCTGGCAATGATTTTCCAGCCTTATTCAAACCCTAACTGTTGCTAATTTATTTATTTGACACCCTAGGGGCTGCAATGTGTACGATCTGCCCTAGGAAGCCATGTGAGGGCTGAAAATGGATGTGGCAGCCTTCAATGGCCTCGAAAACATAATTAATTTGCTGTCACCAATTTGATAGTGCTGCTACAGGTCTGCATTTAATAAACCTTCAAATATATGCATAAACCCTTAATATTTCTCACCTTTTTGGTCCAAACAAAACTCCTGAATGAAGCTCTCTCAAGCAATAATATCAGCTGGTATCTCACAGATGCAAAATGCATTAGACTATGAAGATTGAACAATCTCCAATGCCTTGGTACACCCTTGCTTCAATTGCAAAGACTCCAAAGACACCAATTTGCAAAGACAAATGATCATCAATAATGAGTTCCATTTGCTTTTTGAAACCTTTTATAAACTTCTCAAAGCTGGTCGATCCCTTCTAGATTCTTCTTCATCATATAATATAATATTAAATGTGTTGTCATAACTTTATTAAAATATTTTAATATTTAGCCTCCAGGTTATAACTAATTAATGCACTTTAAAAATCACTTGAATGAGGGTCATGGCCCCATTGCACTTAAAGTGATTTTTAATATCTTATATTTTAATTGCACTTTATTCATAAAGTAATCACTTTATTAATAATTATATAATTTTGCAAATAATCATTATTTCCCAATTCTGTTTGAACTTGGAAGTCAACCATTGTGTCCACTCTGCACCCAACTGTCTTACTAAAAATAGTAAGGGTCCCTCTCTAACAACCATTGACTTACTATAAATAGTAAGTCCACCAATCTGTACCCAAAAACCATTGCCAGGGTAAAATCTAGAACTAGCAAAGCATTGGAGTGGAGTGATGCCACCGACCGCCTAAGTAACTGCCTTTGAAGACCTTCTATCCGTATCAATTGGCCTATGAGGGTCAAGGTAATAGGCTAAACCAATCATAAACCATATCATCCCAAAAAGGAGACATTACACTTCGAAAGGGTCACAACCCTTCATCATTGCCGCCCCTTTGAAAGAGTCACTTCCTTACCTTCTTCCCATTCTTTTCTTCTTCCATTAATGCTTCCTTAATCCCTTTTGTTCTCTTCTTTCTTTCTTACTCCACATATTGTTAACTTGCAACTCCACCTCCCTCCCCCTTACCCCCCTCCGATCCTGCGAAATGTAGCTCTATTCTCTCCCTTTTTAATCTCACATTTGAGGGAGTCACAACTTTTCATTTCACGCCTTTCAATCATTTATTTAACTTGACTAAATTTTAATTATATTAATTTTTTTAAATTCTAATCTATTTTAATTTTTTATTGTTTATTAATAAGTCCCATTTCAACAAGGGGACATTTCACTTGTGGTATTCGTGGGGATATTTCCTAAGGAGTTAATAATTGTTGTGATGTGTTACGTAGGATGATTGATTTAGGACCAGGTATTCCTATTCTATGAGAACTTTTAGGTCTATGTTAGATCATGTGAGCTATCATTAGGATATGAAAACATGCAAGCCCACATACTTTTTGTTTTTATGGGTTGGCACTTTTTTGTAATGTTCCAAATCGGCAGCCTGTAGCGACAACTCCTTGTTACCTAGCACGTGTGTATGACAATGTACAGTTATGGTTCCTTCGTCCTCGATTACACATGTACAAAGAAGACCATATGGTGTCCAGACTTGACCATACGGTGGAAGTTTTGTTTCCGGGCAGAGGGAATGCTGTATTTGTATGGTGGTATTGCCAAGCTCGTACGGTGAGATCAATAGGGCCCATATGATAAGGATGCAAGTCCATACGGTGGAAATGGTATGGCTTGTACGGTGGAATTACAAGCCCGTATGATGGACTGCGAGAGCTGTACAGTGTGTGCAGGAAGGTCATACGGAGGAGATGATAAGGGCCCTGCGGTGGCGTACGACAGGAATACTTTGTCCGTGGGTATTCATAGTTCAGCTGGAAGTTGTAATTATTATGATGGAAATATTGAATTCTTAGACAAGCATATCACACATCAACACAGGGCACTATATACTGATAATGGAACCGATAAGATAAATATATCACTAAATATACAAATTTGTCTCTAGTTGAAGGCTTCCAAATACAATCTGTCAAGTAGAGTAGGGTGAGGAGTGACTCCCATTGAAATTGTGATAAGCCTGAATAGGGAGGATCTCTCACCTCCGAAATGATGAACAATGCATAAATCCAATTGGATTTGCAAATACAAAGAAGATATCCAATTCACACCCTACAACAATGACTAGCACGACCTTATCAATGGTTCTGGGAAATTGCTTGAAGGGTTACAAAATGTGCCAACATGGCCAAAATAATAATAAATAACTTAATAAAAAGGGCCCGAAAGGTATTACAATTAAATTTCTAGGCCATACAAACAAATAATATTTAATTAAATTATTTAATTATTTTGGGGACATTATAGTTCTCTCGGCCCATGAATTGCTTGCCCTCAATCAATTGCAGACTTGGGTGCTCCAAGATCTGTTTGTCTTCCCACATGGCATCTTCAATCGATAGATCTTTCCAATGAACTAGATACTCCTTGATGGTACATGACCTCAGTTTTTTCTCTCTGACATCGATGATCTCTGCAGGCTCCAAAATAAGTTTTCCTTCTTCGTCCATGGGCAAAAGTTCCTCAAACACGGAGACACGATGTCCGATTACCTTTTTAAGGCATGAAACATGAGAGACATTGTGAATTTGACTTCCCTCGGGAAGCTCCAGCTCGTAGGCAACTTCACCCACCCTCCGAACCACTCTATAGGGTCCATAGAAGCACGACCTCAACTTCTTGACACCACTTTTCTTCAGGGATGATTGTCTGTACGACTGTAGTCGAAGGTAAACCGAATCTCCTACCTCAAAGTTCTGCTCTACCCTGTGTCAGTCGATGTACATCTTCTGCTGATTTCGAGCCCTCTGCATGTTGTCCTTGAAAGACCTCAGGATATCCAAACTTTCCTATAGCTAGTCCTTGGCTCTCGGTGCACGATTGTTGCCTAATGCCAGATCCACAAAAGATGAAGGCTCATAACCATAAAGTGCCTTGAAAGGCGACATACCTATCGATATATGATAGGTACTGTTGTAACAGTGTTCTCCTAAGTGCAACCAACTGACCCACGCCTTTTGTTGTGCTAAAACGTAGTTCCTTAGGTAACCCTCCAGCCATTTGTTCACAATCTCTGTCTGGCCATCCGTCTGCGGGTGGTAGCTCGTATTCAGCGACAACTCTGTTTCTGCCAACCGAAATAACTCCATCCAAAAGGTGTTGATGAAACAATCATCCCTGGCACTGACTATGTTCTGCAGAAGACCATGCAAGCGGAACACTTCCTGAAAGAACAACTCGGCTACTTGAGTTGCCTAACATCCTGTAGGGATGGCAAAGAAATGGGCATACTTGGTCAAATGGTCCACCACTACATAAATGCAATCTTTCCATCGCACTCTTGAAAGCTCAATGATGAAGTGCCTTGAAATGCTCTCCCATTTTTGATCAGGTATTGGCAGGGGCTGTAGTAATCCTGCAGGCAAGGTATGCCTGGATTGATTCTATTGGCAAGTGGAACATTCCTGCAGGTACTGTAAGACATCATCCTTCAGGCCCTTCCAAGTGAACCTCTCCCGAACTTGCCTATATGTTTTGAGGTACCTTGGGTGTCTTGCGAGAGGCGAGTCATGAACTTCCCTCAAAATGTTCTTTATCTTTGATTTAGATACTAGATAAATTCTGTCTTTGTAGTAGATGATGTTGTCAACCACCTTATACCTGTCATCCTGTGTTTGTCCATCCATCACTTTGCACGGAAAAGTATTCTTGGAGTACTTGACCAGCAGATGTGCCTTCCAATTTGCCGAGATCTGTGATAGTGAACGTTTTCTTGACAAGGCGTTGACTACCACATTATTCTTTCCCTTCACGTGCTCAATATCAAAATCATATGCTTGGATTTTCCTCACCCATTTTTGTTATCGCTCTTTCAAGTCCTCTAGGAAATATATCAGACTGTTGTGGTTTGTCTGCGCAACAAATTTCGCTCCAACGAGGTACTGCCGAAACTTGGCAAGTGCGTGCATGAAGGCGAGCATCTCCGTGTCATAAATGGAGTATAGTCGCTCCGCTCCTGAGAGCTTTCGTCTCTCAAACACAATGGGGTGACGGTCTAGCATTAACACCGCCCCAATGCCTTCACTCAATGCATTGCACTCTAGGACAAAGGGGCGAGTGAAGTCTGGGAGTGCCAGTACCGGACACGTACTCATGACTTCTTTCAACTTGTCGAAGGTGTGTTGTGCCTACTCATTCCAATTTAAGGATCCCTTTTTCGTCAGATTTGTCAGTGGTGCACCAAACTACAGAAATCCCTTCACAAACCTCCTGTAATAGCTGCACAGTTCGAAGAATCCTCGCAGCTCCGAGAGAGTTTTGGGTGGAGGCTAGTCCAGGATGGCCTAAATCTTCTCCTAGTGTACTTGTACCCCTCGGGCGTTGATGACATGACCCAAGTACAAGATCTCGGTCATCCCAAACTCACATTTGGATCTCTTGGTAAACAATGATTGCGACTCCATGATCTCGAACACGTCATCCAAATATTTCAGATGTTCCTCCCAGGTCTTGTTGTAAATGAGTATGTCATCAAAGAATACCAACAAAAACTTGCGCAATTGCTTGTTGAAGATGCGGTTCATGCAGGACTGGAAAGTGGCCAGAGCATTGGGCAACCCAAACGGCATGACCAAGAACTTGTAGTGTTTGTAGTGACAATGGAAAGTTGTTTTCTCGACATCTTGCTCCCTCATGCAGATTTGGTGGTATCCGGAGTGAAGATCAATTTTGGAGAAATACACTTCTCCATGTAGTTCATCCAACTACTCATTGATCCTAGGAATGGGGTTTCGATTCTTGACATTCTTCTTGTTCAATGCACAATAGTTGATACACATCTTGAGGGATCTGTCCTTCTTCTTTACCAAAACTATTGAGGATGCAAAGGGACTTGAGATGGGCATGATATATCCTTTGTCGAGGAGTTCCTAGATCGTCTTCTCTATCTCTTCCTTGAACTTTTTAGGATGGCGACAAGGCGTGGTGATAATAGGCATGGCTCCTTCCTCGAGCTCGATGGTGTGCTCAAAGCCTCTGTATGGGGGAATACCAGGTGGAATGTTGGCGAAAACCAAATTGTGCTTGCCCAACACCGCTTGAAGCTTGTCATCATGGTAGTATGCTTGTTCACTCCTCAAGGGTTCAGTCGAGACCAAGCAGTGTGTCGCCCAGATGACCTCATTATGTCTAAAAGTTGCTTCCATTCATTTGGTTGAAATCTCCCTCGGGCCACCAATCGACGTTTCTCTTAGAACCACCTTCTTTCCATCCACTTCGAATGAGAACTCCATCCTCTTGAAGCTTTATGTGTACTGGTCGAGGGTCTCCATCCACTTAATGCCCAGTATGACATTTGTGTTATCCAGATCTACCACAAAGAAATCATCGGTCACCGTGTAGTTTCCCATGGTGATGCTCAGTTGTGGAACCAGATGAGTGCATGACAAGAGATTTCCTCTTGCCACCTTGACTTCGAACCCTTCATGTTCTTTAGTACATGAACCTCTTCAGGTGATGAGTGATGAGTTGATGAAGTTGAGCGAGGCCCCACTATCGAACATAACTACCACTCGATGTCCCTGGAGTGTACCACGTACTTGAAACACACTGCACGCTGGGGTTTCAGCTAGTGCGACAATGACACTTCCCCTCCGTACCAGTGTGGAAATTATCTCCGCATGATTTATTTCTTGTGTAGACTCCTCTTTTGGTTGCTCAAAATCCTCTCTCTCTTCCTCGCCGTCAGACGTCACCTCAATGTAATGGATCTTCCCCTTGCCTAAGCATCGGTGCCCTGGCCCATGGCTCCCTGCAGGTGTAACAAAGTTTCCTCCTGAGCTCCTATTTTTTGGCCTCATCCAATGATGACTTCTTCAGATAGGTTTTGTTATCTTTCTCCTTCAGGGTGGGGGTGAGGGGTGTTTTGAGATGTGAATAATTTTTGGAAGAAGAAGATGCACCCATGTCACACGCCTCCTTAATTGCTTGTTGGGGTTGAACCCTTTTACCCAACCCTTCAAGGGTTCCATCAATCTATCCATGAACAAAACAACTAGTCTCCTTTCCAAGATATCTATCACCAACATTGGTAGTCTCTGGAATTTAGTAATGTAACTGTCCACTGGCCTCGATTGCTTCAGCTGAGCCAACTCCTTGAAATTGAGCTCTGGATCCTTCCTGTCATAATAGTCTATAAGCCTCTCGGTGAATTTAGCATAAGAAGTTACTTGATCATGGCCAAGGGTGACCATTCCATGATGCCACCATTCGTGAGTGACTCCTTTCAAGTGAAGTGCTACAAATTTGATGGCCTCATCTTCAGGCATCAGATTAAGCTGGAAGTAGGTATCTGCTTTCTGTATCCACGCTCATGCTGATGTTGCCCTTGTCCCATCAAAGGATGACAAATTTATCTTGCCAACCTTCTGTTTGGTATTATCATTGTAGTAGCCACAACTTTTGCCCCCTGAGTATTTAATTCGAAGGTCTACATAATCCCTTAAGGATATATCTCCCTCAAGATTCACATCCTTCTAGTCCTCTTGGAAAGTGAGTTCTTGCTCTCTACGAGGCTCTTCTGTTTTGGGGAAATGTTGACATCAACGATTAGGAATGTGAGCGCGGTGGGTTCAACCTTTCGGTGACGGAATTATCACTATGTCCATTGTGATCACCATTTGTTCTGCCGAGGGCCAATTGTCGCAATGTATCCTCCATGAGTTTTTTTTGTTGCTCCCCTCTGACCATTGTTTCGTTGAGGTGAGCTTGGCTTCTAGTTAGTTCCCTCAGCAGTGCCAGGACTTCAACAACAGTGTCCCGTGGTTCCCCCATTTTGTCTGTAGAATGGTATCTCCTTTGGGTGTATACTATGTGCTCTCTCCGCATCCACTACCCGACAGGTTGGCAGAATTACCAGCTCTGATACCACTGTAATGTTTCGAATCGACAGCTTGTAGCGACAACTACTTGTTACCTAGCACGTGTGTACGACAACGTATAGTTATGGTTCCTTTGTCTTCAATTACACCTGTACGGAGTAGATTGTACGATGTCTAGACTTGATCGTATGATGGAAGTGTTGTTTCCAGGCGAAGCGAATGTCATATTTGTACGGTGGTATTGCTAGGCCCGTACGATGAGATTAGTAGGGACCGTATGGCAAGGATGCAAGTCTGTACGGTGGAAATGGTATGGCCAGTATAGTGGAATTACAAGCTCGTGCGATGGACTGAGAGGGCAGTATGGTGTGTGTAGGAAGGTTGTATGGAGGAGATGATAAGGGTTGTACGGTGGCATACGGCAAGAATACTTCGTACGTGGGCATTCATAGTTCAGTCGGAAGTTGTAATTATTATGATGGAAATATCAAATTCTTAGACAAACATATCATACATCAACACAGTGCACTAAATATTGATAATGGAAGCGATAAGATAAAAATGTCATTGAGTATACAAATTTGTCTCCAATTGAAGGCTTCCAAATACAATCTATCAAGCAAAGTAGGGTGAGGAGTGACTCCCACCGAAACTGCGATAAGCCCGAATAAGGAGGATCTCTCACCTCTGAAATAGTGAACAATGCAGAAATCCAACTGGATTTGCAAATACAAAGAAGATATCAAATTCACACCCTACAACAATAACTAGCATGGACTTATAAATGGCTCTGGGAAACTTCCCGAAGGATTACAAAATGTGCTGTCACCGCCAAAATAATAATAACTAACTTAATAAAAAGGGCCCAAAAGGTATTACAATTAAATCTTGGGTCCATACAAACAAATAATATTTAATTAAATTATTTAATTATATCAGGGACATTACATTTTCATCTATATGCTTGGGGTTTATATCTCTTACATTCATCCAAAATAGAGATAATTCTCTTTTTTATGGCAGGTAGCTTTGGTACTTGTACCTTTGTATATTGTTGTGTATCATGTTCTTGTAGTGCTTGATTGTAGTTTGTTTAATTTATTTTATTTGATCCTATGATGTTCTTCAAGAACAACCCATTGTGGATTTGGATTGTATAGAAAATTGTGGAGCAAGGTAATGAGCAAATGAATAAAATGCTGCTTAAACATAGACTGCTAGTTTTTTTAATTTGTCATATTCAGGACAACACAAAATGGAATAGTGCGTACAGTAGAACTGTGCATCTAGTTGTAAGGGAGATCTAACTAAACCTAAAACTAATAAAAATTACAAATATGCACATTTTAGAAGATTTTAACAGGGGTTTTGTAATAAATGCAAATATCTGATTGACTATATTATTAAATTTACAAACTAACAACAGTCAAGCCCTCCAATAAGATTTTTAGATTAAGAAGGATAAACACCTTAAACAAGAACAAATACAACTTCCTTGTGGTCAAAGAAAAGACCACAAATACTTAGCCATAAACAAATATTTGAATGAAAAATGCCAAGAGTTGTTGACCATTGGCTAAAGCAGAGACCAATATTGGACATTAGATAGGAAATGGTTTATTTGACGAGCATCACAGGGTTCAAGAAGATAAGCTCAAAGCAATAAGCAAAATTACTTCATTGAATAATGAGCACTGACATAAAAGCTTGACAGAGTTTTGAATTCAATATAACTTGCGAGTTTAAAAACAGAAGGTTAACAATTAAGGAATAACAATAATATCTGAACAGTTTTTATAGAAAGAACTTTACATTCACCATCCTTTGCTACACGCAAACAGAGTGACTTGACTTCCATCTTCAGATGGCATTTTCTATAGCATCATTCTGGCATTGTATTATGTCTTTGCCTTCCAGAGGTAGCTTTAGGGCACAAATGATTTTAAAATATGCCTTTCAAGCTTTATTTAAAGAAAACTCTTAAACTTATCTCCTTGAAAGAGGCAGAAATGGCCTAAAATAAGCCTTCATCCACTTTCTTTCTTCCAGCTGGTTACCTATATCAAGTAAGGGCTGCTATTTGATGCGTTCTTAACCTCAAAACACTTTATTGGGCACTAATATTTACCTTTGATGTCTTTTTTTAAAATGGTGAAGTTTGGAGTGGGAGTACCATATAATAGCATTTCATAGCACTATTAAAAACCCTCCTCTTTATGCATGGCAGAGATCACTAAGGTATCTGCCATGTTTGACACATTTTATCATTGGTTAAGCTCCTTAAAAATGATGCTATATTACTTAATCATTTACTTCTTCTAGGTGTAATTTCATGACCTCTTTTGCCACTTGAATTGCAGTTTTGTGTTGGCCTTGCCAACCAAATTGTGAAATTTCTTTAATGTTTTCCTTCACAATATGCTAGATTTGTTTTCCATTAGTACTTGCTACTTGAAGTACAGCTTTCTATGGACCTTTAAGCCTCTTTTTCTATAATGCTGGCCACATTTTTACTTTTGTTTGGCTACTTTTGGTGCTGATTTTACCTGGCAGGCCCTAGGAAATGTTCGAGATAAATGTCTGTAGGCATGCTCCTTTTGCCTTGTTTGTTGAAGATTCCAGTTTGGTTGCCACTCAAAAATGTGTATATTTTGTCCATGTTTGCCTTACTGTGGGTTTCAAGAATTAGTTGCTGCATAAGTCTCGATTTTCCCTTGGGTTTCATGAATTAGGTGTCTGTATTTTGGGATGCGTTGAAGGAGCCAACTATATTATCATCAACCATTGAAGGTGTATCGATGTAGAGTTTGAGAAAGTTTTGTTTTTCGGGGAAAGGCTTGGGGTAAGGGGGTTGGATTGTACAATCTTAGGGGGTAATTTATTTTGCATACAACCTACCCTAACACTCAAGGTCAATGAACTATTGGTGATAGAAAATAAATTGATAATGTGAGCTTGCCCAAATAATTTGTGTTGTAAAAGGGAGGTGTTAGAGGTTCCTTGATGGTGATAAGGGATGAAGTCGTGACCATTAGAATTAGTTGGGATACAAGGAGCCTTAGCATAGTAAACCTCAAAGATGAGCACTACCTCACTGATGTGCCTCTATTTGTACACGAAGCAGTTGGATTTAAAGTGCACTTAATGATTCCAACATCTATGACAGGATGAAACATGGAAATAATTGTGATGTCCGCAGATTGAGAAAACCCTAATTTTGCCCTAATCAAGTAGCCAGTTGGGTTTATAGTATCTTTCCCTGATTTGTACTCCTGCAAAGAGTGTTAGCATAATTTCATTCATATTTAAGCTATGTTACCCCGAGTTTCCGGGACGGGGGGATGGGGAAACGGGTTTCTGGGACGGTTTTTTTTTTGGCCAGAACAGGGGACGGCTGTATATATATATATATATACATGGATTTTAGAATTACATAACATTGTCACATTCATCATAGCAACATAATTTAAAATTATCAATTCCATTTATCAAATCAGCATAGAACATAGCATCAAATCTAATCATCATCTAAGAATACTAAAGTCTAGGAATAGGAACATAGGAGAATAATTGAATTTATTGTGCCAAATCATTACTAGACAGGTAGCAGCCATCTTGTCTGGGCAGTAATCAGCTACAACAGTGTATTTCTGGGCACTTATTGCTGCTATCAGAGCATTATCAAAGTGGAAACAATTTGAGTATTCAACCCAGTGGCAGTCATTTCCAGGTTTGCGATATGAATATCAAATAGAAGTCTAGTTTACAATCATTTTCAGGTCTGGTTTGTTGAACAGAAGTTTGAATTTTCAGTCATAGTTGGATGCTAAGTTTGTAATGATTTCCAAAAAAATAAACTTTCAACATATGTTATGTTAAACATAACATATTTTATTATTTTAATGACTTCCAATGCGTGCAGCTCACGAATGGGCAAAAAATTGCCATTTATTACTATTTTTTTGAATTAAATCTTGTTTTGAATCGGAAACTTCAAGAAGTCTCCGGGATGGACGGGAAACGGCTACACAGTCCCCGGAACGGTCAACGCCAGCTGGAAACACGTTGACCGTTTCTGAAGTTTCGGGTACGCGTTTCCGATTTTCTTGCCTGGGTGGGACGGCTTGGAAACGTTTCTGGCCGTCCCCAAGTCCCCGAAACGGGGACGGTTTCTGAAACCCGGGGCTTAGGGCAGGAAACGCGTCCCCGGGTAACATAATATTTAAGTAAAGCATTCATATCGGATAATATTAAAGATCATATGTGGCATATATATAAGTAGCAAGGATGGTAATCGGAGTGCGAAATGGTAAGACTTAGGGTGTAGTACCTTTGATGGGGTGTCTTAGATCCTCCATCCTAGGCCCAAGAGTGGATCCACTATCCCTCTTGGCTCCTTGAGGCCTTGTGCTCTTCCAATGGAGTGGGGTACCTAGTGAGGTATCAGAACCGTTATCCCCTCATCTCAGTTATCTCCATCCTAAGCCCTATCTCCCGTCCTCCTTTTACAAGCACACTACGATAAGAATGCAATTAGGTGCCCTAGCAGCACCACTCTTCCAAGCCCAAAGGCGGTTCTATACCTCTTTGGCCTCATTCTGACTCTCTTGGTCCTTTCCTTGAGGTGGGGTACTTGCAAGAGGGCTCTCTCACCGTTCCCCTATGCATACCTATCAAGGTCGTCTTAAAATACATAAAGGAAACCATATCAATCAGACATTATAACCAGTAATTTTAGGATAAATAGAATATGAGAGACATACAGCAAGGTAGTACGTTTATTAGTATTCAACCAATCATATACATACACAGTGCAGCATATAATTGATTAAATATCCAACACTCATACCAAATCCTTAATATCCAATTGGCTTCTGAGTATTAATGGTTTTTCTTTCTTTTGCCATGTCTTCTATCTCCCACAGTATTATTTAGTGTTATATGCTTGACCCTTTGCTGCAACAGACTGTTGATGACCTGATTTGTGTGTTTTCCTTCGATGTCAATCTGTCTGGGTGGGAAGGCCTCTTTATAACTCTTTGTTTGGCTGTAGGGTCATGACTCCTCATTGAGTTGTCTCGCCAAGAGACACAATTCTTGAATCGTTGCTCATCATCGTGTAGCTTTAACCAACACTAATCTTTTCCTTAACCGATAGTAATCAAGGATCCATTTGCCACTGTTAATTGATTATTAATCTGTCTTAACAAGGGATTAACAACTATAACTGATCATGAATTAATAACTAATTAACATGGATTTATTAATACTGTTAATGTAATGTTCCGTTTTTGGCTATGCAGGGACAATTACTATGATCTTCCTTTCTTGCTGTGTAAACCGAATATGAATTGATGCAGATGATGGAAGACAATGAAATAACAGTGCGAACTGTAATATATATTTAATGTAAAATGACAATACCTTATAATTACAGTGTCTGATATATAATTGTGAGGCTGATAATGACAATTGTAATATCTGATATGCAGCTGTGATACATACAATGACAAATATCTCTTATCACTTAAAGTGATGGAACGATTGTGCAGACAATCATTATCAATGCTTGCTGTTTCTGTTAAAGTCACTTAATACATGCAATGTCTGAAAATGATATCGCTACAGCGATATGGTTGCCATCCCTGATCTGTAGCTATGTTCTTGCAACAACAATGACGGCTGTGTCTGATATAATCATTAAATTTATGCCAAGTGGAGATGCCATCTCTGAATAAGGCTTTATGAACTTGCACCAGATATGCCGTGAGGCAATGAGTTCTAAGCAGAGCAAATCCGTAAAGGATAAGAATATAAAATAAAAGTATTCGATCATGCTTGGTGAAATGTTTGAAACTTCATTTATACCTCTATTGTTCCAAGGTCAGACCTCTTTGATAAGGCATGTCTGTATATTATTGGGGCACCCCTTCATAAAAATTATAAATCTGCACCTCTTTATTAAGTCTTGTAATTGCTGGTGATACATCTGTTAATAATTTCATCATGTCATAATTTATCGACGCCTCTACTATTGCTGCCTCCTCACATAATAATATCGATTATGATTGTGCTGTTACTAGCTAATGGCAATTATAGTTGACCATCCTTGTGTTAGGTTAGTCTCCTTTGATATCCACATAATTTGTTTCTTGACTTGCGTTGTTCTGCATCTTTGACCATTGATACCATACATAATCGATTTATGATTCTATAATAAGGCAGTTTTGGAAGTTAATTGCTAACAGCCTCTAAACACTTCATCGATGAGTATAGATATAGTGGCCGTCCTCTGTAAGACCAAGAGGACCTTCATCGCTACATACGATCTATTGGTATCTTAATATTAGAATCGATGCTCCTTTGTATCATTGATACTTGCTGTGGAAGTCAATAAGATCGCCAAGTGATTGCTGCAAATGTTCTTACCAAGAGTCAACAATCTTTATGACTTGTTCGTTTCCTTCCTTTGTACTCATGTATCTCCCAATCGTTGTTGACTGAAGTATGTGGGGTTATTGGGCCTTGTATGTCTTATTTTTTGAAATGGTGATTTGCGTAGAGGGGTGGCTGACGCGCTTGCCCAGAATGTTATTTCTTTTGATTGCTTTGAGAGAGATGGTTGACTTAGTTGCCGGAATGGGAACATTACAGTTAATCTGTTTGGTCTTTTGCCTTAACAAGATTTATTTGTGAAATCATTAAGTCTTAACTCGTAAGAGTATTTCACTTACAGGTTTATTATCGGTAGAGGTTTAAAACCAGGGGCATGACAGTAATCAATTTGATAGATCTAAGGCCTTCATAGAGAAATCTATGCTTGGAAGTGGTGACCTCACAAAGAAAATGGGCCTGCATCTTTGATTAGGGTTGTGGAAGAAAGTGGATGGATAATGATCAAAATCTTTGTATAGACATTGGTATCTCCCACAAATTTTGTATAAATTAGGCTTAACAAATTAAATGCTCAGTTGCCACCTCTTGGAGAGGACAAAGGTCACATACTTGTTTATTTTGTAAACATGGTGGTTACTCTCAACTTGAAGCGAATGGGATACCACTTGCAACTAGACAAGGGGAGTCTCAAATTATGAGACCAATGATGTTGAAGATAGTTGGGCTAAACAATGGTCCCATTTGCAACTTGTTAGTATGTTCAACATAGAACGCTATTTCGGGGATGAGAACATTTAGAGGGAAGGTCCAAGTAACTTGGATGTATTTATGGAATATGTCCTCTCTAATTGATTCATTGAACATTCCATGGGGACATGTCTTTGTAAAAAAATCCAACCATTTTCTAGACCAAGACATCTTTGAGCTATTTTGACTTTGGGGAAATGTCCCCTTGTTGCACCACCACAATTGCTTCTCAGGGGATTTTTCTAGGACCTCTCCCTCAAGGAGAGGACATTTCTTGGATGCCTCCTTAGTTTGGGGATTGCAAGGAAATGCTGGGCCGTCCCTAGTATGCTTTAGGGACTTTGGTTGCATCTCTAAAATGCATTAGAAATGCCTAGGTGTCCTTTGTGTCATTTAATTTAAAAATGTGTTCTTTGAAATAATTTTTTTTGATTTTTGTGCTAGTAACCCCCTAACTTTATTGGTGTATGGGCCCTACCCCCACCCTAAGCAATCACAGTATATGTTTTTGAAGAATGGAAGATTTAGTTAGACATAGTAAGGACTTGGCGATGCAAAAACATCATGGTAAAATTGTTAAAAATGGAACTAGCCCTCAACTCTTTTGGGGGCTTCACCCCCATACCCCTAACAACCTTTGTCTTGCCACTATCCTATTGGTGCCCCTTGCCATCCCCCAATATAGGCCCTTGGTCTTCGCCTTTGCCTCAAGGCTTTTGTGGATCATAGATTGAGAACCTCTTTCTTGGGAAAAAGTTGATGATGGGCAAATAAGGAGTAATTTGGATGGAGGTGGTGTGTGTAAAGAAAAGTTGATAGACTAGAAGGGAAAGTGAACCTCAAGTTACAACCATGTTGACATCTAGAGGGACCCAAAGAAGCAATCCCCTTTGAAGAACTAAGTGCCAAAAACGATACCTCTAACAAGACAAAACGTAATTGTCCATGGATCTAACCTTGTGTATAAATTGAGTTTATAAACTCTAGTAGGAAGCTGATCAGGGATCTCAAAAAGAGATTTAACATAGGATATCCAAGCAAGTGGGGTGATATATCTGGTGTGGTTTTTCCTTGGAAGGTATGCTAGAAGATACTAGGGGATTGATGGAGGGCATCAAGGAACTCATTTCACCTTGATGGAATAAATCCATGTTTCTTATGCTGAATGAGGCGACATCAGTCTCAACAGGTGGTGAAATTGGAGGGAGGATAGCAAAGAAGGATAAAATGGAGTCTTTGATGCTTGGATTTGCATTCATCAGTACACCAGTGATTTGTAGAGAAAAACACCTTAAGATGTTGTGGAATTGAATGATGGATTGTGTCATAGAGGAGTCAGAGGTTGCCTCCCAAAAAATATTAGATAAAAACACATACAAGGCACCTTCAAAATAGTCAGGGGTGGAAGTGAGTAGAAGCTTGACATAAGGCCTAGGAGCATGGTCAAAGGAGTACTCATCATCAAAATGGATGGTGGATTGGTCCAGCAACTTCTTCAACTGTTTGTTTGGCTATTAATGTGCCTTAAGTTTCTCCATCTTTTAGCTGCACCAGGTGTTTCTTACTTATGCAGCTGTAGAAGGCTTCTCCAGTGATTTTTCAAGCCTTTCCATTCAGTTCTTAACTTCTTCAAATGTTTCTTAAAAATGCTTGCAGTTGTGATCATCTTCTTTACCTCTGCCAGGTCAGGATGAAGGGAGTTTTGATGCATAACATTTCACCTTATAATAATCCCGATTCTTTGGTTTAGTTCCTCATGAGGTACATTCTCCATGTAACTTGGTAAATTATCCATTTACTTCAAGATCCACTAGTTTTTGGGTCCTACCTTGCAGTTCCTGTATAAAATCCAATCCACTTTGAGTAGATGATGGGTTCAGCATGAGATCAAGTATCGAAAGGGATGTTCCAAGATTGATACTCTATATGTGTCATCATTTCATATCATTGTTGATGGTTGTACACAGATTTCTGTAGTGTGCTTGTGGAAGAGAAAAACTTTAATTCTTGTTTTATCATCTCAATAACCTGGTTGAGGTTATGTAGATCTTAAGTTGAGAATATCAACTTCGTTTCAACAATTATGTCATCAACATCTTCCCGGTTTTTTTTGTATTTCATCTTGTCTCTGGTCATGGGTTGTTCACCTATAATAAAAGATGCAATGAATTGTCTACTTTACAGTTCAAGGTGTTCTCAAGGTTGTTAGCCTTTTGGTTTAATTAGGGCTTCTCTATCTTCGAGACTGGTTCCACTAAATTTAGTTTATGTTGTTTTCTCTGGCACAGATGACTTCCTTAATTCAACTTGGTACAATCTATAGGTGGTGATTTTAGAAGGTTTTCTGATACAGGTGTTTATTATGCATCAAGGGCTCCTCTTAAAATGTCATCTGAACCCTGAAAGTGTTGGCAAGAGCCTTATCTAACAACTTTTGCTATTCGTAACTGCTATCTGATGGTCCTGTATCCTCAAGTGTTTGCCAATCTTCTCTTCAAATATAGCAATTTGGGATTAGTAGTCACTAATTGATAGTCCACATGGAATTCTTATATCTACTGCACTTATCATCCCTGAGTCAATTGTTATTTTGAAGGCTTTCAATTTTCTGTTTTGATTCTTAAATATTATTAGCTGATTGACTTTTTTTGGTGAATGCTTGGCAGGTAGCTTCAAAGGCCATTGGAGCAATACGAATGATGATTATATTTCCAATTCTTCCTTTTGCTATTCTTGGAGTATTTTATATGTACTGGGTTGGAGTAGCATTATATCTTTTCAGTGCAGGTGAAATTCGACAGAATGACTGCAATGGTAATTGTTGTGCGTATGATCTTCTTGCTGGGAAGGTTAAATGTGATGGATGCTGTGGTTACAGTATTTACTATACACATCATCTTACTCTTGCCATCCTTTACCATCTGTTTGGTTGCTTTTGGATCACTCAATTTATAATGGCATGCTCAGTCACAGTTATAGCTGGTTCAGTTGCCTCTTATTACTGGGAGCGTGGTGAAAGCCCTGTAAGCTTTAGTTTCCTATTTCAAAGTTTCTAAATTGTTTGATTTACTTTGTAATCTATATCCAGAGTGAGATAACATCTAAATCATGTTGCAGGAAATGCTTTTACTTCCTCTTATTTCTTCAGTAAATCAACTTTTACGCTATAACCTTGGTTCCATGGCACTTGGTTCATTGGTTGTGGCACCCATCGAGTCAATCCGCTACATACTGGAGTGTGTACGGCGACGGCTGAAACTTGTGGAAGCTGGCTCAGAAGGCTTCATTACAAAAACAGTATGGTGTTGCAGACAGTGCTGCTTAGGCTGCATTGATCGGACCATAAAATTTGTGAATCGTAATGCTTACATCATGGTGAGAATGCAGATTTTTCCCAACTTCACCTGTTTTTACTTTCTACCATTCAACCTTTTGTGAAGAACATTACATGCATTATTTCAGCAATTATGAATCACTGACAACTTTTACGTGTTATGCAGATTGCTATTACTGGAAAAGGTTTCTGTACAGCTGCAGAAATGGCAACTGGATTAATCATTAACAACATATTAAGGATCGGCACTGTTAATGTTGTTGGAGATGTCATTCTGTTTTTGGGCAAGCTATGTGTCAGTCTTGCATGTGCACTGTTTGCATTCCTTATGCTAGATACCCACCCATACAAGTCTGCTCATGATAAGATCTCATCCCCATTGTTTCCAGTCCTGGTAAGATGGAAACATACTTCTGCCGGTCATAATTTTTTTTTATTCTTATTGGGATATTGACAAGTATATTTATTCACCTTTTGATATAGCTTTATTTTGGTATAGTGGTGAAATTTCCATCATGACTTTTTGTGTGCAGGCTTGTTGGGGCATTGGATATGTTGTTGCTTCTCTATTTTTCGCTGTTGTAGAAACGACCATTGATACAATTATGCTATCCTTTTGCCAAGATGCTGAAGAGCACCAAGGAATGCCACAATATGCACCACCCCTACTTGTGGAGACATTGGGAAACCACAGTGAGATGCAACGGTTAACACAGTGAGTTGAATTGTTATGCGACAAGCAGTAGATTGCATTTCATTAATTCATGAGAATGAGCAAATGTCAGAGATTTGTCATGGCTTGCCTTCAGTTAGTGTATGAGCCACTTGTGTGAAGGATCAAGAATAGCATGAACCCTTTCCTAGGAAGGCGGTCGTTCTGAGAGAAATGCTCTTAGTTACTTGAGTACGCATCAGGAGCACGTCATTTATCACTTCAGTAGGAGTGTGTACTTATCTCAACATTTGCTCGTTTGTTCAGACTTGGAGGCACAAGCTGTATATTGTAGGACTAGGTGGTTTTGTTAGTTCTAGTGTGTTTTGCTAACCAGATCTTTTAAAGTTACTCGAGCTCAATTTAATTAAATTTCAGTCCAAATGTATAATCCTATATCCAAAATAAGTAATTATATGGAAGCAATGGTGATTAATTTATGAACCTGTTCCTCATTATATCAGTACTGTTGGTTTCATTTGAAGCATTAATTCAGGTGATTAATATTATATCAAAATAGACCTTGTGTCAGCAGGTCAGATTCTAGTTTCAGGTCAGATTAATATAATATTGCACTTCACTAGTGAAATAAGAAATGCCATGCATACAATGTTTTAACCAGTTAAAAGTAACTTCCAAGTAGACGTAAGTAATGGGTGAAAGCAGTTTGAAAATTGACCATGAGATAAAAACTACTTGAACCCGAGGGTTTGATTGTTATTTTAATCATTGATTTTGACGGAAGTTCTGTTAGTGTTTTTATAATCAATTTAGTTTTTGCATTACTTTGTATGTACTGATCAATAGTCGTTTTCATGCAGCATACTGAAACTCTCCTAATCCTGGTTTAAGTAATTGAACAGATGAAAGAAATTTTACACCAGGGGATCTTTTAGGTTGCTTTGTTGAGTTTTCCCAGCAAATAAGGGATCAAATGCATCATGGATAACTTAGAACATCTAAGAATGAGTGTAGGCCACTCGGGTTTTATTGAATTTACAGCCTGATTTTGCTCGGTAAACAAGTGGGTAGATATATCACAGACAATTTATGACATATGAGAACGAGTATTAAAAGTTTGTCATTTAATGATAGATTTGATATATAAATGGCATACAAATATGTAAATTCTATTGTAATTTATTGTCTCCAACAAATCTTATAAGGTTTACCAAGGGTGGCAATATGAATACTATTCTCGTGAATTAGAAGTTTACTCATTTTACAGGCCCTATAAAAAATATTAATTACTGCTAGAAGTAAGCACTTCAAATTCTCGTCATCAAGGTTCACGTGGGTGTGATTGTAAAAGTAGTCACTGTCAACAATTGGATTATAAAACGGATAGAAGCTTATTTAACTCGTGTCATCTATGGATCATTTGGGCCAATCTAAGATGTGAATCTATTGATAGCGTTATTATTAATCCATCTGGACAAAACATGTATTACCAATGTGGTCTTAATTTCCAAGTCTCTAGAAGAGGGTTTCCTCTTGCTTGGTGGACCTAAAATGGCTATAGCACCATGAATTTTACATTTACAAGGTGAAAGAGATTTCAAGTTGGGCATACAATGTACTTATAAAGGAGATTCAACCATCAAGGCACGTTGGAAGCATAACCCTCTTGGAAAAACCTCTACAAAAGAGATCTAGTCTTGTATTATGGTTGGCATCTCTTTTGTTATCCATTTCCATCAGTAATTAATTATTATCTGTTTAATTTTCTGCAGTTAGCATATTTTGCTGTATGTTTATCCTGATTTTCAACATTTAGTATTAGAGCCAAGCTGGCTTGATTTGAGAAGGGATGCCTTTTTTGGAGCGTTTGATTGATTTTTTATTTTCTGTAGTGGGAGTGTGTTGTTTTTCTTGCATTTTTAGATTTATATTTGAGATCATGGTTAGCTCATCACAGATGGACATTGAAAAGTTCAATGGTAATGGATATGAGCTTTGCAAGTTGAAAATGGAGGATCACTTGGAAGAAAGAGATCAAGACTTGTTAATATTGAGAAGATATCAGATATTGTGTCAGATGAAAATTGGAAAAAAAATAGATAAAGAATCAGATATTGTTGGTTTGTTTTATCTGATTTTGTTCTATTGAATGTTTCAAATGAGACTGCTATATATAAATTATGGAATAGAATGGGCGAGATTTACCAAACTAAGAGTCTCATCAAGAAGTTGTTTTTGAAAATGAAGGTTATATTCTCTTAAAATGAATGGAGACTCAATGGTAAAACACTTGAATTCATTTAATTTAATTCTTGAGTTGCATTCAATTAATGTAAAGATTGATGGGGAGGATAAGTGTATTCTATTATTATGTTCATTACCTGAATCTTGGAATAATCTTATTTTTGCAATTAGTGGTTTTTTTATCAGATGATCCGAAGATTGATACCCTCATTGCTACACTTCCAAATGAAATGAGGGCTTTAGAGGGGTCTAAAGATGTAATTGAACATATGAGGTAGATCTAAGGAAAAAGGTAAGGACAAAATGAAAGGTGAAAAGGACAAATCTAAGGATTGTGATGGGCCTGGTTTGGGGCCATGTTTTCATTTGATTTTTTGATATGTTTTCAGACTTTGTTATGTTCTAAAAACTCTGTTAACTAAGTATGGTGACTCATGATAGTCACCAAGAACTCCTTTATATGCTTTTAGGTTAAAAAACTCTTAGCTATGACAATATCATATGATGGACATACTTTACTTGTTTTCATGATGAAATTGGTTTAATAGACTTTAGTTGCCTTAATAAAATTCTTTATGAATGGATGAAGTGTGATGAGTTCTTGTAGCCAAGTGATTCATTGTTTTATGCAACCATATGATATGTGCACAATTAATTAGGATTGATATAAATGAGAGGATGGATGTAAAAAAAATGAGATGTATATCTTGTGCTACTAACCTCCTTGTGCAAGAGTTAAGTCAACAACGAAGGAGCGGATTTCAACATACTTATGGCAAGTATGCAACAGTTATGGAAAGATCGGTTCAAGATATCCTGATGGAAAGAGTAAAAGATGGAGTGTAGTTCTAACTAAGTTGCCTGGTTCTTTGGGTGATTAAGTTATGATGTCTTTATTATCAGAAGATCTAGGCACTTTAGTTTGCTATATTTCCTCATGCAGTTGGGCATGTTAGACTTATTCTTTCTAGTTGAGTTAACATCACATGTGCTTCTTAAATGTAAATAAACTACCACCATTAAATGAAGAGGAGTGGTCGACAATAATTTTAGGAGTTAGGTGTATAAATAAGTTGATGTCCTCTTCTCATAGATAGATAGAGAGAGAGAAAACAAATAGTTGGAAGATAGATCATGTAGTTATGTTGTTGTACTGTTACACTTTATTTTTAGTAATATAGTTGAGTTTAGTTTCAATGTGTAATCCATTTCTATCTTAAGAATAAGAATCAAGGTTTATGTTGAGCTCTTAAATTGTTCGTAGTTAGCTTCACTCATCCAAGGTGGCCCACTTGGTGAGTAAGCCTTTGAGTTTTTCTTGCTTTCTAGTTGGTATTCAGAGCTTAGACTGTTCTTGTAGCGACTGGAAACAAAATTAGTGACTGTTCCTGCAATCGAGGATTGACAGAGTAGATCCTGCTTATAAAATTTGAATATGTTACTTAATGCAGTTTGTTCCTTATGTTGTTAGGTGAGGAATTTAGTTCTATCATTTACTTTCCTGCAAATTTACTTATGAATTTGATAGGCTTAAAAAAGAAACTTAGTGCATATATTTTGTTGCATCATTTCAAATCTGTCTCTGGTTTGATATTTAAATGGACTTTGAAATAGGTAGATAGTTGTTTATCGGATATCTAATCCTTAAGTATGGGAGATTTTTCCTAGTTAACAACCCTGTTTTGAAGGCAAACATTTTTGGCATCGTTGTTGGGGATGGTGTCAAGCTAAGAATCTGATGAAGCCTTTAGTTCCAGTTTTCATGTCATGTCGTTTCAAGATAAATTCTAGTATCTTCACTGGCTTAGTTAAGTTAGTTGTCAATTATCCATATGAATAGAAGAAGATTAAGGGATGCTTTAGGAATATTTCTTCCCAATGATTCTGATAACCAATTAGGGCCAATTTTTGTAGAAGAAGAAGAAGAAAACCCCTTTGCTGATGTTGCCCAAGATTTACCAACAACTTCATCCTCAAAAGAGCCCTTTGGCTTGTACAAGTTTGAAGACCCCGTTGACTTAAATCCTTTTGTTGAGATTTAAGCCAACCTACATCTTGATCCTCCTCAACAACCAAATCATGGACAAACTGATCATAATCTAGCTCTAGTATTATATCAGCCAATAGTTCAAACATGACCACCAAGGACGACCGCACCTCCTCCCACCTTTCTCTTTCCTATCACTGATCAACAAGATACTAAGAATCTCAAGAATATTCCATCCTCAACTCTTCCCACATTCTATGGCCTAGTCATAGAGGACCTTGACACATTTCTCTTTGAGTTTGATATCCTTTGCAGAAGCTTTGATTATACCACTGATGCCCATAGACTCAAATTATTCTCTGCAACTATTAAACAATCAACCTTAAGATGGTTTATGGGGCTAGGGGCAGATGTTGTCCATGATTGGGGAGAAATAAAGAATGCATTGTTGCTTAAGTACAAGGAATATCGTAGAGGGAATGATTTGAGAGGAGATGATATCTTAAAATTGACACAAAACGAGGATGAAAGTCAGGAAGACTATGTATCAAGGTTTCTGTCCAGTTTGCCGAAGAACACCCAACACACTCAATGTTGAGTCACAAAAGTTCCCATTTCTTAGAGGAATAAGTGATGGATGTCAGGAAGCATTGGACTTAATGGAAGGAGGAGATATCACCCAATCCGCTTGGGATGATATTAGAAAGATATGTATTAACTACTCAAGTGCTGCAATAAAGAAAGGCAGAGGATACCAGCTTGATTCAAGGAAGTCTAATGGGTTTGGTGTTTCAAGAACAAAGATCATTCACCCGCTGTCAGACTTCAAACAAGATATCATTAACAACATGACAACGCAACTAGACACAATGCAAGCGAAGAAGAAGCATGAGGAAGCTAAGGCCATGCTTGGTGAATATTGTCTCCACTGTAGAGCCAAGAAGAGGGATTGCAAGTGCAAACAAGTAGCCAACTTGGATGCCAAACAGATGCCTAATGAATTCCATCAAGTTCTAGGGGATGATGATCAAATCTTCTTCATTGCTCAAAGGAGACCATGGGTTAAGAGACAAGGTATGCCTCAAGATCCTCTAAATTTTGTTGGTCCACTTTCAAATAATTTTGGTAATCAATGAGAATAGTATAACTCCAACTCTGGTAATTACTAGAACCAACCCTGGAATAATAATCAAGCCCAATGGCCAAATTACCAAAACCTTGCATGGTAGAATCCTCAGCCCAATTGGCAGCAACCCCAAAACCAATGGCAAAACCCACAAGGTAACTAGCAATAGTCACCTCAGGGGAGAGGTGGACAACAATGACCCAATCAACCATTTGGTTACCTCCAACCACCACCATAGCAAGATTTGATCTCACCAAGCCCACTTCCTACAATAACTTATCCTCCTAAGCCTACCCAATTGCCAGCTCAACCAACTCCAAATCCAAATAATAGACCTCAACAACAACTAGTCTATTCCTCAGATATGAATCAACAACCTACTTATGACATTAATGTCAATGACATTCATTTGAGGTCAGAAACTACCTTGCCAACCCCATCTACATTAGTAATTACATAACTGACCTCTGATGAGGCAACTCCAGAAGAGCCAATTGCACAACCTATTCAACAAAGACATCTACCTAAATCTCCTCCATTTCGTAAAAGGATAGTCCCTGAGACATAAAAAACTCGGGAGGAGTCCGTTGATGAATTGCTTGATCAATTGAAGCACATATGTGTTCAGATACCTCTGTTGAAAGCTATTAAGTTCCTATCTATACTAAAGAAATTAGGGTAGCATGCATGAAAAAGCCTGGAAGAAAGAAGGATCCAAAAACTGTCCACGTCTTAGGGTAGTTATTTGACTTAATGGTTGAAAAAACTTGTTTCCCAAAGTACGTTGATCCTGGTAGCCCAATAGTAATTGTAGTCATAAATGGACTCAAAGTAATGAATGCATTAGTTGACCTAGGAGAAGTCATGAATGTCATGACAAAGGATATTATGCAACAACTTGACATTACAACCATTAGAGATACCCTGACTATCCTGTAGCTTGTCGATAGTTCAACAGTAAAGCCTGATGGTATGGTGGAAGATTTAGTTGTAACTTTGGCTTCTTGGGAATATCTAGCTGATTTTGTTATCTTTTCACCAGAGGCAACTTTGGGAGGATATCCAATTATCCTAGGCAGACCATAGTTGGCTATTGCAAATGCCTTTATAGGATGCAGATCTGGGAGCATGACCATCTCAAATGGACTCTCTACTAAGAAAGTGGCACTCTACTCTCTTGCACAACCCCAGTTAGAAGATAACCAAGCCATGTGGCTAGATATAGGAGAGGAAGTAGAAGTGAATTCGTTAGCCCACCTAATGATGTTGGAAAGGGAGCCATTTATTACCACCCAGGATGAAGAAGATATCATGACTGCCATAATTGGAAACAATTATGGGAGTGACTCAACAATTTGTAATAAGAATCCATGCTTTCTCCAAACCATATTACCCCTTTGTGTACTTCATCGGATGATCTTGCAGCCATAGATTATCTTCACACTTTTTTACCTCATGAGTTGCAGTCAATATCTTTTAATGAGGTTGCTATGGTTGAGCTAACCAGTTAGATTGAAGTTGTAGTGGGAAAGCATTTGTGTATCAATAAGAATCTGTCTGGAGAACAACAATCCTCTATAATGAAGTTGCTTCAAGATCATCAAAAAGAATTTGCATGGGATTATAGTGAAATGAGAGGCCTAGATCCTAAATTCTGTACCCATAGGATCTATATCAGCCAAGAATTTAAGCCATTAAGAAAACCACACAGAAGAATCAACCCTGCGCTAAGAGAAATTGTGAAGACAAAGTTGCAAAAACTATTGAATGTTGGGTTTATCTAACCCATATCTGATAGTTAATGGGTGTCTCTTCTAGTCATAGTACAAAAGAAAGGCAGGAAGTGGAGAGTATGTATTGACTATAGGGAGCTTAATGCTGCAACCAAGAAAGATCACTTCCCACTTCCATTCATTGATCAAGTTTTGGATAACCTAGTAGGGAAGAAATAATTTTCCTTTTTAGACGGTTTTAGTGGTTACAACCAAATAAGGATAGCCCCAGAAGATCAAGATAAGACAACGTTTACCTACCCATGGGGATCATTTTCTTATTCAATCCTTCCTTTTGGGTTGTGCAATGCTCCTGCAACATTTCAAAAAGATGTCATTAGCATTTTCTCAGATATATCCTCAGAATGCATGGAAATCTACATGGATGATTTCACCGCTTATGGTTCCACATTCAAGGAAGCCCGAGACAATATGGAAAAGGTCCTACAAAGATGTCAAGATCAAAATATTTCCCTCAATAGTGAGAAGTGTTACATGATGATGGAAGAGGGAGTTGTACTAGGCCACTACATATGTCCAGTAGGAATCCAGGTGGATCCCTCCAAGATAGAATTCATCTCTAGCCTTGTTCTTGAAAAAAAAAGATGTTAGGAGTTTTTTACGACATGTAGAGTACTATAACAAATTCATAAAGGATTTAAGCCAGATTGCATCTCCCCTATATTAGCTTCTTAAAAAGGAGGTTGAATTTGAGTGTAATAGACAGTGGTAAGGAATTTTAAAGTCTTAAATCAACACTTACACATGCCCATGTACTGAGAGGTCCTAATTGGGCCTTGCCTTTTCACATTCACATAGATGCCTCAAACTATGCAGTAGGAGTAGTTTCAGGTCAAAAAGAAGGATCTGTGGAACATGTTATCTACTATGTTAGCAAGAATTTGTAGGGGGCACAATTTAACTATATTGTAATAGGGAAGGAGATGTTAGCAATCGTCTATGCACTAAATAAGTTCAGACATTATATCACTGGGTATGAGATATTTGTTCACACTTATCATGCAACCATAAATTATCTCATGAATAAGCCTTCCATCACATGAAGGTTGGCCAGGTGGTTACTCCTTATGAAAGAGTTTGATATAACAATAATAGACAAACCTTGTAAGGTCAATGTTGTAGCAAATTTATCATCAAGACATCAAGTGCAAGGTGATCCTATGGCAATTGAAGACAGTTTCCTTGATGAGCATCTATTTTCAATATTAGTTCACAATCTCTGGTATGCTGAATAAAAAACTACCCTGTTGTAGGTAAAACCCCTCCTCACTTCTCACCCAAGGAAAAGAGGTTGTGAGTTGAGAAGAGTTTTAATTTTACTTGGCTAGACAACTATATTTTCTATACTGGACTAGATCAAATTATGAGGAGATGCATTAGGGAGGATGAGACATTTGATATACTCCATGCATGTCACGATGAACCTTGTGGAGGACATTTTGCGGCTAAAAGGATAGCTATGAATATTCTCAACGCTGGATATTATTGGCCAATTCTACACAAGGATGCGACAAATTATACCAAAAAGTGTGATAGGTGCCAAAGGATGGGCATACCAAATAGGCCAAATGAAATGCCCCTATTTCCACAAGTAGTGGTAAAATCATTTGACAAATGGGGGCTTGATTTTGTAGGAGCCATTGAACCTTCATCCAATGGGAAGTCCTATATCTTGGTTTGTACAGACTATGTCACTAAATGGGTGGAAGCTAGACCTATGAAACATGCCGAAGATAAAAAAGCTGCTGAATTTATGTATGAAGAAATCTTTACTAGGTATGGAGTTCCTAGGGAGATTGTCATCAATCAAGGAGCTCAGTTCACTTCCAATCTGATTACAGCTCTAGTAAATAAATATAATATAAGGCATAGGAAATCTTTTCCCTATCATCCATAGGCTAATGGTCAGGCATAAATCACTAACAGGGAGATAGAGAACGTATTGACAAAGACTATCAATCTCCATAAAAGAGATTGGAAAAAATAGGCTACAAGAGGCAATATGGGCTTATAGGACAATGTGGAAAACAACAACTGGTTTTACACCTTTTGAGTCAGTCTATGGGAAGACTGTAGTAATGCCCATTGAATTTGAACATAAAACCCTACAGACTACTCTTAGTTTAGATATAGACCTCACAACAACCCAACAAGAACATATGTTGCAGCTGAATGCCTTAGATGAATACATAAAATCTTCCCTACAACACACAAAAATGGTACAACAACAAAGAAAATAGTGGCATGATAAGTTCATAAATGATATGAAATTTCAACAAGGCGACTGGGCGCTTCTCTTTGATTTCAGATACCAAAATACACCAGGTAAGTTCCAAACATGGTGGTTAGGACCTTATGAAATCAGCCTGATCTTTGACAATGGAGCAGTGAAGCTCACAATAATCGATCCAGTTAGGTTCAAACTTATAGTAAATGGGTATCGTTTGAAGTTGTACAACAAGCCATCAAACAAACCCGACTTCCTGCAATTACAAAAGGATAACAACTCACCCGGGTCTCCTGAAGCCGAAGAAAATGGGCCTAGTGTCTGTTCTTCTTCATTCTAACCCATGCTTTTCACAATCATAATAAATATTTCCACTATTCGTGGAAGTACTTTTTCTTTATAATAAATCTCCAACGCCTGTACCATCCTCTTTCTGCCACGCCATCAACTCATTTTCGCCTTTTTCCTTACCATTATGAGCTGTGTCATACTGACAGTTTCATAAATGGTTCACACAATTAGAAGGTACATACACAATACACAAATAATTTTATTTTTCTTTCATTCTTTAATTACTGTTAATTCTCATTAATTGTAACTCTATCATATGGATTCTTGTACGTGTCAAATCTCCACAATAGCGTGACCTATTTTTTTTGTTTAAGTTGGGGGGAGGGGTCATGCCAGCATGAAACTTTATACTACCTTGTCCACGTCTGTTTTTCCCAATTTTGTAGTCCAGTCATCATTATTTGTTGTGAAAGTACAAAGTAAGTTAAGTTCTTGTCACATCTTGCAAAACTCATTTGAAATAATAATTTGAAAAGAATGATGATATGACATTGTTATCAAATGCCAATCAAATTATGAGAACCCAACAGAGAAATTGGTGAGACAAGTTTGGTAAGAAAAGAAAAGACAAGAATTTCACAAGACATCTTGTTTGAAATAATTCTGAGTTGACGAATTAAGCATGGGTGGTCCTCTTGTTAGACACGAGCCTATAGTGCACAATGTGTTGCTGCAAGACCAGAGGTGTAGGTAGATATTTCAAAATTGTGGATGGCTATATTATTTTCTTAATCTCATGAGTTACGATGAATCAATAGCACATGAATTTATGAATTCGCTTTAGAATAATGAGGCCACAATCAAAGGTTTACAAGTTAAACTTACATAAGAAATTGTGGCTGAAGTAATAGGGTTATCCACCGAAGGAAAGAAATACCTTGAAAGCAAGGACGGTGTATCTGTAAGAACACAATTTACTCTGCACACAGACCCTCCATTGGAGGTGGATAAGAAGTAGGGTACAAAGAGGTTGTCATTGGAGTATATAGAGATTTCCACCTATATCATGAAATACCTTACCTGTGAAGGCCAAAATTCATTTTTGTATTCCATTCACTTTAAATTACTTAGCCATGTCACACACTGGAACCAACCAAATAATGTGCCTAATTTTCTTTATAACTCGCTTCTCAGAATTGTAGTAGAGGTACAAAAAGGTACACCACATTCCATTTCACACAATTGTTTAATAATCTTATTGTGGAAAGAGCCCTTAGGGAAGTATCTCAAATGATAGGAATACTTTTTAAGCATAAAGAAATTTAGCCAAGGGGATGTAGGGCCTAGAGGACCCACATGGTTATATCATAGGGTTACAATTTATGAGAAAACCTACAATAAAATGGAGGAATCCTCCTCATCCCAAGCTCAGCCTATGGAGGAAGTTTCATCTGATAATGATGATAGGAACCCTACAGGAAATAATCCTACAACGAAGCAAAACATTCAGGAAGATACACCTAGGGCATCCTCAGAAATTCCTAAAACTACCCCTTCTCAGCTGCAGGATGTGATACTTGTGCAAAGAACTAGAAGGGCTAACTCATCCAGTGGAAAGGACAAGGGAAAATGGAATATTGTAGAAGAAGAGACACCAAAAAAGGAATCCCCTATTGAGATCACTCCTCCACCTCAAAAAGGAAAGAATCTCCTATAGCCATGGGCTCCACAACTAAAAAGAAACCTAAGCGAAAAAGTGTTGCTAGGCATAAGGAGGTAAATCCAGTGAGAAGAAGACAAAGGCTAAAAAGGGATGACCCACAAACAACCCCTTCTCCTATAACTCCTACTATTAACATTGAGTCTTTTGAATTAGGAGGAGGAGGGGGATTGTCTGATGAAGGAAGGGCTGAAATGCCTAAGAAGGAAATGAATGAAGAAGTAATGGAGGAGGATGTTACCATTAATGAATAATTATCTGTTAATAATGATGTTGTTGCTAATGGGCTTCTAAAAGGCCATCTTTCTTAGTAATTTTTATCCTCTTTTTAGATAGTTAATTGCACACAGACATGAATTTATAGTTTTCAAGCATACGAACTTATGGTTTATATATATGAAGACATGAAATAGAAATGTGGGTAGTTTAAAGACATGAAATTTGCTCGAATTCATGGACAAGAATGGTATAATGCAGTAGCTATACATGCCAATGAATGTTTCCTTGCCTAAGCTATGTTTTGGGTAGTCTTCCTCCTATAGCCATAGGACTTGCAAAAGTGTTAATTAGAACTTTACACCTTTTCCCTAATATTAATGATAAGGATATATATGTATATGGGAGGTTGTGTGCGCATTGATTGTTTTGCAGGTGTTTATCATGGGCATTCAAGAACCGACATAGTGGCGCTAGAATAGTCAAAGCCAACCATGGATTGCAAGGTCTTTGCAAGCGAGACAAATCAATCACTATTTTCTGTTGCATGCAACACGGATTTAGTTCCCTCAACATGCTATATTCCTGGGAGATTTATTCATGTTTAATGATGTTTCTGTTTTGAAAATTTATGAGTCCGTAACTGATTCTCATTTATGAAGTGATCTTAGATCTGGGAGGTAGTTGTAATTTTCCTTCAAATAACGACTGTTGTAACTCTTTAGGAGTTAGTCGAATGAATTGGTTTTCATAACATAACTACTGCGATACTATTTTCAATCAAGTGTAATCATTTGCTATGGATGAATAGAATGCTCAATTCAAGTTTATATCTTTTATCTTGATTGTGTTTCCTGTTCACTCATTCAAGGGGCCCCACTTGATGAGTGAATTGTATTTCCTGTTCACTCATTCAAGGTTCATGCTCAACCTACAGTGTAATACGCAGCACTAGCTGAATGAGGAATCTCAAAAACACCTTTTCTTAAAAGGTGTGAATGATGGAATCATTGAGGCTCTAGACCTAATGGTAGGAGGAGACATTACATAGAAAAACTGAGCTGACATCAAGAATATATGTCTAAATTATTCAAGGGCCACTATGAAGAAAGGTAGGGGAATTAGAGACCTACCACATAAGTCCAATGGTGGTTCGGGAGTATCCAAGATGGAGCTATCCAATCCACTGTCCGAATTCAAGCAGGACATCATTAATGATGTCACCACTCAGTTGAATAGTATGCAATAAAGAAGGAAGAAGGAGGAGGCAGATGCCGTGCTAGTCAAATTTTTCTCTCATTGCAAAGAAAAGAAGAGAAATTGTAGGTGCAAGACAATTGCATTTGTGGACACTAATCCAATGCCCACTGAGTTGAAATCCATAGATGAGGAGAATGGAGAAGTTTTCTATGTTGCTCAAAGGCGTCCATGGGATCAGAGACAAAGTATGCCTCTAGAACCATTGAATGATTTTGGTTATAATAATAATAGTAGTCAATAGCCAACCCATAACCCTCAAAATTCTACCCCTCAAGGCCAGAATTGGAATTATAATTGGTCTAACCAACAACCACACTATAACCAAGCCTATCAACAACAACTGCCATTTAACCCATACCAACAATAGTTTAACTCCTATCAATAGCCACAACAAAGTAACCAATGGCCACCTCATGGTAACTGGCAACAATAACCTCAGTGGGAGCCATCCAGCCTAGTCAGCAACAAGCTCTCATGCCTCCACCTCAGCAACAAGCTATCCTGCCTCTACCTCAACAACAAGCTATTATGCCTTCACCTCCTGTAGCCAATAATAACCCTCAAAATCCAACTCAACTTCCCGCACAACCAACTCCAAATCCTAACAACAAGCAACAAGCTTATTCCTTGCAAGTAAATAATATCCATCTTAGATCAGGAACTATGTTGCCTGCGCCTAAGGAGCCTATAATAACTAAAGTTGTTGATGTTGAGGACATACGTGTGAACCAACCTACTGATGTTCCACCTATTCCTCAATCTGCACCAGTGTTCAAAAATCCCCCTTATCCGCAAAGATTGGCTCAGTCAGCTCCTCCAAAAGAAAATCCTATAATAGTTGATTTAATTGATCAACTCAAGCAAATGACAGTGCAAATTCCCTTTTTTGATGCCCTTAAAGAAGTCCCAATCTATACCAAGGCAATAAAAGAAGCCTATATTAAGCAGCCTGGAAGGAAGAAAAAAGACGCTGACACTGTCCATGTTTTAGGACAGCTCTCTGATCTCATGCTAAGAAAAGTCTTAATGCCTAAGTATTCTGATCCAGGGAGTCCGATGGTCACTATTCATATTAATGGTATCCAAATTTAGAATTTTCTGATTGACCTAGGAGCATCAATCGATGTCATGACTAGGGAAGTTTGTTAAGGCTTAGCATCATTGGTTTGCGAGATACACCTACAATATTGTAATTAGTTCATAATTCCATTGTTAAGCTAGATGGCATGGTTGAAGATATTTGTTGTCACACCGGATTCATTAGACTACCCTTCAGATTTCATAGTCCTATCACCCAAAGCCACCCTAGGATGATATCAATTAATCCTAGGATGACCTTCGTTAGCCATAACTGATGCTTGCATTGCATGTCACTCAGGAAAGATGACCATATTAAATGGGATAAATACCAAGAAGCTAACTCTATATTCTCTAGCAAAACCCCAAGTAGAACTTGACCAAGTTGTCTGGCCAAATTTAGGTGATGCTTCCCTTGAAGAAAAATCAGTGAAAAAACTCATGGTTATTGAAAGAAATCCATTCATAGTGTCACAAGAAGAAGACAATATACTCACAACAATCCTTACCAACCAATATGGTTATGAGGAATCTTCTTGTGATGTCCCTAATTGTTCCCTTCAAACAATAATGCCTAAGCAGACCTCACCTCAGTCTCCTGCAACATTTGATTATCTCCACACCTTGTTGCCCCATGAAGTAAAGTCTCCATCACTTGCAGAAATTTTGATGATGGATAAGGTCAAAAGAGTTGAAATTGCCTCAGGGAAAGAGTTGAATGTTAATAAGAATCTCACTGCATCTCAGATGTTCAGTCTTCTCAAGCTTTTGCAAGAAAGTCAGAAAGCTTTTGCATGGGATTATACTGATATGAAAGGGTTAGACCCTAAACTTTGCACCCATAGAATCTATATAAGCCCTGAATGCAAGCCAGTGAGACAAGCCCAAAGGAGAATTAATCTCGCTTTGAGAGATATAGTGAAGACCGAGTTGCAAAAGCTTCTTAGTGCCAGTTTCATTTATCCTATTTCTGATAGCCAATGGGTTTCTCCTCTAGTAATTGTCACAAAGAAGGGGGGAAAGTGGAGATTTTGTGTGGACTATAGGGAGCTTAACAAAGCCACTAAAAAGGATCACTTTCCACTACCTTTCATTGACCAAGTGCTTGATAATCTTGCTTGTAAAAAGTATTTTTTATTTCTAGATGGCTTTAGTGGATATAATCAGATCCAAATATCACTAGAAGACCAGGATAAGACAACATTCACCTGTCCATGGGGAACATTTTCTTATTCAGTCTTTCCATTTGGATTGTGCAATGCACCTGCTACTTTCCAAAGAGTAGTGCTTGCTATTTTCTCTTACATTTCTGGTGACTGTGTTGAAATATACATGGATGACTTCACTACTCATGGAACCACATTTGAGGAGGCACAAGCTAACTTGGAGAAGGTTCTTAACAGATGCCAGGAATATAACCTCTCCCTTAACAGTGAGAAGTATTACACGATGATGGAGGAGGGAGTTGTCTTGGGACACTACCTCTCATCTTTTGGAATTCAAGTTGACCTCGCAAAAATTGTAGTCATCAACACACTTCCCACACCGGTTAAGAAAAAAGACGTCAGGAGTTTCATGGCCATGCTGGTTACTACAGAAGATTCATAAAGGATTTCAGCCAACTTGCAAAACCTTTGTACAACTTGTTGAAAAAGGAAGCTGAGTTTGAATGGACAGAAGACAGTGAAGCATCATTTCAACAACTGAAAGATGTTTTGACAAAAACACCTATTCTTAGAGGGCTTGATTGGAAGCTACCATTTCACATCCACACATATTCATTTGACTATGCCATTGGAGTAGTCTTAGGACAAAAGGAAGGTATTGTTGAACATGCTATTTACTATATTAGTAAAAACTTGCAAGGTGCTGAGTTAAATTATACTATCACTGAAAAAGAGCTGTTAGCAGTCGTCTATGGACTCAACAAATTTAGGCACTACATCACCAGTTATGAAGTATTTGTTTACACTGACCATTCAGATATCAAATACTTGATGAACAAATGTGCCATTAGTGGTAGATTAGCACGCTGGTTACTCCTCATGCAGGAATTTGATGTGAAGATAATAGACAAACCAAACAAGGCTAATGTGGTGGCTAATTTCTTATCAAGATTACAAGTACCAGATGATCCTACAACAATTGACGATAGCTTCCCTAATGAGCACCTATTTTCTATTGATTCTTTTAATCCATGGTATGTAGACATAGCCAACTGCCTCACTTCTCTCCTAAGAAACACCGACTTCTAGTTGAGAAGAGTTTTAACTTCTCATGGATCTTAGGCTTCATGTTCTATACATGCCCAGACTAGGTCACCTGAAGATGTGTTCACGAGGATGAAACTTATGACATTCTACGGGCATGTCACAATGAGCCATGTGGAAGACATTTTGCAGCAAAGAGGACATCTTATAAAATTATGACAACTAGATACTACTAGCCTACTTTTCATAAAGATGCAACAAAGCATACTAGGCATTGTGATAGATGTCAACGCATGGGGCACCCAATGAAGTCTGATGAAATGCCCTTGCAGCCTCAGGTAGTGGTCACGTCATTTGACAAGTGGGGTATTGACTTTGTTGGACCCATTGAACCCTCTTCTCATGGGAAGTTGTATATCTTAGTATGTACTGACTATGCCACAAAGTGGGTTGAAGATACAGCCATGAGGAATGCCAAGGATCACAAAGTTGCTGAATTTCTCTATGAATATATATTCACTAGATTTGGAGTACCAAGGGAGATAGTCACGAATTAGGGAGCACAGTTCACCTCCAATATTATCACAGAGTTGATGCAGGAATACATGGTGCGCCATGGTAAATCTTCACCCTATCACCCCCAAGCCAATGGCCAGGCAGAGATAACCAACCGGGAGATAGAATCCATTTTAACCAAGATGGTTGCTGTTCATAAAAAGGACTAGGCTACCCATCTTCCTGAAGCCATTTGGGCCTACCGCACAACATGGAAAAGCACAACTGGGTTTACCCCTTTTGAGCTGGTGTATGGAAAATCAACATCCATGCCTATTGAGTTTCAGCATAAAACACTAAGAACAACCCTAGACTTGGACATTGATCTCACTAGAGCCTAAGAAGATCGGTTATTACAATTGAATGGGTTAGATGAATATAGGAAATCTACACTCCATAATACCGAATTGATCCAACAATAGAGAAAAAAATGGCATGGAAAGTTCATCCAAGAAAAGAAATTTTCTGTGGGAGATTGGGCACTGTTGTATAACTCCCGATACTAGCACACGCCAGACAAATTTTAAACCAGGTGGCTCAGGCCTTATGATATAATCTCAGTATTTGATAATGGAGTAGTTCAACTTTCAACCATTGACCCTGTACGGTTCAAGCTACTTGTAAACGAGCATCGACTCAAACATTACAACAAGCCCGTTAGTCGCGAGGAGTTCCTGAAATGGTTCTAGAGTAGTGAAGACACACTCATTCCTGCAGTTGAAGCATCTGGGTCCCCTACCTAGATTTCTGCCAATTCTTGATTCCATTCAAGAACTCCATAATAAACATTTCACATTTTTTGGAATTATTTCTTCACAATAAATTTCATCTCACCTTCTCTCTCCACCACCCATCCATTCCATCCCATCACCCCATGAATGCAGATGCCATTTTTTAGAACACTCTTCTTGCAACGCTTCCAAGTTCGTGCCACATATCCTCATACATATTTTATTTTATTCATTATTTATTAGGAATGCGTGTCATTTTAATTTTATACTCTTGCATAACTTGGCCTAGTGGGACCCATGCCATTAGTTAGTTGGGGGGGGGGAATATTCTATTTTCAAAATTTCAAATTAGCATGTAAACATCGAGTTTCTTGTCATTATGAGATGACTGTTGTCATGTGCTTGTTGATCTATCCTTCCGTGATTGCATCATCACATCTGTAATGAAATTAAAGACATTAAAAGCTAAAGTTTAACTTCTAATGATATGTTCGCGACATGTTCGGGGTGGCAGCCCTTGGCACGAGTGAACTATTATGAGATTTGATGCAAGTGAAAATATCATTAGATTTCATGAAAAACTCTTTAATTTCATGAAGTAAGTAGCATTTGGTACGCCACCTTTTTTGTCTACAACGTCCTGTGCCATAACACTTTGAATTCTATGATTTACCATTATTGTACTCTATGAAAATACCAAGTTTATGCAAAATTTAAGTTTTTTGATCATAAAAATGGGAGGAGATCTTCAAAGGCATGAGCCAGTGGATCACAGGGTTTTGATGGGTGGCACGTCCAATTGTGAAATGTTTAGAAGGAAGGGCTGGTTAGACTACTGCTTGAGTCTTAAGGGGTTCGATGAAAAAATTTCTCTGCAATTTCTAAGCACTTTGAAGGATGGATTTGCAGTGGTCAAAGGTTTAAAAATTAAATTTACAGAGGATATTGTGACTGAAGTGACTGGTTTGCCACAGGAAGACAAATAGTGGGCAAAGGACCTCGACTTGCGTTTGGCTAGGGCTCAGTTCACTTTGCACGGTGACCCCCAGCTAGACGTAGATAAGAAGCAGGGCACTCTAGACTATCCTTACCCTTGGAATTCATTCAGCCAATATTTCACACCTGTGAAGGGCGTTACAAGTACTTGCATGGCCTACATTTCAAAATTATGAGTCATCTTCAACATGACAATAGACCGGTAAATCTTCCCAGCTTCTTGTTTAATATTGTGAAAAAGCAAGCTTCCTTAGTTTAGTTAAGAAAAGACCAGTCTATTTCACATCATTGTTTGATAAAGTTAATTGTAGAGAGAGAATTAAATAAATAATTGATTGGGACATGGGAAGAATTTTTGCAAATGAATGAGGTAGAACCTAGGGTGGTCGGCCCTAGAGGCCAAGGTGTTGGACGAAGATAAAAAACATCCACTGGGGTTTGCAAAGTCATCCAAAGGATAGAAAATGTTCCTAAAGCTTCCCCTTCCATTTCTAGACCATCTAGGAAAAGAACTTGCAATGTTGGTGCCTCCACTTCTAAGAGAAAGAGAAATAAAAACAAAGAAATGTCCAATATCCCTGAAACACCACCGCCTGTAAAGACCAGGTCCACCTCTAGGAGAGACAAGGGTAAAACTAAGGAGATAGAAGAGGGAATATTAGAGCATCAACTTGGTGGTAATAATGATAATGTTGAGGAAACCTTACATTCTCATGGGGAAGAAACTCCAGAAAATCCTCCTGAAGCAGCTACAGAGGAAATGACCACTAGCAGGAGGAAATGAAAGAGTCCTCTGTGCTTGACCACACCCCCCAAAAGGAGAATTGCAAGGCTTTTTGAAAGGGATGCTGAGGCTTCTGCACCAATTTTTAACCTAGAATCCTCTGAATCTGTAGAGAGGTCCTCTTCGGAGGAAATGTTTCAACAAAATGTAGCTAGTGACACTGAATTCAACAACCAAAGTCCACAAATAGAAGTTAACCCTAGTGTTAACTATATACTTATTGACAGTGATGAGGTAGAAGAGTTTGCAGATAAATTTTTTAGGCAAGACATTTGTAGTGATTCTGAGGACTCTCCTTTTGAAGAGTACCCAGAATTTGGAAAAGATATTGTTGAGGAAGTCTTAGAAAAATTTAATCAGGATGGATTAGAGACGTTGGCTAAGGCAATAGCTAAGTCTAGTGAGGAGGGAAATATAGTGAAAACTCTTGTTCTATGGATAGGAGAATCCTCCAAACCACAAAGCACAATAAAAACTACTCATTTGGCATCAGGCTGGGCAGATATTCTCAAACAAGAACCCTTTCCACCACTTGATTTGTCTACACCCCTGGCTATAGGGATAAATTTATACCAACAATTGTTGTGGGAAAGGGCATAGTGGACATTAGAAAAGGAAAAACTGAAACGTTTCATTAACGAGCAAGGCCATCAGATAGAGAAAAAATCAGATCAAATTAAGGTGTTGAAGAGGTGGATTGATCAAATTACAGGATTGATTCCAGAGCTCATGAAATGTAGATCACCGTCTCTGGTGTATGCATTATTCCTTAAGGAAAAACTTGTTAGTTTTAAATTGACAAGAATTGTAGAAGGACTCAGTCCCTCTATTTCAACCCCCCATGAATTCTATGATGCTTTCTAGTTTGCTCCAATGACTCAATTTTTTTTATTGTGTGAGCTATACCTACATAACTTGGCAGTGCCAAATGATACATAATGGAACTCACTTCTTTATATAGGAGATGTGAAATTAAGGGTAGTTATGTCTTGGATGCAGAATGAAATAATCAGGGAGCACCAAGCTACACCTTATAGAAATGATGAGATGACAACTCCCTTACTTATGAGGCCTGAAGTTCAACATTCCAGGTAGACATTTCTATACTATCTTTCTGTTACAGTAAATCCAAGCGGAGCTAACAAGGTGTACCCAATAAGAGAGCAAGCTTTTACAGATTGGGATCAACATTCATCTCATGATATTGCAACAAAAATCAGTGCCTCAAGACACAAATGGATACGAATGTCACATGATCTAAAGGCAAGGGAACCTCACTCTCCACAAAATTTAACCCTTGCCACTAGAAGAGTCCCATGGTACATCATGTTGGGAAGGAGTTTGTGTAATTACTGGTTTCCATTAAGGTTTCAGCCTCCTGTACTCCTGCAGCCATTGATAGCAATGAATGATAGTGCGACAGATCATGATATGTCTATAAAAGTCTAGCGATGGGAAAGGCTCAGAGAAAATCATGGGTATTTCGATTATGTTAATGATGAGCCTAGGGAAAAGACAACTAGTGACTTGAGACTATGTGCCAGAATCTAGAATTTCATGATTGCTGGGGACCAGAAATAGTGCAGTTGGGGGGAATGATGGGCTTCTAAAAGACCATCTTTCTTAGTACTTTTTATCCTCTTTTCAGACAGTTAATTGCACACAGACATGAATTTATAGTTTTCAAGCATATGAACTTATGGTTTTTATGTATATGTTATATATATGTGAAGACATGAAATAGAAATGTGGATATTTTAAAGACATGCAATTTGCTTGAGTCCATGGACAGGAATGGTATAATGTAGTAGCTATACATGCTAATGAATGTTTCCTTGTCTAAGCTATGTTTTGGGTAGTCTTCCTCATGTAACCATAGGACTTGGAAGAGTGTTAATTAGAACTTTACACCTTTTTCCTAATATTAATGATAAGGATATATATGTATATGGGAGGTTGTGTGTGCATTGATTATTTTTTAGGTGTTTACTGTGGGCATTCAAGAACCGACATAATGGAGCTAGAATATTCAAAGCCAATCGTGGATTGCAAGATCTTTGCAAGCGGGGCAAATCAATCACTATTTTCTGTTGCATGCAGCGTAGATTTAGTTCCCTCAACATGCTATATTCTTGGAAGATTTATTCATGTTTATGTTGTTTCTGTTCTAAAACTTTATGATTCTGTAACTGATCCTCATTTATGGAGTGATCTTAGATCTAGGAGGTAGTTGTAATTTTCCTTCAAATAATGAATGTTGTAACTCTTTAGGAGTTAGTTGAATAAATTGGTTTTCATAACATAACTATTGTGATACTATTTTCAATCAAGTGTAATCATTTGCTATGGATGAATATAATGCTTAGTTCGAGTTTATATCTTTTATCTTGATTGTATTTCCTATTCACTCATTCAAGGGGGCCCACTTGACGAGTGAATTATTTTGTTAGAGTGGAATTCATTTTCCTGTTCATATTTAAGTAAGGTAGAACTTTGTTGTTCCTGCAGCTACTAATAACAGAATTGGTAGACTATTCCTGCAACATAGGTGGTTAGAGTAACTCCTACTCATGATTGCATGCTTTGTTAGAGTAAATTGATTTACTGGTTTTAGCATAGTTTTCCTGAAGCTTAAGCATTTGAATTCCATAGGATAGTCTTAAGATTGAGAGAGTTTGAAGCATATACTTTGCGAATGCCATTCCAAGTTTATGTCCCTGGTCGATAATTAAATGAGACTGAATAATTCATTTCGAAACCATTTAGGGTGTCCAATCCTGGAATAGGCAGTCCATTGCTATGGGTTTCTGATACCATTATTTGGCCAAGCAATTGCAATGGATGTTAAAGGTGGTGAAGCACCACTATTTGTTCCAAATTTTGAACCGCAAACATAAGGCCATGTAGAACAAAATGAAGAAGTTGTTGTAGAGAAAAATGTGGGTGGATTAGATCATTTAGCTACCATAGCCCAACAGTTAGAAAAAGAGAATACAGAAAGATCCATCATAGTATGGATTGGAGTTTACAAGCTACTGTAAGTCTACCCATTTGTTTTTGACCAAGGGCCAGACACTCCACTAGATTTATGCACTACTCTTGCTGCAAGTATCAGTTTATATAGGGATATGCAAATGCAAAAGGCTCTATGGGAGCTGGAGAGAGAAAGAATGTAGAGGAACATAGACTACCAAAAACATGAACTCCAATGAAAATATGAAGAAATTGTAAAAATCAAAGGTAATATTGATAAGATTACTGAAATTATTCCTAAACTCATGAGTTGTAGGTCTCCAACTATGGTTTATACCCTTTATCTCAAGGAGCACTTTTTAATTTAAAACTAACTAGAATAGTTTAGGGCCTCAATCCTTCCTAGGAATCTCCTCAAGAGTCTTATGATGTGTTCAAGAACTCCCTTGCAACAATTAAGAATTTACTATGTGAACTTTATTTCCACAACTATGTTGTCCCACATGACCTCAATTGGAATTTATTATCATGCATTGATGATGTTTGAATTAAGGCATTTATGTCTCAGGTTCAAAATGAAACTAGTAGGGTAGCACAAGCCATACCTTATAGGCAAGAGGAACTAGATTCTCCTCTAGTGCTCATAGAAGAGAGTACAAATGCAAAAAGAATGTATTATGATGACTCTAGCTATTCACTAAAAATGATCATAGGGACAAGATACAAAACCTTAGAGTGGAAGCCTTCTAAGAATATGAAGCAATGACACGCAAAGAAGGCACACAGGTTTTGCATCTATGATGCACATATGGCATAGTTTCCCAGATAACCTAAAGATAGTAGAACCCCACTCCCCACATAATTATGTTCTTGCAACATGACGAACACCATGGTACATCATGTTGGGAAATGTTAGACAAGAGCACTGGCTGCCTCTTACATTTTAGCCACCACTTCTCCTATGGCCATTACTTAGCATGACAAAAGATGCCAATGATTACAATATGGAAGAGGAAGTACAAAGATGAGAGAAGCCGAGGGACACTAAATGTTACTACTGGAGTTTAGCTAAAGGAGGCACTAGACAATCATCTACTTCAGATTTTAGAATGAATGCAAAGATCAGACATTTCAATATTGCTTGAGGTCTAACAATAGTTTAAGTTGGGGGAATGATGAGCCTAGTTTAGGACCATGTTTTCATGTGATTTTTTGATATATTTTCTATTAGGATTAATAAGAAAGAAATAACAGTTACATGAAAATATAACCGATATTATAAAATAATAAACCACACATAAGAGAACACAAGACATAAAGATTTAACATGGTTCGCCCAATCCCTGGACTACGTCCACCAACAACGAGTCCACTACTCTTATTATCTAGTGATTACAATATGATTACATACCACAATCTCTTAGAGCTCAATACCACTGCAAGAAGCTTTTAAAAACATACATCATGAAATCCCTAACCCTAAGCCATTTTATACAAGCTTTTTCCACTTTAGGGTTAGAATTGGTTACAACATGTCGGCCAAAAAATAGCCAAAAAAATAGCCCACGATAAATGAAAAGTGTACAATACTTGCCTAATCAGTCACTATAGACCAACAATCTCCCATTTGGTGACTGATTAGACTCCACGCTAAACAATAATCTCCCACTTGGAGACTGATCTTGTAGCAATACTGCTATCATATGAGGCTCCCACTGGATCGAACCACTCTAGACTCAGTTGTTCCTTTATTATATCATGTCTAGAAGACCAAATGAAGCTGAACAAGAGTTCAACTTATCCCTTGTTACTACCTTTGTAAACATATTTGTTGGATTATTATCTTTATGTATATTTTCTAGCTTTAACTGTCCATCATCCAAAACTGACCGAATGAAATGGTACCACAACAATATGTGTTTTATCTTTGAATGGAGAGAAAAATTCTTAGCAAGATGAATGGCACTCTGGCTATTTGTAAACAAATAATTGTGCATCTATTTATGTCCCAATTCCTCCATGAAGAATTGAAGCCTTATCATCTCCTTGGCTGCCTCTATAGCAGCAACATACTCTGCCTTAGTAGTGGATAAAGCATTCACATTTTGTAACCGAGAAATCCAACTCACTGCTACCCCTCAACAATAAATACATATCCTGTAGTACTCTGTCGGGTATCAAGATCCCCTACCAAATCTGAGTCAACATAGCCTTGTAAATCAATAGTAGATCCCCCAAAATGTAAACATTTACTAGATGTCCCTCTCAAATATCTGATAATCCATTTGACTGCATTCCAATGGTCAATCCTAGGATGAATCATATACCTGCTAACAACTCCCACTGCATGTGTAATAACTAACCGAGTACATACCATAACATACATTAAACTTGCTACAGATGAAGCATAAGGTACCTTGGACATTTTAGTCTCCTCTTCTGGTGTCTTTGGACACATCTCCTTAGTCAATTTCAAATGACCAGACAAAGGTGTGTTGACAGCTTTGGCATTCTCCATAGAGAAACGGTGCAATGTAACGCCTCGCCAGGGAACCCAAGAGAGATTAACCTATAACTTGCTACTAAGTTTGGTGCACATTTTTTTTAAAGGTTAACATACAAGATAAACAACAGTGCGGAAGCAATTACCATTTACTCACATTGAAACAACATCCAACACAAATTACAAAACTCAAGGGTCCCATGACGTAGAATTACTTAAGAACAAAATACAACTAAAGAAAGATAACAAAAGATTCCATATCATAAATGATACAATAACAACTTACATCAATTAATACAATCCTCATGGACATCCATGACAACTAATAAACTGACATCCACTGCACATGTTGCAGGGTATGTAATAATAAATCTAACATAAAAGTACAATGATCATATTAGGTATCACATGTGATACACTAATATAGGATTATATAAATGAAGATAAGATAAGAAACCAACAATGAATAATCAATGAAGAGCCATAAAGGCATCCAACTATAGAAGCACCAACAACACCGGCACCAGGACATCGAATCTCAAATGGTAAAGAATCACTACCACCCGTCTGTGTAGAACCACAAAGGCCTACCCCACCGTGCTGAGGAGATAACCATAAACCCCAATCAGATGACCAAAACCAAACAAGGATAAAACCACTGAGAAAGGAATCCTGAAAGCTCTCTACTCAAGGTGTACAAAATATAGTGCAAGGTGAGACCCACTAATCCAAAGGCATAAACAGAAACTCAGGAGATGATCTAGGCTACATTCTATGGGAGTGTCATCACATGTCTATTTACTTGAGTTACCATGGACTGGTCACTCTGGACCCTGGACCCTCAAGCATTGAGTTACCCTGGACTGGCCACTTTGGGCACCGGACCCTCAATACAATCCATGTGGGATTAGAATACTCTCTCCCAGATATGAGAAATTCTAATCATAACCATACTCTATATTATCTTTTTAATGATATCTACACATTTTAATTACTATGTTATCACTTAATTACATAACCTACAATAGGTTACCCAGGTGTGACCACTTTGGGTCCTGGCCCCTATTGTAAGCCACTCCCCTAAGATGCACTTAATCAATCTCCCCTAGGCTCATAATCACATAAACATCAACATGTATACAACCAGGTAATCCTAGATGCAGTTTCACACACAGGAAACCAACATGATTACAATGATACCATAAATAGATTATCCAATAAGAGCCCATAAGATTGATTCATAGATGACATTCAGAATAAACACTCATATAAACATGATACTGAGAAACAAAACTAGTTGACAAAGAACCCTGCCTCTGTTTCCCCTAAGCCATCTAATACTCAATATCACAAGATGCACATGAATATAGTTCAGAAATGAGAAGCCAACACTCATAATTTAGAAAACTGATCAGGAACTTCAAGCATCGAAACATCACAATGAACATGATCCTAACCGAATATGGATCACACAATATAGATGAAAGAATCATGACATAACGAGTCTACTAAAGTCACTCATAAAATAAATATTTCCTAATGACGTTCTAGGAATTCAATAGAAAATTTACCCAATTTTAATATATACATAAACATTTAACAACTAATTGTATTTATAACCAATATACAAATTTACAATTTATAAAACTGATTGATTAAAACCAATAATCAACATCTATAAAAATTAAAACTAGTAAACAAAGTATACATATTAATAAAACTATGAATTATTATAAAACAAATTAATTAACCAAGACTAATTTCAACTAAACAAATTAATATATAAAAACTAATTAACAAATAACATTCTAAATTAATAATCATTTAATAAACTAAATATTTATTAAACAAAACATATTAAAAAAAAATGCAATTAAAAATTTATAAGGGCACATAGCCTTTGGCGTGGGGGCCCACGACACCAACCCACACCGCCGGCGGTACCCTCTGTGGTACTGCCGATGCAGTCCTTTGAGGACTGCGCACGACAGTACTCAGAGGCTGCCGTGCCAGTCCTCTTAAGGGCTGCACACGGGCCCACCCCAAAAAGGGGTTTTAAATTTTTTAATATATATATTTTGTTTTTTTAAAACAAATAAACTTATATATATATATATATATATATATTTTTTTTTTTCTTAAAAATACTTCATTCACATGCATTGCCATTTTTTTTAATTAATTTTTTTTATATCCTTTTATGAAAATAGGATATATATATATATATATATATATATATATATATATATATATATTAAACAAAGCATTCCAAAGTTAATAAAATAGCATAAATATACAAGACTGAATAACTCTTTTAGACTGTCATAATTAATAGCCTACTGTACTTTCACAGAGACACAAATTTATACTTTTTCTTCAAATTGACTTTTACCAAGATTAGATTTTTTTAACCAGCATGTTACTCTTTAACTAAAATTGGGTTTTTAACCAGAATGATAATTTTCCAACTAATATTGGGTTTTTGACAACAAATAGATTTTTTAAATAGGAATTTATTCATTTCAATCTCTATAGTTACACTATAGACCAGGACTAATTTATTGATTTGTAGGCAAACCATGAAGAATTAATTAACGAAATTTGGCCAGCATAACGGTACAATGTCAAGTTGCAATAAAATACAAAAAAAACTATACTAGGGTTTATGAATACCCATATCTAATATAAACACAGATCTATCAAATAGAAAACATAGAAAACTATAAAAGCACAGAAAAACAAATAGATGTGAAAATAGAGATAACATGCAAAATTCAATGCCTAACTTAGATCCAATGCCAGAAACTAAAAATGAAAACCATTGTAAATCTGAGAACATAATTCTCTCCAAAATCAAGGCCAACCTGTAGATCTGAAAACTATGTTGCAAACAGGTGCCCGATCCAAATGCACAGAGAAATTCAAATCAACATGTAGCCACAACAATCTACAAATCTCCAAAATACCAAGCACACAAGCTCTCCCCCAAAAATCTTCTCCAAAACCCGTCTCTTCCAAAAATGAATGCAATAATCTCCTAATAGGAATTCAATTCCCAAATTCAAGCAATCCCAAAAGACAACTCAAAAGCTAACTAAGAGTTCAACTCCAAATCATAAATGACTCATAAGACAACTCCTGATCCAACTCTAATTCCAAAATTGAAAGTAAATACAATTAATTAAATAAAAATATCTTTTAAAAGCACAACTCAACTTGACTTTTGAAAGCTAGTTGTCTTTTTGAAAACAAACTCCTTTTTCCAATTTGCACATGTTATAATTTAAATTCATTTATTAAATAAATTAAATACTTAATGCATCACAAATTCATGCAATTAATTATTTAATCATTTAATAAAATATGCAAGCATAAATCAAATCATTTACCTTTTAAGCATAAGTTAATAATTAAAACCCAAATTAAATAAATTAAATATTTAATACATCCTAAAGCATGTAATTAAATATTCAATTATTTAATAATACATTGAAACATAATTAATCCTAATTTCAATTAAATAATCAATTAATTCTAATTAATCAAATAATTGACTTTAGATAATTTTCCAAATTAAACATAGGTACACATTTAAATCATTAAATTCAACTATGATCCTAACATTGATAAACATATAAAATCACCTAAATAATCATGAATCAACTTAATCAAGCACAGTAAAAACAAGCACAATAAATCAAGCAAATTGAAACCATGCACAGACTCAAGAACGGGATCCATGAATCCATACCAACTAGGTGAATTCGGGTAAGAAAGGTCAAATAGACACTTGTCCAATCCTAGGACAATTAGGCTTAGGTTAGGGTTTTGGGTCTGTGTATTATCTCCCCTCTTTACCATTGAGATGAATGTTTTTGGGCACGCTCACTCCTGCCAATTTAGGGAAGATGATGCCCTGTACTTGCAAACCTATCATCAAAAGATGAAGCATGTACATACAATATATAACAGATAATGATAGGGTACGGTCGGACGTGTGGATCTTGACTATGCAAATAACTACACCTCCGTCCTCTACCACACGAACATGTCAAATAGATACAGACACATAATCACCATACACGCAAGTATGGGGTAAGTACATCATAATCAATATAACACATATAATCTATCATCATAAAACATCATCATCTAATCTATGCATACACTTGATAAACATATGATAATAATCCATCATCATCATTAATGAAATAATAATCGATCACATGAAAAGTGACCTAAAGAATTCGGTCATACAACTGAACATAAAGAAAACTAAAAGCAACCTACGGGCGGGTACTACATGCAACAACTTTTCAATATAAGTAGCCTGAGATAGAGTCATTTTTTTGTGCTTCCTATCTCTACATATTTTCATACCAAGGATTTGTTTTTCTGCCCCCAAATGCTTCATATAAAATGAGTGTGCTAATTGTTGTTTCAATCCCTTAATGTGATCCATGTTAGACCTGTATACAAGCCTATCATCAACATACAAACATAAAATAATGTAGCTATCATCATCCAACCTCTTAAAATAAACACAATGGTCTGAATGACACCTAGTATATCCATGCTCATGCATAAAACTATCAAATTTAAGATACCATTACCGTGGTGCTTGCTTCAAGCCATACAAACTTTTCTTCAATCTACACACTAAGTGTTCCTTACCTTTGACCTCAAATCTCTGCAGCTGTTCCATATATATTTCTTCATCCAAATCACCATGAAGAAAGGATATTTTAACATCAAGTTTCTCTAAATTCAAATCTTCAGTAGCCACAATACTTAAAACAATACGAATCGAAGTCATTTTAACAACGAGAGAAAATATCTCATAAAAATCAATGCCCTTTTTTTGTGCAAATCCTTTTACAACTAACTTGGCTTTAAATCTTTTCTTGCCTCCATCCTCTTCTTTCAGCCTATAAACCCATTTATTGTGTAAAACCCTTTTACCTGCAGGTAACTTACATAAATCCCAAGTTTGATTTTTCAGCAAGGAGTCCATTTCGTTTACCATTGAAGACTCCCATTGAAGCTTTGTATCCACTTGCACAACTTTATCATAATATTTTGGTTCATCGTCTGTTTATAAAATAGAATACAAAGAGGGAGAAAATATTTTTTGAGGTCTACTTAACCTTGTTGACTGTCTAACATTCACCAGAGTTTGTGGTATTTTTTGTTGCTGTTGTTGCGGAGCATAAGGAACTACTGAAACATCATCTTTTGGAGTATCATCTAGTACTACATAATCATTTTCTTTCTTCTCATGCTGCTGCAACAAATATTTATACAACACTTTCTCATTGAATATGACATCCTTGATTCTTACAATTTTATGATTTTTAGAATCCCAAAGCCTATAACCAAATTCATCAACACCATATCCAACAAATACACATTTCTTTGACTTAGCTTCTAGCTTGGTTCTATTTTCAAAATTTATGTGTAAATTCTTCACAACTAAAGGTTTTGAGAAAATAATAAATCACATTCTTACCAGTCCATGCTTCCTCTAGAATACCACAACCCAAAGGAGTAGATGGAACTCTATAGATTAAATGTACAACTGTATTAATAGTCTCTTCCCACATGTTTAAGAGCAGCCTAGCATGCAACCTTATACTCCTTGCATGCTCCATTATTGTCCTGTTCATGCATTCATCCACTCCATTTTCTTGTGAAGTCCTTGGTACAGTTTTCTGCCTGTGAATACCATTAGAGGAACAATAATCTTCAAATTATATGAAGCAATACTCACCACCATTATTAGATCTGAGACATTTTTTCCTTTTACTAGTCTCATTCTCAACCAAACATTTCCATTTCTTAAAAGTTTGAAATACATCATATTTATGTCTAAATAAATAAATCCATACTTTTCTTGTTGCGTTATCTATAAATGTAACATAATACAAAGATCCACCAAGGGAAGATACCTGAGATGGTTTCCATACATCTGTATGCACAAGCTCTAATTTATCATTTTTCTTTTCCTTCCCACTCTTTACACAACTAACTCTCTTTTGTTTTCCATACACACAACTTTCACAGAAATCCATATTGACACATTTCAGATCTGGTAAAAATTTCTTTGAATGAAGTAATTTCATACCTTTTTAACTCATGTTCCCAAGTCTATTGTGCCATAGTGTTGTGTCATAATCTCCAACAACTGTTTGATGTTCTTCCTGCTCAACTACAACAACTGTTCCTGAACATTCATTTTTCTATGAAACAATTAAAGTAGAAGGAATAGTATGACCTTTACAAAGATATCAGGTGCCTACTTTCACACCTTTTGCTACTACTAAGGAACCTTTTTAAACCTTCCTATTTCTATCATTAAAAGTAACTGTGCAACCCTCATCACCCAGTTGCCTTGCTGAAATTAAAATCCTACTCAACCTTGGAACATGTCTTACCTCTTGTAGTAGCCAATAATTCTCATTCTACAACTTAATCTTAAATTTTTCCCTTTCCAACAATCTGACAGGGTTTATTATCTCCCAAATAAACTAGCCCAAAATGCCCTTGGACATAATCAAGAAAATAACCTCTATGGGGTGTAGCATGAAATGAAGCCCCAAAATCTAAAATGCATGAATAATCAACACTTTCTAATGAAAGAAGTAAAGCATCCTCTTCGGATTTATTACTCACCACATTTGCCTCATTGTTACCTTCTTGTTTGTCTCCTTGTTTATTCTTTCGAGACCAAAAATATTTCTTCTTATGACTTGGTTTTCCACATCACCATCAATCATTTGGTCCTTTGGATTTAGACCTCTTTCCCTTTGATTTTGCTCTTGATTTCCCAAGATTTCTAGAATTGTTTCCTCTCTCATTCGTTCTACCTCTACTTTGTGCGTTCAAGACACTTCTGGATGTAGATCCACTTAAAATTTTCCTACGAGTTTCCTCACTCATAATCACATCGATAACATCATCAAATTTTAGGGTATTAGAACCAGAAACAAAGTTACCAACAACCATTACCAAGCCATTCCAGTTTTTAGGCAGAGAACAACAAATCAAGAGAGCCCTAATTTCTTCATCAAAAATAACATTTACAAAAAATAATTGACTGGTAACCGTATTAAACTCATTCAAATGATTAGTAATAGATACACCTTCTGCCATATTCATATTAAACAAATGCTTCATGAGAAATACCTTGTTTGAAGTGGAGGACTTTTCATACAACCTTGCTAGAGTTTCCATCAACTCTTCAATTATCTTCTCTTTCATAATATTAAAAGCCTCTAATTGTGCCAGGCATAATCAAATACTTCCAAGTGCCTTTCTATCAAGAATATCTCATTCCTCATCAATCATTGTTGACAGTTTCTTGGATTTTCCTTCCAATGGATGTCATAGATCCTTTTGATAGAGATAGTCCATTTGTGTTTTCCAAAACTGAAAGTTATGCCCATTAAACTTATCAACCTTCAACTTACCCTCATCTTCCATTTCTCCCAGTCAACTGTGAGACTCCCACTAAACCGTGAGACTTTCATGCAGAGGATAACTAAAAAACAACCTCGCTCTGATACCACTTGTTGGGATTAACAAGACATAAATAATAGTTACATGCAAATATAACCAATATCAAAAAATAATAAACTACACATAAGTGAACACATGACACAAATATTTAACGTGGTTCACCCAATCCCTGGGCTACGTCCACCACCAATGAGTCTAATATTATTATTATCCAATGATTACAACCTGATTACAATCCACAATCCCTTACAACTCAATACCACCGTAAAAAGCTACAAAAAAAATACATCATCAAATCCCTAACCCTAAGATGTTTTATACAAGCTTTTGACGCTTTAGGGTTAGAATTGGTTACAACATGTTGGCCAAAAAATTAGCCAGAAAAATAGCCCCACAATAAATGAGAAGTGTAGAGTACTCGCCTTATCAGTCACCATAGACCAACATTTTCAAACTTTTTAATGTTCTAAAAACTCTTTTAACTAAGTATGGTGACTCATGATAGTCACCAAGAACTCATTTATATGCTTTTAAGTTTAAAAAATCTTAGCTATGATAGTATCGTATGATGGACAAACTTTACTTGTTTTCATGATGAACTTGGCTTAATAGAACTTTAGTTGCTTTTATGAAATTATTTAGGAATGGATTAAGTGTGATGAGTTCATGTAGCTGAGTGATTTATTATTTCCTACAACCATATGATATGTGCATAATTAATTAGGATTGATATAAATGAGAGGATGGATATAAAATATATTAAATGTATATCTTGTTCTACTAACCTCCTTGTGCAAGAATTAAGTCAATGATAATGATGGGGCATATTTAGTAGACTTATGGCAAGCATGCAACAGTTATGGAAAGACCGTTCAAGATATCATGATGGGAAGAGTAAAAGATGGAGTGTAATTCTAACTAAGTTGTCTGATTCTTTGGGTGACTAAGTTATGATGTCTTTATTAGCAGAATATCTAGGGACTTTAGTTTGCTATATTTCCTCATGTGGATGTGCATGTTAGACTTATTCTTTCTAGTTGAGTTAACATCTCATGTGCTTCTTAAATATAAATAAACTGCCACCATTAAATGAAGAGGAGTGGTCAGAGGAAATTTTAGGAGTTAGATCTATAAAATAAGTTTCTATCCTCTTCTCATAGATAGATAGACAAAGATATAAAGAAAATAGTTGGAAGATAGATCATGCAATTATGCTATTGTAATGTTACACTTTATTTTCAATAATATAGTTGAGTTCAGTTTCAATGTGTAATCTATTTCTTTCTTAAGAATAAGAATCAAGGTTTATGTTGATCTCCTAAATTGTTCATAGTTAACTTCACTCATCCAAGGGGGCCCACTTGGTGAGTAAGACTTTGTCTTTTTCTTGCTTTCTAGTTGGTATTCAGAACTTAGATTGTTCTTGCAGCCATTGAAAATAGAACCAGTGACTGTTCCTACAGTTGAGGGCTGACAGAGTAGATCCTGCTTATAAAATCTAAATCTATTACTTAATGCAGTTTGTTCCTTATGTTGCTAGGTTAGGAATTCAGTTCCAACATTTACTTTCCTGCAAATTTACTTATAAATTTGATAGGATTCAAAAAGTATCTTAGTGCATATATTTCTACGCTTCATTTCAAGTCTACCTCCCTGGATTGATATTTAAATGCACTTTGAAATAGGTAGATAGTTGCTTATTAGATGTCTAATCCTTAATTAAGTATGAGAGATTTTTCCTAGTTAAAAACCCTATTTTGAAGGCATAAAGATTGTTCTAAGTCCAAGGGAAGGCTTAAAACGCCTACTAAGAGTAGATTGAGGTGTTGGAATTGTGTTAAGTGTGGGCATATCAAAAAGAAATGTAAGAATAAAAAGAAAAATAATGATCACTCCTCTACACATAAATCTTATGATGATGAAAGCTACTCATGCTTTTATTATTTCTACTAATAATACTTATGATGACTCTTGGTTAATAGATACAGGTGCATCCTACCACACAAATTCTCATAAGGAGTGGTTTTAGTATATTTAGCTAATGATGGTGGGGAAGTTTTCTTTGGAGATAATAGCACATGAAAAATTATAGGTTGAGGAGAGATAAATTTGGTTTCTAGTGATAAAAGGGTAAATACCCTTAAAGATGTATTACATATCATTGGTTTAGCTAGAAATTTAATTTATGTATCTAAATGAATGATTTAGAGGTGCATGTTAAGTTTGAAAAGAGTGGTTGCAAGTTAAGGGACGTGGCTAAGCTCCCTACAAAATGTATCATTGACCAAATTTCAAAAAATGGAAAACATAATAGATTTTCACAAAATTTTCACGATTTGTTCTTCATGATCTGCATATTTTGTGGTGGAAAGCCACAAAAAAAGTTGCAAAAAATTTGTTGTGTTTTTGCAAATTTGGAAAAAAAATAGTTTGACATTTTTTTTTTGTCTTTGGTGCATTTTGTAGGGAGCTTAGCCATTGCCCAAGTTAAGTGGAGAATTTGGTTTTAGCTAAGGGTAATAGGTTTGACATCCTATTTAGACTTGATGCTTCTACTTTCTGTAACTTTGTTAATGTAACTAATAATTATGTATCATATAAATTATGACACCACAAGATGGATCATATTGGTGAAAAGAGTTTGAAGACCTTCATAAATAAAAATATGGTTGATGGTTTGTTAGGTTACTCTGATGATTTTGATTTTTGTGAACACTATGTATGGAAACAAACAATGAATATCTTTTAAATCTGAAAGTACTAGAGCTAAACAAGTTTTGGAGGTAATTCAGAGTGATATATTTGGTCCTATAGATGTACCATCTATTGGAAAGTGTTGCTACTATGTTTCCTTTATTGATGACTATTCTAGATATTCATGGATCTATTTTTTTAAGGAAAAAGTTGATGTTATTTTCTATATTTAAAGAATTTAAAACATTTATTGAGAAATAGATAGAAAGTAAAGGTTTTAAGAATTGATAATGGTGGTGAGTGTTGCTCCAAGGTCTTTGATGACTATTGTAAACATGCAAAAATTGTTAGGCATAAAACAACTCTATATACTCCACAACAAAATGGAGTGGTAGAAAGTATGAATAGTACTTTAATGAATAGAGCTAGAAGCATGTTGAGTAGTGAAAAACTTAACAATGTTTTTGGGTTGAAGCAGTTCACACTGCTTGTTATATGGTTAACAAGTCACCTACTTTTTTCGTTGTTGTTGATAAAACTCACTAAGAGCTATGGGTTGGTATACAACCATGATTTTATCATTTAAATTTTTTTGACAGTGAGGATTATGCTCATGTTCCTAAAGAAAAATGTTCTAAGCTTGATTTCAAAGCTAATAAGTGTTTTTTTTGTGGGTTATGGGGAAAACATGTTAAAAGCTTTGAGATCCCACATCAATGAAAATGGTATGATCTAAAGATGTAGTTTTGAAGGAGGTAAATGAATTTAAACATGATGAACAACCTTAGGTAGAGCCTAAAAAAATAGTGCATTTTGATACTAAGGTTGAACAAAAAAAAATACATAGGTTGAACAACCTCAAGAAGATGCACATGTTGAAAAACTTGATGAACATGAAAGTGAAGAAGGATTAGAAGAAAATTTTGAGAATCAACAACTAGAGCATCTTTCACCTCAAAGAAGATCCACTAGACAACACAAACCTATTAATAGGTATGAATATAGTCCATGTGATTTTCATTGTACTTTTGTAGAGTACATGGTTGTGACACATGTTTGTAAAGAGGAGGTGCATTTAGAGAGATTGTGTTCTAGTGTTGGTTTTTAATGTAAACTAGTAAGAATTAGACGTGACAGTGAGATTGTCATCTATTTGGCTAAAAATGCAATGTATCATTCTCACACAAATCACGTAGATGTCTAATATCACTTTGTTTGGGAAATGGTTGAGGGTGGTAGAGTCACACTATAAAAAATTGACACGTTAGATAATGTAGGAGTTTCTCTTACTAAACCAATAAGCACAAAAAAATTCAGTTGGTGTAGAAAGACCATGAGCCTTACTTCTTTTGAGGCTTGATTTATTTTGTTTCCCTTAGTGCTCTTTGTGAGGTGTTCGACAAGTGGAGGATTGTTGATAAAATGTCTCAACCTTTCTTTTACTAAAAACATTTTTAATATTATTGGCAATTAGTAATTATCTTTGAGTTGTCATGGAAATCGCTAATAACATTGTATAAAATTCTAGTAAAAGAAAGGTTGAGACATTTTCTGAACAAATTTGTCCTATTGAGAACTTATGATAGGACATGGAGAAACGTATTTTTGCCATTTACTAATAAAATCTACTAATTTAGTGGGTTGTATGGTCAAGCTAGGAGATGAATTGTTACTGGGAATAGATTCATGTCAAATATGCTATGCCAATTACTTGGTGGCCAAGATTAATTATTTTGTCTTTGTTAAAGAAAGATTGCAATGTTCCATTAAACCCCCTCATCCTATGTAATTTTTGATTTCGTTTCACAAGCACTTGACTGGATGTAGTCTTTAATTTTTTAAGCCTCATTGTAACAATATTCATGCTATGATTGCAAACCAGGATAATAATGGTCAATGATATGTGAGTTCCAACCTAAGGAATGGACATTGATGACTAAATCGTAAACAAAACAAAAAGAAAAGAGCTTATTGTTGCTATCCTTATTTGAGGGCTATTTTTATTGAGTTATTAACCAACAAGATAATGATATATTTAACCACTTGTAGGTCTACCTAGGTGTTAGAACACCTCTCCACTATATTATCCTTTAACTTATATCATGTGAATTTATAAGTCTAAATCTTGTGTTACAAATGGTGTTACTAGATGTTTCTTAAAGAATGTATTTTCTTATAAAGAAAGATGAATTCATCTACTTATTTTTAAAATGTCTTTAATTTTTTTGTTTAATTATGAAGGTAAAAGATATTTAAATTTCAGAGCACATCTCACAAACTCATTAACACTAAAACATTTGTTTTCTAAAGGTCATGGGTATTAAGATCTTTAAACTTTAAAACCTATTACCCCAAAACCAATAAAACCAAGATTGGAGGGTCCCTAACCAATTGTATGCCCAAACTAAAACTCAAAAGGAGACTGAAGAGATTTGGTTGTGATCTTACAATATTGGTTGCATGTGCTTGGAATTAAAATTACTCATTTTCGTTAATGAATTGGTTTTAGCATATCTTTGTCAAGTCAAGGATATTATATCTATGTTGGATGAATTATCTAGGTACTATTATTGGGAGATATCAAATGCATGCTTGAAAGAAGACTCAAAAGTTGAAGGGAGTTGGTTGTGACCTTATGACGATGTTAAGCCCCAAGAAGTTAAGTGGGAGTGTTCACGAGAATGACACCTAATGATCAACCAATATTTTATAAATAAGATCTAGGATCACTCTGTAATCTATTTCACAATTTTTTTTATTGGTAAAGTTTATAGTATTTTATTAATAGAAATTTTTTTTGGATACAAAGCAATTATTAATAGAAAAGTTTATGCTTAAAAATATCTCAAATTCTTTTTACTTTTAAAGAAATATATTATACATAAGTCCTAGAGGCGTTATGTAATCAACTCAAAAAAGATTATCTTGCGGAGAGATGAACTCCAATATTTTTTTTATAATACCTATTTATTAGCATCATAATTATGATACTAAGTTTATCATATAGTTTAAAATATATGGTCTTCACCTCAAGTATATTTTATCCTTGATATATGTCTATCAAAGAAATCTTACATTACTAAGGAAAAACATTTTTTCTCTCATTTAAAAAATAAATAAATAGCATATATTGTGTACTAACATTAAGAGAGAGTGAGAGAATTATATTATAATTATTATAAATGGCCTTAGATAACATTGATATAATTCTAATATGTGGTACATGAAACCTTATAATTTAAATATGATTTTAAAATATTGAACTAAGAATCAATTAACAAATTTATTAATATATAAATTCATCTTCAAAAGCAATTATTCATAAATCTAATTTTAGTTTTCAAAGGGTATGATGACTTCCCATATCGTTTTTGCTACCTTATTTCCTATATTTAAGGGAACTCCTATCCGAAAAATTATGTTGTGAATTTGGATTTGTTAAATTTACCTTGCACTAGAGGTGTTAAGGCCATATGGAATAAGGAAAATTGTGTATTCCCTAGTGTAGTAGGGGATTCTGCACAAGTCTAAACAAACAAATCAATATCACTGAACTACTCAAGAAAACTTCTAATCATCATTAAACCCTACAAACAATAGAAAGGAAAACATCATATCAGAAACTAAACCAATAGAAACTGAATGCAAACTGATACTCCTTTGAACTTTCATTGCTTCTCTTTGCTATTATTGGGACGTGACCTCAGTGGTGATCCCAACAACATCTAGACTCAAGAGCTCTGAGAAATATGATAAAAAAAGATTGATTGCTAAAGATTAAGTAAAACTCAACATAAGTTCGATACAAAATTGAGAGATGAAATTGTGAGGTATGGAGGGGGTTTATATAGGTATTTTGAGACTAAATGAATGATCAAGATTAATTCTGAGAAAGAAGATTGGACATACGAGATAATTCAAGACTAGAGGAGATTTGGGCAATTTTCCATTTCAAACTCAAAAAGAAAAGAGAAAAGAGGAGATAAGAATGAGAAGATATTTCTCATTTTGAGGAGATAAATCTTCCAAAAAAATGAAAAAGGAAAGATTATGATTTATTTCTGATTTTGAAAGAAATGATAATTTTTTAGAACATTGATTTTTTAGTTTTGTGAGGATTTATTTATTTTCAAAATTTATAATTGCTCACAATTTTGATTTTTCTATTTTTTGGAAGATTTAATTAAATATAAAATTCAATTACTGAGAAAGATAAAATTAAATGAGATTAAATGGAAATTAATTAGAAATGAGATTAATTAGAATTTGATGTGAAATTATATTAATTTGGTCAATTAATTTAATTTAGGAGGAATAATTAGCTAATTTGATTAAATATAAATATAATTAATCAAATTATAGGAAAGAGAAAATTATTAATTAAATGATAAAGATCAATTCATTAAATAAACTTAATTATTTAATTAATTTTAGAGAAGTGATTAAATGATTAAACAATTAGATTATAGTAGAATAACTATCAATTAATTAACGATTAAAGAACCATTAACTAATAGAAGAATAATTAGTCTTAAATGTTAACTCACAAGCATGTCCATTTTTAGGTGTCTACATTTGCCTCTCTTTGATACAATTTTATTTTGAACGTTGTGTCAAAGAATTTCAAATCAGGTCCTACCCCAACTTGCCCCAGTGACTACTGGTGAGTTTTATGCCCCCTCAATAAATTAACTTAAAAATGCGTCAGAGGAGAATTTATTTGTTGATAATGTTATATAGTGTGTATAGGACCAGATGGTTCATGGATATAAAATAGGTCACAAGGTCCAAATTAGGGTTTTAGTCATCCAGGTATAAATAACATTTAGGGATTTTCATTTATCACTTTACATTTAGGAGCTCTGGACCTCGGGTAATAATTTCTTAGAGTTTTCATGCGATTTTTGCTTTCTTTTATGTGACCCTGAGCTAGTTGGCGTCACACACTTGTCTCGGATTCTAACATTTGGTTTTCTAGAGGGAAATACACTTGCAGTGAGTACTTTTACCCTTCCTCATTAATTGCGTGCATTTATAAATTTCAAAAATTTATTTTGGTTTATTTTAATAAGTGTGTCATATATGGTTTGTGGTTTTGCCGTAATTGTGAATGGATTTCCATAATGGCTATCCTTCTACTGCATCCACTAAGAATGTCATAATGGTGTGTTTAGGTTGCCGCAATTACTTAAAAAATGCCACATTTATTTTTTAAATGCTACAATCATTTTAATGGGTCATAGTTATGGTAAGAGTGCCACAATCACCTAATAAAAAAAGTGTTCTAAGGTTTTTTTTTGCTTACTTGTAGTTGGATTTTTGTTTGACTTGATTATCGATGCGTGTTTTGGTTTGTGCATTTTACAGATTTCCTACCCTATTTTGAGATGCTGAGAGAGTAGACCACTTGGCTTGGTTTTGATATTTTAGTTGATAGAGCCCGAGAGACAAATTTTGAGACAGTTGGGTTTATATTAGGTGATTTATATGCTTGAGATCACAACCAATAGGGGTTTGATCTCTCCCTTACTCGAGAGATGGTATGTTGATACTTACACATTTCAATTACCCATGGGTGAGGATATTGTGACCCTTGAGGATGTATATTGCATCCTACAGATTCTCATTCATGGCGCATTAGTGGAGTTTTCTAGACAATCGGGTATTGCAACTTTGATAGAGTTGACTGGTTTGCCTGAGGATTAATTAGGATTAGCAGACCCATATGAAATCCCATGGTCAAGTTTTGATGGGATTATAGACAGATTGGGGGTAGTACTTGGCAGTCTGGTGTCTAGGATTCCATGTTTAGAGAGGTGTTAGCATGGGTTCTTAGTTAATTGGGGTGTAGTGCTTCAAGGTATGATCAAAGATAAGATAGTATATGCTTGGATTCCATGTATGTTAGCCCATTTGTATTATCACATGTTCTATGTGGCTTACCATGGTGGTAAGTCGATCATATGAGGGGTGACACTGCTATAGGTATGGGCTTGGGAGCACATAGTTGTGTGCTAACCTATAGGTCTGAGAGATATTCCTATAGGGTTCCCTTACATATATCTCTATGAGGGTGCACTAGTATATAGACATATGAGTCACACCATGTGGTGGAGGAAACAACTAGATATGTTGCCATATTTTATTTGGCGACCATACAGGGCTTGTATGGTTTGGGTAGGTGAGGATGAGAACTTGATGCTATGTTGACATAGATGTTACTTGATTGGACACACCAAAAATCATGCACATATGATAGATTTTCATAATGCAGATCACGTCTACGCCAGTTTGGTGAGGTTCAGGATGTGAGCGACTCATTTTATCACTTTTCCAAGAGATACAGAGATGTTTCCACATGGGGTCCAGTCATTCCTACTCATGATGCTCATACCGAGTTCTAAAGATTGAGGTCGATTAGATAGACATGAAGGTCAGATCTAATAGATGCAGGTACCACTCCTCAATACGATATCTAGTGGGCTTCTCATAGGACTGTGCCCCTGATTGATATTACTTAGCCAATTATAGGTGTCATTATCCGTAGGCCACAAAAAATAGGTAGAGGGAGAGGGAGAGGATGAGGTGGATAGGGGAGGGTAGGTTGTGGGAGGAGAGGATGAGGAGGTAGGGACTTTGGAGGTGATGAAGATGGAGATGATGGTGGAGATGATGGTGGTGATGAAGGTGGGGGGATTAGATGTAGGAGAGGAGGAGGTAGAGCAGGAGGATCAATTGCAGCTGATTAGGAGAGTCTAGGTGCATACATATGATACCTCGACACTAGCGGAAGGAGCCAGAGAGGAAGAGGTTGAGGTGGGAGGTGAGGAGGTTGAGGTTAGTAGTGGGTCCTCTTCCATCTTGTATTTAGATACTAGTAGCATCTCAAGCTATGTGGATCATGATGAGGGTAAGGGGGATTTGGTTAGGATGTTGAGGGCTCAAATTAGGGATCTTACCACAAGATTATATATAATAGAGTATCGAGCATCAGATGTCAAACATTGAGCTTTAGCTACCAAGGATAGAGAGAGAGAGAGAGAGAGAGAGAGAGAGAGAGAGAGAGAGAGAGGCTTGGATGGAGGTGAGGGCTTATCTAGATAGTGTGCAGGATCTATCACTCTAGGAGGCATTGGACATGATCTGGTGATTAGGTTAGGAGGCACAATGAGAGACCGAGTACTAGAAGTTGCATTATGAGAGTGTCATTCCTTTATAGTAGTGTACCAAGTTATACTACCTTGTAGAGGACCAGGAGGGAAAGATCATAGGGGAGTGTCACAATTGCCTAGCCTACTAGAGCATCACATGTAATTGTAGATGTAGGAAAGACATCGACCATACCAACTAGGGTGGGACCATCGATGCCACCTCGAGAAAGGCTGCAACATGTGACACATGATTTTACATTATTGTACCATTTTTTTAATAGACAATTGAATATTTATTTTGGACAAAGCTTGCGAGCTCTCAATTTGTACTTAGACATTTCATTTTGGGATATATACAAGATACATATTTTTGGCAGTGTCTATATGATTTTCTTTATGTGTTTGCACTTATTTTTGGGATGCATTTAATTTATGATATGCACTTATATTTGATGATCATATATTGGTTATATGATTGATAATATTGTTCCTATGATGATGATGTATGCATGTGGTTATTTTCTATTGATGATGTTTATATTGAATTGATGAGATGATTCCTATATAAAAATGTAATAAATGTATTTCTATATTTTTTTGTATTTTTCCCATGCATGTTTATTTACCATGTATGCAAGACCTATGGTTATATGTCTAAGCACCTATTAGGACCGACTTGATTAGTTAGAAGAATGAATTAGAAGAATTGAACTTATGCTAAATATGTAGAATAAACTAAACATAAATATTAGTAATACCCATTTAATAAAAAATAATAACTAATTAAACTCATCCCTACAATCAACAAAATAAGGAGCATGATTAATAAAAAAGAGAAAACACAAAGGAATGCAAACCAATAAACAAAACTCCAACCTTTTGTTTCTTCTATTTGCTATTGTTGGGACATGGCCTCATCGGTGATCTGACAACATCCAGACTCAAGAGCTCTGAGAAATATGATAAAAAAGATTGATTGCTAAAGATTAAGTAAAACTTAGCATAAGTTCGATACAAAATTGAAAGGTGAAGTTGTGAGGTATGGAGGGGGTTTATATATGAATTTAGAGACTAGATGAACGATCAAGATTAGTTTTCAGAAAGAAGATTAGACGGATGAGATAATTCAAGACTAGAAGAGATTTGGGCAAGTTTCCATTTCGAACTGGAAAAGTAGAGATAAAAAAGGAGATAAGAATGATAAGATACTTCTCATTTTGAGGAGACAAATCTTCCAAAAAAATGAAAAAAAGGAAAGATTCTGATTTATTTATGTTTTTGAAAGAAATGACGATTTTTAGAAAATCAATTTTTTAGATTTGTGAGGATTTATTTATTTTTAGAATTTATAATTTTTCACAATTTTATTTTTCTATTTTTTGGAAGATTTAATTGAATTTAAAATTCAATTACTAAGAAAGATGAGATTAAAATGAAATCAAATAGAAGTTAATTAGAAATAAATTAATTATAATTTGATGTTAAATTAAGTTAATTTGGTCAATTAATTTAATTTAGGAAGAATAATTAGCTAATTTGATTAAATATAAATATAATTAATCAAACTATATGAAAGGGGAAATTAAATTTAACTAATCGATAAAGATCAATTAATTAAAAATAAATAATGAAACTTAATTATTTAATTAATTTTAGAAAAATGATTAAATGATTAAATAATAGTGTAGACACTCAAAAATAGGCAAGTGCTTTAAATCATTAAAATGGCAAATTCTTAATCAAAATGCACCAATTCTCATCAAAATGGATCAAATTTAAATAGACATTTATTAAATCAAAGTTGGACAAAATCAATCAAAGGAAAAAATAAATTAAATAATGACATCAAATATTAAATACAAGCTTAAAGGGGTAAAAAACACTATATAATTAATTTTAATCAATTAATTGTATAGTTGTTAAATCAAAAATCAAAATGAACCTATTCCCTACATGGCTAATTTAATTAATTGATAAAATTTAATAAATCTTAATATCTTTCAACAAAGATTTGAGGAACCAATAAAAATTGAGAACACAAAGCACATGGATCACTCAAAGGAATTGAATCTCAATCACACAAATTCAACTTTGAATCTCATCCACTGAATTTTGTCCTTTTGTCCAAAGCTTTGAGACAAACATTTAAATTGTCCCCCCATTTAAAAACATTGCAAAGTTTTTGACTCAACCAAGGCTAAATCATGATTACTTCACTCTACCCCCTACCCTTGGGAATTTACTATAAATAAGAGGCATTTTGTGAGCATAATAAGCAATTAGAGATTTGAAGAGTAAAGCATCCTTATTATAGTCAATTTCATGAGCAATTAAGAGCATTTGAGAGCATTTATCATTTGCATTTGCATTTTATCATAGCATAATGGAGAATTGTGAGCTAGATTAGACATATTAGTATCATAGATTTCTCATTTTAGAAGTGTCACTAGTAGGGAATACAAAGCTGAGAGCTCTACTTACCACATCTAATTAGAGAACCATGAAATGTCATGGATGTTAAATTCAATTCTTAGTTTAAATTTGCATTGTATTTGCTTAGAATTGTTAGTTAATGATCCTAATTTCATGAAGGTGTTTATCATTCACACACAAATGGCACCCACCACGGGGCTCTAAGCCTCATTTTTATTATTTTCTTCAAGTTTTTGTGTGTTTTTGTTGTCACTTTTTCGTGAATTTTTGCAGAAAATAGGAGAAATAATGTGTATGAAGGATTAAATGATGCCTATGATCATTGTTCTGACGCTTACCAGCAAGTAACTGACACCTGCAAGATAAATTGTCATGCTTGTCAGATAAAGTGTCACACACAGGAGTGTAAATCAATGCCTGAGACCTGAGAAGTACTGCGTATTCACTATCTTTTGCCGCCTGTGACGATCTTTACGACGTAATTTATTGCAAATTGTCATGCCTAGTATCTCTTAATTGACACCTAGTATTTGTTAATTTCCACTTTAAATAGATTATCATATGCAATTTTCATTAGTTTTCATGCCTAGTAATTAAAGTGTTACGCTTGATGAACTTTAAATGTCGCCTGAGTCACTGGAAAGTGACGCCTACTATTTTTAAAGTTATGCTTGCTAATCTTTAAATCATGCGTATTAGCTAACTAATGACGCCTACTACTTTTTGCTTTAATTTGCTATCAAATCTATAGATTCTATTTTCTTAATCTATGTCTGTATTTTTACTACAAATGAGCAAACACAGGAAAGTTCAAAAGCCAGAGAGCAAAGTCACACAACCAAGAAAAGAGGTAAGAGTACAAGCTAAATGTGAAAAGGAATTGCATAGTGCTTTAATTTTAGAGAGTTTAGGCTTAGAAGAGAAATTGTATGCTCATTACATCAAGGTGTTAGAGGCTTACAAGCTTAAATTTCCTACCTTAAATTGAAATTTGTTTACATTAAGTTTTTGAAGTTTCATTGAAAAATCTTGTGCAAACACTTAATTGTACTTCAAATTGTTCCTTTATGGTTTCTCTCATTTTGTATGGCTTTGTTGACTAACTTGTTGGAGGAGGGAGCGGGAACGATCGCCACTAGGTGAGTGAAAGAAAAAACAAGCAATCAAAAACCTCATAAAAGTGCCTAGCCTTTTGCTAGCTACAAAAGAGAGATATTCATCAAATCAAGCTTGCACTTGCTTAAATTGTGGCATTCATTTAATCTAGCTTCATTAAAATAAGGAATTAACACAAACACCTCAATTATAAGAATCTCGTTGTCAAGAGATTGAAAAAGAACAATTGTTGCTTGAGTGTTTGGAATGAAGAAAGACAATAGGGATATGCTCTTCACTTTTCAAGTGAACCAAATTCCCAAACTTGTTGGACTAAGTTCAATTTTCTTATTTTCTATACATGCTAGTTAAAATAGAGCAATATAGGGCCTGCCTCATGAGATTTTCCTTATGAGGACGGTGAGAGGGAATGACCCAAGTGGGAGACAATCACCTTAGCTGCGGTACTATCCAACCCACTATAAAAAAACTACACTCTTCCTTAATAGGGGAGTGACTAGACTATGTGCAAGTTTCTTCACTTCCTCTAGTAGTCCTTTTGGATTGTGCCAAATCATGCTTTTGTGCATGTGGGAAGCCCGCAAGTGGGAAAAAGAGCTTGGCATGGTTTAGAATAGAATTATTCACTAAATCTTGATAAGTAGTAAGCTACCTTATAGAGCCAAACATGTTAAAAGCCAAATTTGACTATAGGTAGATTGCGTGGAAGACTTTCTTGTTCAATGCTTGTGAAAAATGACCAAGAACATACACTTTTAGTGTGGTTTTAGGGACATGGTGCAAATTTGATGTGTGTGTGTTGCGTTTGTACTTCATTTTCAAGCACTAAAATTCCATAGACCTGATCTTATAATTTTTAAAATCTAAAATTTATAACCTGGTCTGTAAAGTGCCACCTATGCATAGAGAAACACTGCATGTCAGTAGTAAAGTCATGCCTATGATTGTTCAAAAAATTCCTGCCAACAGTAAAGTCACACCTGAGACATTAAGTAATGCCTGTAAAAACTAGAAAAATGTCTATCAACAGTAAAGTGCCACCTGCACATCTACAAAGTGCCACCTAAATCAATTCCAGTTGACACGTATCAACCTTTAAGTCATGCCTACACATAGGTAAGTGACGCCCAGAAACAAAAAAAGGGAAAACAGTGAGCATTTCCCTAGGGTTTCAAAAATTTTTGGTTCTAGATTCAGATACCCTTTTGGTTGTTTTATTTGTTCCAGTACCCTGCCTGGTTAGAAATCTTGATTTTGAGCAATTTTGAAAATTTCACAAGGATTCGACCACAAGCCAACAAGATAAAGTCTATTTTCAAATGGTTTATGTTCATGCCTACTTTTACTTGATCATATTACGTAAAGAAAACCTTGCAAGCAGATGGAACTTATTTGAGACAAGAGCTTCCTTTCCCAAGTGATACTTCTACCATCCCAAGAGTACCACAAGAACCACCCATTCAAGAAGCATAAACCAACATGATGTACTACGGTAGCTTGGGTAATAACAACAATGGTGGTATTGACCCAAACAATCAGGGTAATACCAATAATGGAGGTATTGACCTGAACAATTAGGGTAATACCAATAATGGAGGAATAGACTCAAACACTCAAGGGATTGATAACACTAATGCTAGGGCTAATGGTGAACCAACCACTAAAGATGCCACTGATGAGAAGGTTAGTGAAGCTATACAAAGTATGCATTTCTTGAAACTTATGGAGAAAGCAATGGAAAGAGACAAGGAAAAGAACTTTCTAGATCTAGCTCGAAAGGGTCTTAAGCTCCCTCGTGATTATGATGTTAATCAACTTAGAACACCAGAAGTTGAAGAGAGCCCGATCGATATTATGAATAAACAATTTAAGTTATTTCAAATGCAATTGGACATGATAAAACAAAGTGGGGCTCCAAAGCCCTTTTCAATAGAAGCATTATGTCCATTTCCATTTGACAAGAGTCTAGTCATGGTACCATTCCCTATCAATGTAGTATTTCCTAAGTATGATAAATATGAAGGAACATTGGATCATCAAGATCATCTTTAGGAATTTTGTGCATTGAGCTTAGAATTCATGCACAATACCACTTATTTAATGAGATTGTTTCCCAGGAGTTTGGGAGGTATGGCCATGGAATGGTTCTCAAAATTACCTTTCAGAATTAAAACTTTTGAAGAGCCAGCCTCTAAATTTGTGGCACACTATTCATACAATATCAAACACGAAGTCACAATGATCACCTTATGTAATACCAAGCAAAAAGAAGGAGAAGGATTCCTAAATTTCCTACAAAGATGGAGGATGGCATTTGCTAGATACCCTCGGAGTGTACCAGAAAAAGAGAAGATGGATATCTTTATCAATAGCTTGATTAGTGAGATGAACTATCAGTTGAGAATGCAATGTCCTAAGACCTTCCAAGATATTATTAAGAATGGGGTGACAATGGAAGAGGTATTAGTTAAGAGTGGAGAGTTAAAACTCTACAAGGATGATAAGAATTACAATAACAATACCTCCAATAACAACCATAACAACTAGAATAAGAATTTTTCTAACAGCTATAATCGGTTTGGGTTGAAGAACATAAATAAAGGAGTGGTCAATGATGGTGTTGTCGATTCTAGTAATTTAAAAGTAACTCCCTTGCTCTCACAAGAACACCTAATCAGGTGAACAATGCAAATCAGGCTCCCAAAGTGCCTTACAACAACAATACCAATAGTGGCAATTTAGGGAACAATCAAGGATGTAACAAATCTAACAAATTCTTGGTACCAACCCCCAAGAGGAATTTTACACTTTTGGGTGAGCCTCTCGAGAAAGCATTGAGGACTCTCATTGCTAGCAAGATCATTAATTTACCTAGCATTCAACCCTATGAGCCACAAAATAAACCTAGCTGGTGGAGTGAGAATAGTCATTGTGAATATCATAGAATTAGAGGGCATAAGACCAATGAGTGCTTATAGATGAAGAACATGGTGCAAGACCTGATTGATAACGGTATGATCACTATAGAGGTGCCTCATAGTAATGAAGATCACACAACATCTAAACAACCTTTTTACAATCATGAAAAAGGTGAATCATCCAATGGGAATAAACAAAGCAGCAACAATATCAATTTTGCTCCTCATTATGACAAAATCATCAATACTTTATCTAGTCATGAGTATATTTTCAATACTATTGTGATCAAGGAACAACCCCAAAAGGAAACATCTAATGTTATCACTAGGGGGAAAAATTCAAGGATTACCCTACAAAGGGTTGATCCTAAACCTATTGGCCCTCCACAATCCAGAATTTTGGCAAAACAGTTGGATACAACAACAAAACCATATAGTTTGGTAGATCAACAACAAAAAACTCCAGCACAAATTTCTATCTTGGAGTTATTAAAGTTATCGCCAAATCACAAGGAAATCTTAGAGAAAGCTTTAGTGGAAACTTGGATGAGGAGAAGTTTTAGAATATGGTAGGACATCTCATTGTGCCTCATTTCCTTTCATTTTCAGACAATGATGACATGTCCATTACCCATCCCCAAAATCTACCATTGCATATAGAAGTCTTGATTGAAAGACATAGGGTCAAGAGAGCTCTCATAGATGGGGGAGCTGGTCTTAACATTTGCACTTTGAGTCTTGTCAAATCTCTAGGATTATCTAAGTCATGCATTGATCCTACAAAAAGAATTACCATAAAGGCCTATGATGAAGCAGAAAGAGCTTCAAAGGGCATGATTATATTGCCCATTCAAGTTGGACCTGTCAAAAAGGACACAAAATGCCAAGTCTTAGATATGAAACTAACTTATAATATCTTGTTGGGGAGGCCATGGATCCATGAGATGCAAGCGGTTCCATCCACGTATCATCAATGCATAAAATTTTTGTACATGGGTGAGGAAATCACAATTGGAGGGGATTCAAATCCTTTCCAATATTGTAATGCACTAAAGCCTCTCCACAAATTATTTATTCCGCATAACAGAGAAGAGATTATCCAAAGGGTTACCATTGAAGACATTAAAGTGGATGATCCTAAGTTAACATTAATTTCTACTTCTACTTCAAATCCTCCTTGAACTAACTCAATTACATCAACTAAAGGAAAGGAGAAAGTGAGTTATGAGGATCCAACTTCAAATGAAAATTCAGAAAAAACATCTATACCAAAGGTAGAATTTTCAAAATCCACCAAAGAAGAAAAAGATAAAGCTAAAGAGGACCACTACAAAAAAATGACTGAAATTATGCATACATTTGAAAAAAAATGTAAAATCAAGTCCAAGGGAGTAGGGGAATATTCAATTTCCCTATTCGACTTACCCACATCTCCAAGAACACATGGGAAACCATCCAAGGAACATCTTCCTCATAAATATAACTTTTATTTTGTAAGAGAAAGTGACAAGGCAGCATTTGAAAAAGAGGAAGATGAAGTTCTCCAGTGGCTTTATCAAGATGAAAATGATACCTTAAATACTCCCGTAGAGAGAATTCAACATATTAACATTCAAATTGATCAATATGGAAAATGATTTGAAATAATGCAAAAAATGGGATACAAGGGAAGAGGACCCTTAGGCAAAAGAAATAGAGGCTTGCTAGAGCCTATTGAACCTTCTTGGAGTTCAAAAGAGGAAAGTTCAGGAGTAGGATACCAGCACAAAGGAGAAAGCTCCAACCCCATGCATGATTCCTATCCAAAAGTGAATACCATGGGATCCAAGGTTGATAGTGATGATTCTCGAGACTATGAGTGGGATAGTTTGTTTGATGATTCATGCCATGATAAAGAGGTTGTCACAATACATGCTTATGCTAATGTTCCAAGGCAAAAAAACTCCAAGGAATGAAGATCCCATCATACAAGAACTCAATATAGGACAAGCACCCATTAATCGACCATGGATAGAGAAATTTTGGGAACCATCAAAGGAGGATGATTTGAATGTTAGGATTAATCCACATGTTGTATTTCCCATGCTATTTCCCGTAGAAGTCCTTGAGGACTCAAGTGAAGAGGAATTTGATCCTTCTTCCATGGACCATCTCAAGAAAGCTCACGTCATTGACCTTAATGATACAATGTATGAACCATCCAATGAGGTCATGTCCATAACTCTAGATGATGACACTTTGCCAAATGAATCCCTATCCTTGATGCATCTTGACCTTATTTATTGGGACCTAACCGAGCCAAGTGACTTACTTTATTTCCCAAATGACCAAGCAATGACCCAATACTTAAACACGGTTGAGCCCTCTTTCACCAACGAGTTTAAACCAAACATGATGAGAATAGTAGGGGTCCAATCTCTTAATCGAAAGAAAAAAATGAAAAAAAAAATAAAAATGAAAATTTATAGCAATGAAAACCACTATGTGGTAGCACTAGAACCAAAAAAAGTAAAGATAAAGGATGTTTCCTATGGTAAAAACCCAACTGTGGCACCAAAGGAAGAGAGGTTGGATACCCTACCTGAGCATGAAGAAGAAAGGTCACTGATTCTCATAGAGCCAACATAAAGGTCAAAATTGGAACATAATTGGATTCTAAATTCATACACCTAGCAGCATCACTTACACCTTTAGAAAGAAAGGATTTTATCAAGTTTTTCCAAGAAAGACAAGTGAACTTTGGATGGTCCTATGTTGACATGCCAAGATTGGATCCTAACTTCATTATGCACCATTTGAATGTTAAACCATGGGTTAAGCCCATCAAGAAAAAGTTGAGGAAGATGCACCCACATGTAGCTCTCCTAGTCAAAGCTGAATTGGAGAAATTGTTGAAGGTGGGGTTTATAAGAGAAATTGCATATGCTGAATGGATATCCAATATTGTACTAGTCACCAAGAATGACAAATCCATTCGTGTATGCATGAACTTTAGAGACTTGAATCTTGCATGTCCTAAAGATGACTTCCCACTTCCAAGCATAGATGCGATAGTGGACTTGACAACAAGTCACTCCATGTATTCATTAATGGATGGTTTTAGCAGATACAATCAGATAAAAATTTCACCCGAAGACCAAGAGAAGACAACCTTTACATGCCCTTGGAGTACCTTTTGTTGGAACGTAATGCCCTTTGGCCTCAAAAATGCCAGACCCACATACCAAAGGGCAATGACCACTATCTTTCATGATATGATGCACACCTTTCTAGAAGATTATGTGGATGACATATTGGAAAAATCACATCAAAGAGATGATCACTTGCAAATTCTCAAAAAGATATTCACATGATTAGAACAATTCAAAGTGAGACTTAATCCAAAAAAATGTTCTTTCGGTGTTCAATCCGACAAATTGTTAGGCTACATAGTTTCCACTAAAGGCATTGAAGTGGATCCCGAAAAGGTCCAAGAAATAATGGATATGGAAATTCCAAAGAACATAAGCCAAATGAGGTCCCTTCAAGGAAAGATTCAATCAATAAGGAGATTTATCTCTCAATTAGCCAGAAAGTGTCAATCATTCACAAGGTTACTACACAAAGACACTATTTTCATGTGGGATGAAGAATGCGACAAAGCCTTCACCTTGTTGAAGACTTATCTAATAAATCCACCAATCCTAATGCCACCAATCAAGGGAAAACCATTGCTGTTGTACATATCTGCCACCGAGAGGTCTCTAGGAGTTCTTTTGGTGCAAGAAGATGAGCAAGGGAAAGAAAAAGCAATCTACTATTTGAGTAGATAATTGATCAAGTATGAACTCAATTACACATTCATGGAGAGAGATTGTCTAGCGGTTGTCTTTGCATCACAAAAATTGAGGCATTACATGTTGATGCACAAGGCGAAACTTATTACAAAAATTGATCCTCTAAAATACTTGCTAAGCAAAACTGTCTTAACAGGTAGGATAGAAAAATGGGTCATGATATTAAGTGAGCTCGACATTGATTATATGGATAGGAAGGCCATAAAAGGACAAGTGATAGCAGATCACTTAGTAGAAAACCCTGTGATTTCTACGCAAACCATTCAAGTGGAGTTTCTGGATTCAACAATTGTCAACATAGAGGCCAAGACATGGAAGTTGTACTTCGACGGATCATATACACAAGGAGGTTTTGTGGATGGCATACTATTAATTAGCCCTCAAGGGTACACTATTCCCAAGTCATACAAGCTTTTGTTCCCATGCACAAACAACATAGTAGAATATGAGGCTCTGGTCATTGGCATTAAGATGGCTTTAGAATGGAACATCACCGAGCTACAAGTGTATGGAGACTCTCAATTGATAATCAATCAGATCAATAAGGAATACAATACCAAAGATGAAAAACTAATGCCATACAAGACTATAATAGATGCTTGGAAAAAGTACTTTTCTTTGATAACCTTTGAACAAATTCCAAGAGAGAAGAATAGAGCAGCTGATGCAATGGTGACCTTGGCTTCCTTACTTAAAAAACTAGATTAGAATGAGAAGTATGAATTCTTGGTGGAAGAGTTGGCAAAACCAGCATTTAACCTCCCTGATAACCAAATTGTTTCCCTACTCAATGGACATGACTCACCTTGGTACATCCCTATCTATACCTATCTCAAAGACCAAGTGCTACCTATAGACCAATCTCGAGCCCAAAAACAAAATTTCATCCGACAATCAGCCCATTACTTAATCCTTTCTGAAACATTGTATCGTAAGGGTCTTGATGTGATGTCACTTAGATGTCTAGAGGAAGAGGAGTCTAAGTTAGCTTTAAGTGAGGTTCACAAGGGCATTTGTGGGTCACACTCAAGCAGATTAAACCTATCCAAGAAGATCCTTCATATGGGGTATTTCTGGAAAACCTTAGAGAAGGATGCTTGTCACTTTGTCAAAATATGCAACAAATGTCAATACCATGGAAACATGATACATGTGCCGACACAAGAATTGCATCCATTTGTTACACCATGGCCATTCTATCAATGGGGATTTGACTTGATTGGTGTAATCTATCCACCATATTCCAATGAGCACAAGTACATCATCACCGCTATGGAGTATTTCACAAAGTGGGTAGAAGTCATTCCTTTGATCATAGCTACGGGCAAACAGATCTCCATGTTCATACTCGACCACATCATTTGCAGATATGCTATCCCTCATGCCATAATCATAGAAAATGGAAACAAATTCAAAAACAAAGATGTGGATGAACTTTGTGACACATTCCATATTACTCATCACTCTTCATCCATTTATTATCCACAAGGAAATGGACAAGCCGAAGCTACAAATAAGAACATTTTGAAAATCTTGAAAAGATTGGTAAATAAGTCAGGAAGAGATTGGCATGTGCAAATCAACCTAACATTATGGGCCTATAGAACTAGCATTCGTACACCTATAGGAGCTACACCATTTTCACTAGTTTATGGAGTCGAAGTTGTCCTATCATTGAAGGTTGAAATCCCATATTTACGAGTATCATTACAAGGGTTGATAATAGATGAGGACTATAGAGTTGCCTGACTTCAACAATTAGAGTTGTTAGAAGAACACCAAATGCAAGCCTATGAACACTTGAAAGTATATCAGAATAGGATCTCAAGAAACTACAATAAGCATATCAAACTGAGAGTCTTTCAAGTAGGTGACTTGGTGCTAAGAGAAAACCCTAAAAATCAAGATGGAAGAGAAAAGAAGGGTAATTGGGAGGCAAATTGGCTTGGTCCGTTCATCATTGTTTCTTCATTTGGAACAGGAACTTATAAATTAGTAGATTGTGATGGAGAAGAGCTACAAGAACCTATCAATAGCATCCATCTAAAGAGGTTCTATTCATGAGGTAGATGAAAGAGTATAAAGAGTATCAGATGAGAAGCATCATATTTATTGTACATAATCAAAAGAGATCTTGAAAACCAAAAAAAAAGAAAAAAAAGTGAAAAAGTGAAAAAGTGAAGAAGAAAAAAACAAAAAAATTGACAAAAAGAAAAAAAAGAAAAAAAATTGAAAAATAAAAAAGTGCCTTGGTGAAAACCTAGCAATAGGTGCCTTGGTAGCGAAAAAAGAGAAAAAGACCCAAAAGGTGAAAACTTGGTAATCAAGCACCTTTTGTTCCCTTAAGTCATTTCCTAGTTGCATGTGTACATATTGCATTCCCAACATCTCACTTGTAAATCTTCATTGCATCCGTCATTTGTACATAGTCATAATAAAACCTGTCAGCTACATTGTTGCATTGCCTATTTGCCCTAAGTTTGTTGCATGATCACATTTATCACTTGGGGGCAGGAAAGGATTGAATTTTTGGTACGAATGGATTCAATTAGTGCTACATTCGGTCACAACATCAGAGAGAGAATTATCAGAGCTTCAGAAGAGAGATTTTTGTTGAACCTTTGATGGATATCATTATTCAAAACCTACATATTCTGATCCCACAACTTGATCCTTGAGCCTTCATTGACATTATTATTCGGGATTAAAAATTGACAACACTTAAAAGATTAGAATGTTTGGAAATTCTATTTGAAAATCTTGGTACATTTCAAAACACTTGAAGCTTTCTTTTGATGATCTTTATTGAAATAACTTTTATCATTTTTCTTTAGCTAATCGATGATGTTTCAACTAGATTGGCAATGATGGAGACATAATATTTTATTGCCTTTGAGTGTCTGTTTTGAGGGAGATCCATCAACTTATATGAATTCATCTAACAACATGGTCATCAAAGAACCATCGAGGACTATCACATAGGAGGAAGAATTGACCTTTGCTTGTTTATGCAAACGGATACCTTGGCTATTTAGATCTTCCATATCTTTATACCAAAATCCACTTGCAACATTGAATCCATTGAAACCAGTATTCATACTCCCATAGTTGGTCATTCAAATAGTGAGGGTTGTACTAGTTTCCAAAAGAGGTTACCAAAAGTGATATAAAAGTGGTATTCATATCATCATGATGTGGTCAGTGATGGTTGTACTTTCTTTAATGGCCCTACAATGCTCAACGATGAAAATATTTGCCTATGGCATTTCTTTGCTAAAAAGATAGTGACACTTAGTTGCATTGCATTGCATTTTCATGTTAGATTACGTGTATGTTTGTAGTTATTTTTCCAAGGGAAAAGGAGTTCAGTTAATCATCTTGAGTAAAACATTAAAAAGGGGGTTCAATTAAACGTTTCATCCTTGATTCAAATCAACCATGTGAGATTATCTTTTGCATTCATCCATAACATTAATCATTATTTATTATCCATATGTCAGAAAAGAAAAAGAAAAAGAAATCATTCATCATACATATAGTTAAGTATAAAATTGTGCACATCGAAAAAATAAAAAACATAGGGGCATTCATATCCCTATTTCCATTAAAGCTTTGCATCCATACATTGAAAAATAGAAAAACATATCAAAAGGGCATAAATAATCGCATCCATCTATCTATATCACATATGAGATACATTGCATCCATAGCATAACAAAAGTAAATGCATCATAAAACATCATATAGCTGCATATAAAGATGATCTCATATGTACACATCAAGAGAATCAAGGAAAGTATATCATCATATAAATGTTCATAATACCAAAATGATCCATCAAATCAGTATAGCAAGATACAATGTCATCAACAAAGTGATACATCAAGTTCAATCAATAAGCATGAGACATGATACAAGTCATCAACATGAGGAAATCAATAATCAAGAGCCTGTGGCACCACCCGATCCATCACCAACACTTGATCCATATGGACCCCCATCACCTAGTCTATCCTGAGTAGGAGGATTCTGACTAGTGCTAGCCATACTGGGTCTCTGAGTCACAAAGGTCATAAACTACTGCATCAAAATAGCCACCTGGTCTAATCTACCAACAACAGTGGATACATCTGTCTGCAATGACTGAACATCCTGTGATAGAGTGTCAATACTAGGAGTAGCCTGAGATGACTAACCCATATCCTGAGACTGAGGAACCTGTGGAGGCACTTGTTGTGCTGGAGTTTGATCCTATTGTGCTAATGCAACCCATTGTAACTGAACCAAAGGATCTTGTCCTCCAGAAATATATCTAGCAGCCTCAATGTGTACCTATCTCTGGGCTCTCTAATGTCCCAGTACCAATGCATCTCAAGGACAAACAAACTCAAGTCCCTGCTGTACCTATTTGACATCTCTAGCCCTGTCCCTAACATGTCCACCCTCACCCATGGTCCATCTCATCCTTGACCCATGACATAAGGATCTCTCTATCCTCACTGAGCTTTTCATGTTTGACATCTCCTCCTACCACCACCATCCCCGCCATCATCCCCTCCATCATCATCATCCCCATCATCCTCTGATCTCTCATCACGGCCAAGGATAGGCTTTGTTGGATCTGTAAATCAAAGAAATCTATGCCAAGACCACTAGTATTGATACTCATGTGACATACCAGCATCAGCTATATGCACTAACATATCCCATCTATAGTACGCCAACTAGGAAATTTGATCACAAACAAACTAAAAATCAATCTGAGCACCCCACATAGATCACTCTGCCTGAACTCAAGCATATAAAGTTGTACCCTGTGGCATATCTTGAACTCTGTCGTATTGTCTGGAGACCTGACCAAATAAAAATCACTCAATCATAGTAGTAGATCTACCAATCATCCACTAAGGAGAAAACATATACGAGAGCTCATCATCATCCTCCCTCCATCCCTCACAACCTATATATGGTCTCTAATGGACCTGATCAAGATCATCAATAACCCAACACCAATACTCAAGCTTGCCCAGATGATGTTGGACAACCATGCCACCATATAGAAAAGCATAAGGAAAACCTCGATGCCGAATCTTGTTTGATACTAGCCTAGTGATGGGAAGATGCTCCCATACCCATAGCTGCAAGATCACTGCACCTGCTGACAAAGACACACTTGATCTGTATACCACCTCATGCAAATCATGATATAACTATGCAAGGACACATGAACCCCAATCAAACTGCCAAGGTTGTGCAAGAAAATCCTCCAAGATCTAGCCCCATCCAATCGAGAAACCATGACCTCACCGGTCGGGAAGTAGTAATTTGCCAATCAAAGCACCCAGAACTGCTGGCAAAGTGGGAAATGAGGTGAATTGTGCCCACGTGATAGTATCATCATCAATGGTGTTATCTCCAAACACCTATCTGCACATTGTACTATCATAAATAGAGTCATAATACACCATCTCTCCTTGATAAGGAATACACAATAGTCAATACACATCCTCTAGCGTGAATGCCATCTCTCTGAAAGGTAGATGGAAAGTGTTGTGGTTAGAGTGCCAATGCTCTACCACATCAGTAAGGAGACCACAGTTCAGCTGGAACCGCGGGATGTCAAGAAGGAAGCTGAGCTCGCACAACTCAATAACATGGTACTCTACTGGGGTCAAAGCCTGACCTAGCTCGATGACCCATGGTGCAACGGTCCATATATAAAGTTTATGGAAATGTGCTTGTTTGGCAAAATCCAGAGAATCATATCAGTTTTCTATATCATTGAATCATTTAAAGTCAATCAATCCTATCAGAATCAAAGTATCAGGCAATCAAACCTAGTACCATTTGTTCATTTCTCTATGTCTTAAGAGTGAATTATCAGTTACCTATCAGATCTATTAGTTTTCACACTGATCAATCAATCCTACCTATTAGTATCCTACCTATCAATTTTTATATCCTATCCGATTAACAAATCACATTCATTGGTACCACTATCCTGATATCCTAATCAATTGTTTTGTTAAACTACAACAGACCTAGCTATCTCAGAAAATCAATCAATCAGTCAGAGTTATCAAATTTTTATCAGAAAATCAAGTTTGAGTTAAAAAATTTTCAAAATCCTGCAGGCGTCATTTTCCTATTACTACGTGACATTTTACCTTACGCGGTGCAGAACAGATCTCACGTGGAACTTTAACATTACCAAGCATCACTTAACATTTCACGTGGCATTTTACAACACTAGGTGACACTTAACAAGGCCTAGGCAGCATAAAAAACCTAGGGTTTTATACGCGTAAAAACATTTCTACATTGGTATGAAAATCCTACTGCTACACAACAGTTAAAAATGATCAGGTGACATTTAAAGGTTCCTAGGTGACATTTTACTAAGCGAAGGTGTGAGTAAAAAGTGCAGATGCATTGTTTTAAGGTTATACGTGGCATTTAACATCTACTACGCAACATTTTGTAAAATTTAAACTATGACAACATGAAAAAAATGCAATAAATGCTATAAATGAGCAATAAATGCACAAGAAAGGTTAGAAATGACTCACTGGAGGTCCATAGTCTAGTGGCCTCTGATAACGATGACCTCTCTTGAATTGGTGCTTGCGAATTGGGACAACCATCGTAAAAAATCAATGCAGGATCAAAGCAAAATCTCAGAAGTCAAAAGTGAAAATGAATAGTAAATCTAGGTTTTTCAACCTATTTAAGATAATTTGACCTAATTTAGAGGTAAATTTTGACCTATTGATCTATATCAACCTATCAATCGAACCGGGGCATTATTTGAAATCAACATATCATCAATGTTTTTCATAAATGAAAACATATTGAATAAATCAATCAATCAATTAATCAATTTCATCAAATTTTTCAAATCAAGCGATCAATATGTTTCATTTTTGAGGGGGCATCAGAGTATCAAATTGGCATAAAATATCAGTGAATCTAGGGCATCAAAATTGTTGAACTATTATCAATGGGGCACATATCATTTTATCAAATCAGATCAGAGGCATATCATATCAAGCAATAATCAATTTCATATCAGGCATAATCATATCAGTGTATCAGTAAATTAGAACCTAAAAGCAATCAGGACTAAAATTTTCTTTGAATCAATGAGCTTTGCACATTAATTCAAAGAGTGGCGACACTCAAAAATGGGCAAGTGCTTTAAATCATTAAAATGGCAAATTCTTAATCAAAATGCACTAATTCTCATCAAAATGGATGAAATTTAAATGGACATCTATTAAATCAAAGTTGGGCAAAATCAATCAAATCAAAGGAAAAATTAAATAATGACATCAAATAATTAAATACAAGCTTAAAGGGGTAAAAAACACTATATAATTGATTTTAATCAATTAATTATATAGTTGTTAAATCAAAAATCAAAATGAAGCTATTCCCTACATGGATAATTTAATTAATTGATGGAATTTAATAAATCTTAATATCTTTCAACAAAGATTTGAGGAACCAATGAAAATTGAGAACATAAAGCACATGGATCACTCAAAGGAATTGAATCTCAATCACACAAATTCAACTTTGAATCTCATCCACTGAATTTTGTCCTTTTGTCCAAAGCTTTGAGACAAACATTTAAATTGTCCCCCCATTTAAAAACATTGCAAAGTTTTTGACTCAACCAAGGCTAAATCATGATTACTTCACTCTACCCCCTACCCTTGGGAATTTACTATAAATAAGAGGCATTTTGTGAGCATAATAAGCAATTAGAGATTTGAAGAGTAAAGCATCCTTATTATAGTCAATTTCATGAGCAATTAAGAGCATTTGAGAGCATTTATCATTTGCATTTGCATTTTATCATAGCATAATGGAGAATTGTGAGCTAGATTAGACATATTAGTATCATAGATTTCTCATTTTAGAAGTGTCACTAGTAGGGAATACAAGCCTGAGAGCTCTACTTACCACATCTAATTAGAGAACCATGAGATGTCATGGATGTTAAATTCAATTCTTAGTTTAAATTTGCATTGTATTTGCTTAGAATTGTTAGTTCATGATCCTAATTTCATGAAGGTGTTTATCATTCACACACAGATAGGATTATAGCAGAATAGCTATCAATTAATTAACAATTAAAGAACCATTAATTAATAGAAGAATAATTAGTCGTTAAATGTTAACTTGCAAGCATGTTCAATTTTCAGTGTCTACACCTACATTTAGTTATCTGTAGATTTATAACAATATTATAACTTTTCTTTGTTGATGATGTTGCTTTGTAGTATTTTTTACCTTAGTGCTTTACCACCTAATTATAAGTTTTAGACTAATTATGTATTAATGATCATATCATTATTTTGCATTCATATATTTATTATTTATCTATTATATGTAACTAACAATTAACTCATTGAATGGATCATTATTTGTGAGAAAATAAATAGAGACAACAATTAAATCTTTAATAAAAAATTAATCACTAGCATTAGTGTTATTATCCTAGTAAACTATTAGTAGAAAGCTGAAGTAAATGGTTTCTTTTGAATGCACTAAATGCCATGTGAACACTATTTTATCAATATCAACTATCAAGAATCTAAATAATTTAGTTTATAAAGTTTTTCCTAAATTTTGTAACCAAATAAAGATCATAGACAAGTAGAGACAACAAATGTATATGCCTTAGTAGATAGAATTTTAATAAATATATTAATATTCAATAATACCAAAACTTATATGCTAATTAAATATTTAATTTTAAAAATAAGTGGGATGATATGGACATCAACATAGTCTATAAAGGGGCCTTACAAGCTTGAAACTAAAAATATACAATAGTTTTAGATCTTTAACAATAATGTTTAATGCTTAGTACACTAGAATGAAAAATTGTGACATGTTACAATGTTTCTTGTATTTCAAATTATATAGATAGACCATACACATCACCTAAAATATGCTCAAAATATCTAAAACGTGCTTTTGGTATACTGTGTATAGTTGTCCAAAGTTAGGGCAATGGTAGAAAGAGCTCACACTAGTACATTTGACCTAGTTTTTCTACCAAAATTTTTGACCATGAAATAAAAAGGTTTTGGTTGGTTGGATTATAGAAGGAAAGCTTTCATTTTTTTTTAATCCATGCCCGTGTTATTCGAAAGTTTGACCAATACTGTGTACGTCAAAAGTTCAACTAACACGAGCATAACTTAAAAAAATAAAATTCATTTCTCATTTCATTATTAACACGACCAATTTTTTCAAGGGTTGTAGTGCGTGAATTACTATGATCATTACTCCATGCTCTATTGTGTCCATGGAATTGAGTTCATTTCTTTGGATGGTTTGATTTGGCACTATGTATAGGGGTTGCAATTTTTATTTGGACTTGGGCCTTTGATCTTCGAGCTTGGTTTTGGAAACTTGGCTTTTCCTCTCCTTATCAAATTGAAGCTCGATCATTGAGGTAGGGATTGTGTCATTATCTCCTTTGCATTTTGATAGAATACATTGAATTTGATCACTTTATTGAATACCATCATGTATTTGGAGGGCACATCTTACTGTGATCATTACTCCATGCTCTGTTGTGTCCATGGCATTGAGTTCATTTCTTTGGATGCTTTGTTGTGTACATGGCCTTGTTTTACATGGCATATGCCCTTGGCTCGTGCTCTTCATATTACCACTATTATCACTTGGAGTATCATTGATTACCCACAAGCTAGGGCATCCATTTATATGAGCTAGGGTATCATTGATTATTTCCTATCAATTATATGGCATCCAATATAAATAGACACGACTGGCATCATTGATTATTTCCTACCAATATGAATAGACATGAATGGCATCATTTCATTATCGGTTGACTGGCATCATTTCATTATCAGTTGACTGGCATCATTTCATTATCGGTTGACTGGCATCATTTCATTATCTTACATAGTGATACGAATAACCACTAGTTAGTGGTTATCATAACACATTAACAATGTGTTACAATAACCATTAATTACTAGTTATCATGTGATCAAGCAATTAACTAAGTTGATCTTAACAGTGACTGCATAATATATATAATGTGAGCCCCGATAATTCTCAGTCGACTATGATACATATGATCGATATTAAATCATATAAATATATATATATATACACATACATAGTCGAATAACCATAATAATAATCAATTAGATCAACACTATAAGTTAACACATACCCTGTTCCAAAGCTCCCATTTTGGCATAGGTAGGGAGGATGTTGGAAAAGGTTGTGGAATTTAGCTTTACACCTGCAATTTGCATTTTCTTGAAAATTTCTAAAGCCTTTTCAAAAAATCCATTTTGTACATTGCCCGTAGTCATGGCATTCCATGATACCACATGTCTTTGATGCATTTTGTCAAAGAGTTCACGTCCCTTGTCTATAGTTCCACATTTTGCATACATGTCTACCAGGGTAGTTGCAACTACAACATTTGACAAAATTTCTTTATCTTTATGCTTTGATGGATTTCCACACCATGTTCCAAAACTCCCATTTTGGCACAAGTAGGGAGGATGTTGGCAAGGGTTGTGGAATTTGGCTTTACATCCGCCAATTGCATTTGTTTGAAAGTTTCTAAAGCCTTTTCAAGGAATCCATTTTTTGCATATCTTGCAATCATTATAGTCCATGAAACCACATTTCATTGAGGCATTCTATTAAACAACTCACGGGCCTTGTCTATTGTTCCACATTTGGCATACATGTCTACCAAAGCATTTCCAACCATAATGTCTGACAGAAAACCTCCTTCCATTATCCTTTGATGGATGTCCATACCTTGTTCCAAAGCTCCCATTTTAGCAAAAGGAGACAGAATGCTGACAAAGGTTGTGCAATTAGGTTTTACATGTGCCAATTGCATTTTCTTGAAATTTTCTATAGCCCTTTCAACACATCCATTTTTAGCATATCTTGCAATCATTGCAGTCCATGAGACCATGTTTCTCTAAGTCATTCTCTCAAATACTTCTCGTGCCTTGTCTATGCTTTTACATTTTGCATACATGTCTAATAGAGCATTTCCAACTATAATATTTGATGGAAATCCCCCTTGTATTATGCTTTGATGGATATAATCCATACCCCGTTCCAATTAATGCCAATTACAAAAATTAAACATTTTTACTTCTATGAGAATCCTAATTAAACATTTTTACTTCTATGAGAATAAACATTGACAGACCAAGCCATCTTTTTATAATAAAGATGTTAAGGACATGAAATTGGACAATATTTTTCTTGAAGCTTGATTATTTTGGATTCAAGTTGTGCCACCATAACATAAAGATGTTCATAGTACAGATGTTCAAACAGAGCTTTCAAAATAAATTTTTTATTCTCTTCACCAATCACTAGGGCTTATGGTATTTAATAAATGAGCCCATTAATTGTTATAAGAGAGTAGGTGATTATGACTAATTCCAAGAATTTGAATTATAGAAGCCATTCCTCTTGAAATGAACCATGTGAGATTAGTTGATCTTTTTAGAATAAAGATTGAGAAGGACATGATGGGTATTGAAGACAACTTAAACTTTTAAACATAAATCACACTACAAAATTCACGGGACCATCCACCTTAAAATATTCTTAAAAAATCTCAGCAATACTCACTGAATTTTTTTAGAAAGACCCCACCTTGAGACCCTACCCTTAGCCATGACATAGAAAGACCCCACCTTGAGACCCTACCCTTAGAAAATTGGTTGGTTATCAACAATGCGCCTTAGTGTTGTAGCTTGTTGGAACCAGGGAAAAAAGTTTCAAATCATGGGCACATAAATTAGGGACTTTGCAAGTCAAATTTTCATTATTTTAATGAAAAGATCTTTTTGGGAGCTAAAATGGAGTTGTGTGCCTACGTGCTGAAGGGAAATTTATTTAAAAATTATTTATTGTGAGTTGATGGTCATTTCTCCAGCTGTGCCATATATTACATGAAATTTATAAATATTAGCGCTAGAAGACACAAGGTTTAATTTTAGTTTTGAAAGTATTCGAAAATCTTTTGTCTACATCAAATGAGATAAGGCTAGAATAAGACAAAATTATAAGATTAATTCCTAGATGCAGTTGTTGAATATAAGATTAATTCCTAGATGCCACTTCATGTCTCTCAATCATCTAACAATAACTCCTATGTTGATTACATTTTCTATTTAAGAGTCCCTGAGTGATTTGAATATTTTGTGGTCTAGTGAGCATGATTTGTGTGTGTATTTGTAAATCTTATAATATATGTTTTTATTATTATATACAAGATACTACTAATGCTTGTATGTTTACATTTTGTATATTTATAGCCTGAATAATTACCTATGAAGAAAGTCCACACCTGGCAATATGAACCTAGAAAAAAATAACGAGACAATTGCTAGATTGTGGTCTCAGTTCCAAAGAAAAGTTGATAAATGTAATTGTCCTTGCAAAAAGTGTAAGGGCTTAAAGAATCAAAGAATTTTAATCACAATAGCCTAGAGTCATTGTAGGCAACATGGTCATATTGAAGGGGGGCACGATTTTTGTTGATTGGTGAATGCGGATTTCCAATTGGAGGAACATGGAGGTGTGAATATCCAAGCTGAGGATAACGCTCCCATGGAAGAAGATGATCCTATGGCAGAGAACACAATTAAAGATGATGGTATTGGCATAGTTGATAATGTGCCAGAGGACATGATTGAAGAAGATGGTATTGCCATAACTGATCAAGATGATCATGATGATGGTACTAGCACATCCGATAATGATGATGATGATGGTCTTGATATACCTATACTTGAGAAGGAATACAAGACCCTATACCAAGGCTCCCAAACAACTCTTCTCTCCGCTATAGTGTTGTTGGTGAACTTGAAGGTTAAGAATGGTTTATCCAATGTAGAACTGTCACGTATGCTAAGGTATGCCATTTTTGTCATCTTCAATGTTAGCATACCATTACGATTCATTATATTAACAATTCATATTTTTTATTGTAGGTTGATAGGTGAGTTTTTGTTACCACCATCAAACATTCTACTTCATTCGTACTGAGAATTATCTACCATTATGGATCAAATTGGAATGAAGTATCAGATAATACATGCATGTCCCAATGATCACATTCTATATCATAAACAACATGAATTTGCAACAAAATGCCCTGATTATCATATTAGTAGATATCGGTCAGATCAAATAACAAAAAAGGTGCCTCACAAGGTTCTTCGGTACATTCCTAGTATTCCATGTCTTCAACAATTATTCAAGTGCACTAGCTTGGCACAATTTATGGATTACCATGCATGTAATAGAAGTCAAGATGACATTATGTGAATGCCTGCAGATGGTTCTGCATTTAAAGACATAGAAACAACATGACCACACTTTAAAGAAGAACCTTGTAATCTCAAGCTTTCATTGGCAGCGGACAATGTCAATCCATTTGGAGATATGAGATCTCTTTACTCAGTGTGGCCTATTTTTTTTATTAACAATAACATTCCTCCTTGGATGTCCTTAAAGAGGGAGCACATAATGTTGTCAATGATTGTACTAGGTATCTTTTCATTTAATAGTTATGTAAATTAATTTATAAACATCGCATCAAGATAATCATAATAATTATGTAATGTTTTTGTTCATTCAACTAGGTAAGTACCAAGTTAAAGATATGAACGTGTATATTGAGCCCCTTATTGACGAGTTGTTGAAATTATGGAATGGGGTCACTATGTATGACATATCTAGACCAATAGGACAAAGAAAATTTCAATTCCATGCAATGCTTGTATGGACAATACATGATGCCCTTGGGCTAACTCATTTTTGCGGTATGTTATATATTGTTAAGGTCACATATTTTTGGTATGTTATAGTACTTACACATTATTGTTGTATGTTTAAGTTGCGCATGATAATTGTACATGATCCAATTGTACAATATCTTTTAGGTCTTCAGACAAAGGGTAAATTCACATGTCCAGTTTGTGGTTCGAAGATGAAATCTCATCATTCAAAAAGTTTAGGAAAGCAGGTGTTCGATGAGTTTAGGCACTTTCTCCACAATAATCATAAGTATCGAATTATCAAAAAACATCTTTTTAATGGAAAAGAAGAGACAACATCAAGGCCACAAAGAATGACACTTCGTCTATGGAAGTTGGAATACAATAGACTAAATCATCGAGGTAATGTCATTCTATTTGATGATTTTTGTTGAAATTTATATTTTGATATTGTCTTTTATTTACTAATGATGTAATTGATGCTCGTGAAGGTCATCAAGGCATCAATGACCAACTTACTAGAGGAATAAAAAGTTATCCTAGTCAATTTAGTAGGTTGTCATACTACAAGGATCTCCCAATCGTCTATTTGTTTGATGCTATGTGTATTGGAAAGAATGTAATAGAGACACTATGGAAAATATTGGATGGAAGGCGTGACAAAGAAAAAAATTTGCCAAAATTTGTAATGACATTCACGAATCCAATCATGCACTGAAAGAATTCATTGAATCAAATAAAAATGGAGACCACATAAATACGAGTGCCCTTCCTTGGTTATTAACTGAGCAACAAAGTGATGCATTAAAAGAAGTCATAAAAAAAACAAAATTTCCAATAGGATTTGCTAGAAATATAAGCAGTCTTGTATCAAAGAAAGGTGATTTTGGGCCAGGGTTGAAAACACATAATTGGCATACCTTCGTCAAGATAAGTCATGTTCTCTATTTACAATATATTTGTAAAATTTCATGTTCTTTTTTATTGTATTAGTTTACAATATATTAAAAAGATCATTTTTTAATTATTGCAGTACGTTCTACCTCTATCCCTCCCACACCTATTTGACAACAGTGTTAACCAAGTTATATATGATCTTGGAGAATACATGAGGTTAGAAGTGTTATTTCTTAGACTTATTGTATAAATATTATATTTATGACTTGCTTTACTTTTGATGTAATTTATTGTATATTTTTTTCTAAAATCTTTTTTATATGTTCTTGCGAGTTGAATCTCTTTTAGGTGGTTATCATCTAAAGAAATTGATAAAAAGATAGAAAATATTGGAAGAGAAAAATTCCCCAGCTTATGTATGAAATGAAAAAGTGTCTACCTCCAACTTTTTTCAATGCTCAAGAACACTACCTCATACATCAAGTTGAGGAGATTGAATTGTGTGGACCTATACAAACTAGGTCAATGTGGATGGTTGAGAGATACTTGAAATTTATGAAGGGCTTGGTTTGACAAAGAGCATGTCCCAAGGGTTCTATGGTGGAGGGATATATGGTATACTAGACCATAGTGCACATTAGTGAATATCTTCCCAAGTTTGCAACAAATATCCATGTAGATCGCATTTGGGATCCCAACTCTATTAACAAATTTGAAAGGGAGTACTTGATGGGGAAAGGTAGATTGATGAAATTGAGAGGTAATTATACGATGTTATTGTAGTTTATTAATTCTTATAGATCTTCAATATAAGTTGTTTCTAAGAGGTCTATTTGTTTTCTTTACAGTTGGTCGTGAGTGGGATGCACTACATTTGTATATTTTAAACAATCTTGATTGGATGACGGTATAGATTCAAAAATCTCAAGAAAATGGTCACTCATTAACATAGGATGGTGTTGCATAATTGGTTAAAAAAGCTCATCGTAATAGAGATCCCAATGTTACGCCAATGGCACTTGATCTAGCATATAGTTTAAGAGGTAGAAAGGTACGTATAAGTTTACTAACCATGACCCATAAGTTTAATATCAACTCATAGATCGATGCAAATAATCTTGACATGTTTGAACAATTGTAGATCAAACACCACAAAGCTATGTACTACCATGGCCATAAATTTTGCATAAAAAAGTTAGATGACATGAAGAAAATTTGTGATTCTGGGATAAGTGTTGTCTTCGAGGTCACTAATATTTCATCTAGAAATGACATACATCCTCAATAGTCTAAAAATTGATACTATGACATTTTGGATGATATATTTCAGTGCGACTTTAATTCATTCAAATTAGTTCTATTTATCGTGAAATGATACAAGCTACGACTGAATCAAAATGATCTTGATAGGACTATTATTGAACATGATAGTGGATTTACAATGATTAATACAAGGTCATTTGAGCCAGTTGGAGATGAGCCCTATGTTCTTCCAAGCCAATGTGAGCCAGTGTTTTACTTTGTTGTTCCACATAAACTAGGTTGGTCATTTGTTGTTAGACATGATCCAAGAGGAAGGCCGGTAAAGTATAATGTGATGGAAGAAGAAGATACTACAGAATCAGAAGAAGTAAATGATGATCACAGATGACTGTTACACAATGAAGAAGAAGAAGAAGAAAATGATGATGATTTCGATGATGCTGATGATGATGGTGATGATGGTGATGATGATGATAGTCATGATGATGGTGATGATGATGATGATAGTCATGATGATGGTGATGATGATGATGATGATGGTGATGGTGATGATAGTCATGATGATGACATGGATGAGGAGGATGATCAATAACATGATCAATGAAATGTATGTCAAGGTATGATCAAATATGTCACGTATGAGGTATTGATTTATTCATAGAAATTTTTTTGACTTGTATGTTTGTATAATTAAGTTATTATGTGTTGAACTCTAATGTCATGGAGTATATTTTTCATCATGTAAATTTTGTCTTTTATGTAATTTTTATCTTACATATCATGTAATTTTTGGCTAACTTAAGATAAATGATTTACATATGCAGGAAATTTAACGCCTTTGACATGGATCGATAGGTATAATTTATTATTTAGTTTCCTTCTCTTTAGCCAAAAAAATATATAGATCCTACCATGTCTCTCATTTAATGGATTGTAGGTATCACCAAATAGGTATTTGTTTGATCTGTCTTCCTCATGTGAGGAAAATGAGGGAATAGAAGACAAAAGTGAGAGATCTAGTAGGTCTAAAATAGGGAGATCAACTAGAGGTCAAAAGATTAGAAGAAAATTCAATAAATGAGTGTAATTTTTCCTTGCTAAGGGGGGGTCATGTTCTTATGATAATGAGACCAAAGGTCACATGAAGGTTCCCTTAAAGTACACACATCTTTAGAAAGAATGGGTACCCAAGGAACTACCTCCTGTTAACATTGATTTTTCTATTAATGAAAGGATATATTGTTAGAATAACTGAGAGGGGGGTGAACCAGTTATCCAAAGTCCCAAATCAAAATGTATAATTCAAAACAATTTACTCAAACTTTTGCAGCACGGTAACATAACATACTATATTGTCTGTGCTTTTATTGATTACCAGTCAATAACATATAATGATTACCAATCAAATCCAACATGCAATATGTAAAGTATGATAACAAATAATCACCACAATGAACACATAACACAAAAGATTTAACATAGAAACCGTGTGAAGGGAAAAACCACCTGGGACCGACAACCCAAAAATTATTCACTCTTCTGAAGTGAGGTCGGTGAAGACCCAACCTTGTTAAAGGTTACAAACACATTGTGAGTTGTGACCTTGTTAGAAGATTTTAGACCAACTGTTATCATCCAACCAACATTCACTATGGGGTTGACAGGATAACAAATATACATTCTATGAATGACATTACAAGACTTTCAAGTCCACTCGGTTAAGAGATTTATCTGTTTACAATGGTTAAAATATAACAGTAGGTAATCTGATTATAATACAACTTCAATTGTGGATTATCAAATCTATGTTAAGCTCATTCAAATCCTCTGATCAATATATCAATTCTATATCAATAATAATCAATGACTTACTGTTGCTCGGTAATAGCTTTTTGACACTCGGTTATCTCTGCAGTTCAGTTCTCCTTAACCAATTTGATCAGGTATACATGAAACTTGTTCATGTGATAATTCTACACTCTCCTTCTTCTGGCATAAGTTTCATAAAAAAACCCTAGTCTCTTAAATAGACAAGTAAACCATTTTCTTCTACTCCATAAGATTTTGCCGCTTATTCTCCTTTGTCCATTTTTCCACTTAAACCTTTCTAAGCTGATGTGCCAGTAACACATTTTAATTCCATCCTTTAGATCTTGAATTATGCTAGCCATTGATCTTCATAACAAACATTATCTCCATCTCTCATTTCGAGGTACTTTCTATCTCATCAATCCTTGTCAGCTAAACTAATCATTTAGTTCCTTTCTCCTGCTCGGTTAACAAAGAAATGTATTGGTGAACACAAGCTCAGTTTATACTATGCTTGGTATATACTACACTACTCAGTGTATACTATGATGCTTCATCAACCGACCACACTGCCTTGTGTTTTTCAACTTTTTTCCTCATTATAGATGAATGAAACATAAGCAAGTCAATAACATAGGGTCATAGACTCATCAAAAAGTTACCCAATGTATTCCTTATCCTCATCTATCATATACATCTTCCTCATGTAGATATTTCTATTTTTCATCTCTTTTACTCCTTTTCTACAAATGTTTAGGTATTGTAACTTACAAGATAATTGTTGTCAAACTAGTTGACATCAATGACAATATATTACTGATTTAATCATATTACATATCTAATCAACAACTTGGTGATCTCTAATCACAGATCTTCAATTAGGTTCTAAATCAGTTGTAGTTCATCAATCTCTCCCTTTGGCATTGATGGCAACTCAAGTAATATGAAATATACCATACACATACCAAACATGTATTCTACAACTTTGTGAACAAATGTTGTACAAGCTCTCCCTAGCTTACAATGTTTAATCACTATGTTACTTAACAGCATTACCAATGCAGCTTTGACATTATGTAGATATGATCTTTTTAGCTCTCGGATTCCTTCTTTTGTTCTCAGTATCTAATCTTTAGTGCTCTCCCTTTCTTTCAGTTTGTCTCTCCCTTAGATAGATGTTTTAGTGTTCTCATCGGTGAATATTGTTTCATATTGTTTATCTCTCCCTTTGACAACAATGCCAAAGAAACAAATAAACATACAACTTTGTAGTAGCCATGTAACTCTTTGTTATCCGGTGCATACTTTGTATCTCTGTATACTATTATGCAAATCTGTTCTAGTACTTCAATCTTTTTACAACCTTAGACATGATCCAAAGTGTGAACTATGTTGCATCAACATAAATGATCTTCTGATAAGATTAGGCTAATGTAACATCCAAATCACATTAGTGACTGGTAGACAAGGGATGGACCCCAAGTCTAGTCCTCAAGTATTCAAATGTATTCTTCAGTAGAGGCTTTGTAAATATTTATGCAAGTTGTTCTTTAGATGTAACAAATTCTAGCTTAACTTTCTTCTCTTGTACTTGTTCTCTTAAGTAGTGATACTTAATAGATATATGCTTTGTTTTAGAATGCATCACTGGATTCTTTGAAATTTTTATTGCACTGGTGTTGTCACAATATATAATCACTAGTTTAGTGATTATGTCATTCATACCTTCTAACACTTGCTTGATATATGCAATATTTAAACAATTAGTAGTAACAACAACATACTCTGCTTCTACTGTAGACTGAGAAATGCATGCATGCTTCTTACTTGTCCATGTAACAAGTCTTTCACCAAAGAAAAATGCTCCTCCAGTGGTACTCTTGCTATCATCCACATTTTCAGCCCAATCAACGTCGGTATAGACTTTGAGTTCATATTTGTCTTCCTTAGGATACCATAATCCATAATCTTTTATTTTCTTTAGGTATCTTAAGATTCTCTTTGTAGCAACCATGTGTGACTCTCTAGGATTTGTAGAAAATATTGCAACAATTACCACAACATGTGCTATGTCTGGTCTACTATACACTACATACATTAACTTACCAATCATAGATCAATACAATGTCTGGTTCACCTCTGTAGTTTCATCATCCTTAGTCATTTTACATCCAGTAGCCATCGGTGTTCCCATAGGTTTAGCATCTTCCATGCCAAATGTTTTCAATACTTCCTTGATATATTTGGATTGTGTGATGAATATCCCATCACTCTGCTGAATCACTTGTAGTCCTAGAAAGAACTTAATCTCTCCAAACATAGACATTTCAAATTCACTTCTCATTTCATCAGCAAATGACTTAAAGATTTGATCTTGTCCTCAAAATATTATATCATCCATAAATATTTCAGCAATAAGAATAGTATCATCAGTATCTCCTTTCATATATATATTGATGTTCTCACTTGTTCTAAAAAATTCAATACTTAACAAATAAGTATGCAACCTCTCATACCAGGCTCTTGGTGCTTGCTTTAGAACATATAAAGCTTTATGTAATCTACATACCATGTCTTTGTTTTCTAGATCCACAAACCCTTTAGGTTGTTCTATGTAGACTTCTTCAAGTATTCCATTCAAAAAAGCTGATTTGACATCCATTTGGTAAACTTTGAACTTTTTGTGTGTAACAGATGCAAGTAACATTCTAAATCCTTCTAATCTAGCAACAGGTTCAAATGTCTCACCATAATCTATTCCTTCCTCCTGTGCATATCCCTTGCATACTAATCTAGTTGTGTTCCTTGTTACCTCTCCATTCTCATTTTGCTTGTTTCTGAATATCCACTTAGTACCGATAACATTCTTGTCCTTAGGTCTAGGTACTAAACTCCAAGTTTTGTTCTTCTTTGTTTGTTCTATTTCCTCTTTCATTGCATTAACCCATTCATCATTTTCCAATGCAAATTTTACATTCTTCAGTTCATATTCACAAACTAGACATGTACCTTGTCTTGTTTTACTCCTTGTTTGCATGCTAGCTTGTCTGTGTCCAATGATTTGTGTCTCAGGATGATGTCTTCTAACAAATCTTTCTAGTATATGATCTCTTCTTTCTTATTCATCCTATGAAGGTTCATTTTCTTACTTAGTAGGTCCTTGCTACTCGTCGGTTTCTCTTTCCCGTTCCTCGGTATTATTTTCCTGCTGATTGGTTGTCACAGTCTGTGACTTTGGTAGATACTTAGGTTGTTCAATGTAAGTGAATCTATCATAGTCTTCCAGTTCCTTTTTGATTTCCTCTGTATTCTTATCATCAAACTCATCAACTTGAACATTCATACTTTCAATCATTTTATTAGTTACTCTATTCAGACACTTGTATACTTTACTTTTACTAGAATATCCTAGAAATATCCCTTCATCACCTTTTAAGTCAAACTTTCCATTTCTTTCATCTTTTCGAATAAAAAATTTGCTTCCAAAAATCATGAAATAACTTACAGTGGGTTTGTGTCCAAACCATAACTCATAGGGTGTCTTGTTAGTGTCCTTCTTCAGTTGTACTTGGTTTAGCACATAAACAACAGTGCTAACAACTTCTCTCCAATATGTCTGAGCAACATTCTTTTCTATCATTAATGTCCTTACGCAGTCAACAATTGACCTATTCCTCCTTTCAACAATGCCATTTTGCTAAGGTGTCCTCGGTGCAGAGACCTATCTTTTAATACCATGCTCATTACAAAAATTAGTAAATTCATCAGAGATAAATTCACCTCCTCTATCAGATCTTAAGCATTTCAATTCTTTACTAGTCTCTTTTTCTACTTTTGCTTTATACCACTTGAACATCTTGAATGCCTCATATTTTTCTTTCAAGAACATGACAATCATCAACCTAGTATAATCATCAACAAAAAGAATAAAGTATTTGTCTCCATAATAACTTTGATTTCTCATAGGACCACATAGGTCGATATGCACTAACTCAAGTATTTTATTTGTTGAATAATATTTTCTTTTGAAACTAGATTTAGTCATTTTACCTTTCTGACATTCATGACACATAACATGATTAGGCTTAGATAAGTTAGGAAGATCTCTAACCTTTTTCTTTTTACTGATCTTAATCATGTTATCAAAATTCACATGACATAACCTTTTATGCCACAACCATCCATCTTCATCTTTCATCATTAAAAAGGAAGACTAATCATTATCAAGATAAAATAGATTACCTTTGGATTGTGTACCAGTTCCAACAAGTCTTCCTCCATCATCAAATATCTTCACCTTTTTGCTCTCAAAAGCAACTCGGTGGCCTGAATTGTTCAACTGTGCCACACTTAGCAAATTATAGTTTAATGTTTTTACCCAATAAGCATTTTCACATTTTAATCTATCATTTATCATCAGGGATCCTTTACCTCTTACCATACAGGGTGCATCATTACCCATTCTTACAGATCCTTGATTGTAGTCTTCAAGATAATCAAAATTTTCTTCATCACCAGTCATGTGATGTGTACAACCACTATCTATGATCCATGTATCATTTTTATTAACCTTAGAGATAAGTGTTAGCTCTACATACCTTTCATCTTCTTTCGAATCATCCTTCATTTCCACAAATACTACCTCCACATCATCATCAGTGTCGGTATCGGTGATATCTTCTTCCTCAACAATGTAGCACACCTTCTTGCCTTTATCATTATTGTCTTAGTTGTCTCTATTTTAGTGTCAGTAGCCTTTGTTGTTTCTTCTCCCATAGATTCCTTCAGATCGGTCTTTGGTTATTTCATCATCTTTCTTGTGCGGACATCTAGTAGCAATGTGGCCAACTTCTTTATAGTTAAAACATGCTAAAGGTAATTTGCCTCTATATCTTCCTTTTCCTTTAGGCAACCTCCTGGCCATAAGAGCTTCAAGTTCATCAAGCTCATCATCAGTATTTCTATCACTATCATCATTCTTATTGTTTCTGCTACTAGACTTACCAATCTTCAGAGAAGTCATGAAAGTGGATTCAACATTTGGTACAACACTATTATCATAATTGTTTAGTTCAAATGTTGTAAGCTTTCCAATCAGATTATTAAGAGTGAGTGTGCTGTTAGGTGCTGACCTATTTTCATGAATTGCATATATTCTGATGGCATAGATAGGCAATAGGGTCCTTATAATTTTTCTTACCACAATGTCTTCTTTAATAACTCCATCTGATGCTCTAATAGCGTGAACTACCTCCTTTATTCTATTTGTGTACTGCACAATGTTTTTACCTTCTTTCATCTTCATGTCATCAAATCTTCCTCTTAAGATTTTGACTCTTTCTCTCTTGACATTCGCATCACCACTATAGACTTGAGCAAGTTTATCCCGCATCTTCTTAGTAGTAGTACAGTCCTTGGTGTCTTCAAATTTGGCATCTAAACATGCAGCTTCAATCTCCATCATAGTAACATTATGTTCATGCATGTCTCTTAGTTGATCAAGGGTCAAGGGACTAGTGGGCGGTGCAAGGTATCCATTCTCCATCAGATGTAGGGCAGAATTCCCAATTCAACATATATACAGCTTCATTCGACTTTGCCATATTATGAAGTTGTTTTTGTTTAGCTTTGGTACTTCCCTCTTGAACATTTTGAGACCTTTGTGCTAAAGTCCTTAAAACTCCATTCCAAGCAACCAAAGCTCTAATACCAATTGTTAGAATAACTGAGAGGGGGGTAAATCAGTTATCTACAGTCCCAAATCAAAATGTATAATTCAAAACAATTTACTCAAACTCTTGTAGCTCGGTAACATAACATACTATACTGTTTGTGCTTTTACCAATTACCGTTCAATAACATATAATGATTATTGATCAAATCCAACATGAAATATGTAAAGTATGATAACAAATAATCACCACAATGAACACATAACACAAAAGATTTAACGTGAAACCCTATGAAGGGAAAACTCACCTAGGACCGACAACCCAAAAATTATTCACTCTTCTGAAGTGAGGTCGGTGAAGACCCAACCCTGTTAAAGGTTACAAACACACTATGAGGTGTGACCTTGTTAGAGGATTTTAGACCAACCATTATCATCCAACCAACATTCACTATGGGGTTGACAGGATAACAAATGTACATTCTATGAATGACATTATAAGACTTTCAAGTCCACTTGGTTGAGAGATTTATTTGTTTACAATGTTTAAAATGTAACAGTAGGTGATCTGATTACAATACAACTTCAATTATGGATTATCAGATCTATGTTAAGCTCATTCAAATCCTCTAATCAATATATAAATTTTGTATCAACAATAATCAATGACTTACTTTCACTCGATAATAGCTTTTTGATGCTCGGTTATCTCTATAGTTCAGTTCTCCTTAACTAGTTTGATCAGGTATACATGAAACTTTTTCATGCGATAATTCTATAGTCTCCTTCTTCTGGCATAAGTTTCATAAAGAAACCCTAGTCTCTTAAATAGACAAGTAAATCATTTTCTTCTCCTCCACAAGATTTTTCCGCTTATTCTCCTTCATCCATTTTGCCGCTTAAACCTTTCTCGGCTGATGTGCCAGTAACATGTTTTAATTCCATCCTTTAGATCTTCCTTGAATTATGCTAGCCATTGATCTTCATAACAAACATTATCTCCATCTCTGATTTTGAGGTACTTTCTAGCTCATCAATCCTTGTCAACTAAACTAATCATTTAGTTCCTTTCTCCTGCTCGGTTAACAAAGAAATGTGTCGGTGAACACAAGCTCAGTTTATACTGTGCTCGGTATACACTACACTGCTTGGTGTATACTGTGATGCTTCATCAACTGACCACACTACCTTTTGTCTTTCAGCTCTTTTCCTCGTCATAGATGAATGAAACATAATCAAGTCAATAACATAGGGTCATAGACTCATCAACAAGTTACCCAATGTATTCCTTATCCTCATCTGTCATATACATCTTCCTCATGTATATATTTCTATTCATCTCTTTTACTCCTTTTCTACAGATGTTTAGGTATTGTAACTTACAAGATAAGTGTTGTCAAACTAGTTGACATCAATGACAATATATTACTGATTTAATCATATTACATATCTAATCAGCAACTCAATGATCTCTAATCACGGATCTTCAATTAGGTTCTAAATCAGTTGTAGTTCATCATATATCACATAGCTCCATCTTCATTACATGGTTTGGGCTTATTTTCGATGGATGGCATAAAGGTCAGTTATAATCAAGTTGTTGAATTGATGGAGTATGTAGGACCTTGTTACAATTACAATAATTGGATGCAAATTGTGCAATATAAAAAAAGTATGCACAGGTATGGATTGTCAACAAATTATATACAATGCAAAGTAAATGATCAAACTAAAAGGCTCGCTATGTATATTGATGGAGGGCCAAAAGAAATAGGGAATATTGTAGGTTTTATAAATAGTTCTCAACCTGTGTCAACTAATAAGAGGCTGAATTATATAATCGAGGTACGTGAGGGAAATCGTGTATTTATATGTGTGATAAAATCAATAAGTGTAGGGGAAGAGCTTCTGATAGATTAAAATTTGAATTGTGTAGGTACAAAAAAATTCCCTATCATGGGACTGGTAAGTATAACATTTAAATCAATTGCCTCCAACGTACAATCTACTGTTTTATTAATAATTTTTTTTGGTAAGTTTATTACTTTCATTTCATTGCTGATTGCTAAGAATTACTAATCTTTGTCATAGGGCGACATGGATCCACCTCAAGATACAGGCGGGGATGTTCCTCACAGTACAACTTCTTCATCAAAGGTAAACCTTAATTAGTTTAATTCTACAAATTATACAGAAACAAATGTCATCTTATTATGTTCATTTCTTTATGGCTTTGGAGTTATTTTGATAGAATTTTACTGATATTAATGTCATAACTTGATACTTATTGCTAGGGAAAAGCAAAAATGATAGCAGATCAATTGCGATCTGAAATTGAGGTGGCATTTATAGATGACATCACATCTAGCTCTAACCCTGTAGTCATGGCTACTCAAATAAAAAATAAATATAGTAAAGAAATTCTTAACCTTGTAATGGAACCAAACAAAACTGAGGAGACAGAGGAACTCAAAGAAGAATTGATACATAGAGTCAATTGTATTAATGTAAGCAATAATTAATCTTAAGCAATAATTAAAATTCAATAGATGTTTATATTTTATACTATCTTTATATGGATCATGATCTAAAATATGATGTGTTCTTCTTACAGGATTTTTTGACACCTGTGAATCATGGTCAATATGGTGAGGGTTGTAGCGCCACAAAACCTTTGTGTAAATAATCCTTAAACCTTTAACCATTCATTTAACCTTTGTATGCATTATTGACTCAACTTATGTTTGGGATGCTTCTAGTACCCCATTTAATCTTTATTCATTGCAAATATCTTTGCTAACAGTGTATCCTTCAGCTCATGATGAAGTGCATACACCTCCTTCGATCAACATTCCACTATCGATGACTGCATTGTCCACAACAAGGTGCTTGCAAACATCTTCCTCTGTACCAGCTACAACTGATAAAACCTTATTTTTCTATATTTTGTTATGTGCTAATCATGCATTGATTATTTTTATTGTGTGAATTTTATACACTACATGGACCTATTTTGTGCACTAATAGATACACCTACACCTAGTACAAGAACAGATCATACTAGTACTAGTGAAGATCAATGATTTCCTAGATCAGCCCATGTTACTAGTACTAGTTCGTTTGCGGGGACATTGTTGTTGAACAAGAACAATATGTTTCTGTTAAAAGTACCAAAGCTTCTAGGTGCTTTAAAATTTTTATTATTTATAGTATAATTGTAGTTTACTTATACATAACTCATTTTGGACTGATAATCCCATGATATTTTTGTAGGAAATGATGTTTTTTATGATCATCTTTTTGAAATGACATTGAAGCTATTTGGGCCCACCATATGTAAAAGGTACATAGCTTCATAATATTGGTACAATATTTTTCTTATCTTCCATTTATTGTACTATATTAAAGTTATGATATCTAACAATTTTTTTTTTCAAAAAAGATGGAATGAATGGGATGCTGACTTAAAAAATCAGCTCATTAAATACTTAGAGGACCTCTTTGGAAATAAAACTTTTTACAGTGTCATGATTCTTAAAAAAGAATCCAAACATATAAAGACTGTGAGGGACCAATATAGAAGGGCTCTAAAGGATAACCCAAAGTATGAGCGTCTTGATCCTATGATTCCAGCGATGGAGTGGAATGAAATAATGGAAGATGTAAAAGAGAAAAGGCTAAAGGGTAGTGGAATTCAACCAGAAGATGACAAAAGAAGGTATGTTGTGATAGTATTAATTAGAATGTAATCATGCACTAATTAGTGATCTTTGTAAATATATAATCTAACATGTTTCAAACTTTTCATAGACTACAAGACACATCAAAAGCCACACAAGCGAGATTAAAAAAGGTTGGCCAACACAAAATTGGCTCTGGTGGCTATATGAAACTTCACTCTCAACTTGTAAGTAGCAGCATTGGAATTTCATATCAAATTTTTATATATAAGGTTGCAAAATATTATGTTTAATCAAATCATACATTTAAAAGTGATGATATTAAACAAAAAATATAGGGCACATAATTCAATGTAGAGCCCATGGATGAAGAAAATGTTGGAATTAGGAGAGATAGGTACTAAGAGGGGAGGGGTGAATCAGTTCCTTCAAAAACTTGTAAACCTTTCAGATCTAAAACTATAAATAGTGATAACCGACCAATATAACTTGAATCTAATTGCATGAATCATTTATCCACTTAACATAAGTAAGTAAACAACATGAAATCCATAACACAATCACATGACAAGTATTTTGGTAATGCAGAAAACCTTGTTAGAAGGTAAAAACTGTGGTGGGGATGACACCCACAAATTCTTCACTACTGCAAATAGAAAAGGTTTTCTTGTTAGGGCTACGAGTCTTGATCACTTCTGGTGATCTCACCTTGTTAGGAGTGACATGTTAGATCAGCTAGATCTACCTAGTTATAGGATTTCAACAACACTAATGAAGTGTGCACTCGGTTAAGAGATTTACATAAGATTGTTAAGTCTACTCTGTTAAGAGATTTTATCCAAAAACTCTATTACAATTATCAGAAAGCAATAGGTATTTATCTGCTATTTGGCACTCAATTGTCTGATACAGATCTATAAGCTCTGATAAAATATCACCTTACTTGTGATGAATCTCTGCTCTGAACTGCTCGGTAGCCTCTACTGATTCTGCTCAATCTGAATTCTACTATACTCAGTTTTGCTCTCTTAATTGATAGACTTGAAGATAGGAAAATGCTTCAAGTGCTCCATGATTCATATATCAACTCACACCAAAAATGATGTGAACACACAAATATATAGTGTTTTGTTTTTTCCACTTTAACACAATTAGGTTACACACTATAATCATAACCCTAAGATCTATGGTGTACAATAATAACCTAGATCATCTATTACAAAAGATATACATTATATTTAATGAATATCATTACATTAAATGTTCCTTGATCTTGGTAAAACATTTTACAAACCATTGTAATCATTTGCATAGAAGAATGTGTCATTCCTAATTACTATGCCATTTCCTGTGATCCTCGGTAAACATTGTGTAAACTAATCGGTGTATACTGTGATGCTTGGTGTTTACTGTCTGTCGATGTCAGTGTTTGTTGGTGCTTGGTAAACTATCTGCTACTCAGTGTATAGGCTTTACCGATTAGTATGTTCTGCTTTATGTTACCGATTAGCTCACTGTAAGTGACTGACCAATATCTTTACACACCTTTGGTACTAATGACAACCTTAGAAGGCTCAATAGAGATAACAGAAAAAATAATAGTCTTGAAGGAAGGCTATAAAGTCATGGATGCATGCCTATGCCAAGAATCTGAAATCCATAACGAAGAATCTGCTACACCAGATGAGACACAGGTAAATTGGTCAAATGAAAAGTAAATCAAATTGAATAGTTAATTTCGAACATAAATTGACTATTTCATGATAACAATGCGCATGAAATTTCACTACAGCCTTCAAATACTATCATAGAACCTGGGTGTGATGAAGGCCATGATGTGCATCACAGTGGTGGAGATATTAATTTTCTATTGGAAATAAATTACGTAATTATTAATAGAATTTAACATCTTTAATTGCAATTGGTCGTGTAACCTTTTTTTGAATATTTTAGAGCATGTTGAGGTGGCGGTAGATCAAAATGTTATTGTACATGATGATGTGGCATTTTCAGGTAAAGAAAAATGCATGTTATATTCTATTGGTTAATGAAATACATGTAATAGTAAAAAAAGTATGTGAATTTAACCCGTTTACTTGTTATTGCAGCAGACCCCCCTTTAGTGCAGAAACCTTGTGCTCCTCGAGACATGAGGAAGCATCATAATTTGAGATAAAAACCACAAGAGGAGGAAGATATTGATGCTCCTCTCAGCCTATACCTTAAGAAATCTAAGAAAAACCCAAAAAATAAATGATTTCTTAAAAATGCTCTTTGATAAAACTTGGTTGATTAACTTTGTTGGATAATGAAAGAACTTTTTTTTAAGTAATTATCTATGAATGTTGTGTATTAATATTGAATTATATGTCATGTTAATGAATATTGTTACGTGTTAATGAATTCTTGATTAGTGTTGCATATTAATGAATGTTATATCATATTAATGAATGTTATGTGATTGTATTGATTGAATGTTATAGTTCATAAATGGATGAATGAAGTGTGTAATTAGATGTTAATGGGGAATTTAGATTGATGTTATGGGGAGGGGGGGTGAGGCCAGATGAGCTTCCACCTTCACATGGTTGGCCTTGTTAAGTAGAGAATATTAAAGTATTCTCGAAACCAAGTGAAGCTCAAACTAACATACCTTCATTATTTAATCAATTTCATTCATTCTAGGTCTTTTCTCATAAGTGCATTTTGAATGTGTCATTGTCAGGAAACTATTAAATAACAAACTAGAAGGGCCAATAGTCAACTTCTCATTGTCATTGTCTAGCATGATTCAACTTCATTTTGTGTAAGTATTCTCTTATTGAATGCGTCAACCTCTCTTGGCCTAATCTAGATTATTTCATTGGTTTGTGTTTTGAGTAGGTGAAGTGTTAAATCAATTCCTATCTTCTATTCTTCATTCATAACTAGTATATTTAGGCAAGCACATCATTATATCATCGATGTTATGTACCTTTAGCCAATGTAGATAAACTCACTGTGACAAGCATGGCATAACATGTGTTCTTGACTAGGACTAGGTTGAATTATATGATTCTTAAAATATTCAATGTTAAAGAAGGAAATATTCCATAAATGTTTGTTTATTTGATGCTTGAAGATCTTATTGCATAGATCCATTTATCCTTATGTGGATCCCATTGCTTGTTAATTTGAGTTTTCTTATTTCCTGAGTTGTCTGTGTTTGCATTGTTCTTGGGAGCAAGATTTATACTTGCATTGTATTTTGGATTTTGTAAAGGTTTTCAAATCCTTTGAAGTTTCTAATCCCTGTGGTATACACTTGATTTTTAAGTGACATTTATTACATTTATCATATAGTATATTTGTTAATACTTACACCTTTGAAACTAACATTGATGGAAAATTAAGCTGCATAACAGAAGCCCACTTATTTGGAGTAGTAAATTGTGTCAAGTGGATTGCTATTTTTTTAATAGACTGTTGACTATTCATTATTTATAGAAGTGTTGATTTTTTATATAAATCTCTGCATTGCTCAGAGGCAATAATAATTTCTGATTCAAATCTTGATAATTCTTGTACCTCATATGAAGCCATCTTTCATTTCAATTGGGCTCATTTTTTCTTTGACCTCTTAGGTTAAAAATTCCAATGATTATTTTACAGTTTGAGGCTTATGGTTATATCATTTGATGTTAAATGATTAAATCTCCAAAACAAATTATGTAGAATATCAATGAACTACCTCTATAAAACAAAATATTTAGCATTTTTTCCTTCCAGTTCTATTTTAGTCTTGGAAATTTGAAATTTCTTAATAACACATAAATCCATCTTGACACCTTTTGATGGCTAAAGAAAAATGAAACTTGATGTTTGTATGAAATAGTAAATAAAATTTTGATTGTCATTATAATTTGAACATTTTAATAATTATAATTTGAACATTGAGATCTCAATAATTGAAGCTTAGTATGTTCTGGTGACATTTAATGAGGCTTAATAAATCTTTTTGTGATAAAGTTTTCAACTATTGGTGGATGCATCAAGTTTAGAAAGAATTAACTCATCACAATATCTACGGGCACATCCCATACCTATGAATGATGTTAAATAAATGTAGCTATTTGCTGCTAAAGGATGATGAGCATTGTATATTTTATCAATGCTTTTGATGTCAACTGGAAGATAGTTTTCACTGCAAACAATATAAGCATCTAACTAAAATAATAAGATAGCTCAATATAAGCATATCTCTAATGAATTACAATATAGAATGAGCCATGCAGGGTTATGACCCTTTTGATTAAGAAGCTCATTGTAAAATATCTTTGCCTATGTACATGCCATGTATCTTTACATTATACTTTATTACTTTCAGTTATGTTCATGTCATATATACTGTATAATCCCCCACTTGTGTAGATCAAATACTAACAAAAATAATTAAAACATGTTGGAGACGTTCAACTTTATTTAACGATTCAAGATTTTACTATGTTCAAATAGATTTTCTATTCTTTTTCCCTTTCCAAGACAAACATCGGAATTGGATACTGGTTCAAGACATCTTGTAATCATTTTAGTTAATTTGATAAATTTTAATTGACTAGGTACCTTTACTAGCAACTTTATGAAGATGATGCCTAGCCAAAGTAATAAACCAAACCATGAAGTCGATCTATAGAAATTTAGTTTGAATTGGAGATGGATAAATATTCACTTATTAATAGGGGTTTCCTTTTACAATATTTTTTGAAGACTGCATCTGCTCTATAGAACTTTTGTCAATTTTCAACTATACAATTCTTTTTATCTCATAGTTGCTACATCTTAGAACCACTTTAAGTGAGGTAATGAAGCTCACTGAGTTTGAATGTGAGATGGACATGTAGATTCATATACTATTTAGAATATATGTTTATATTTTTTGATGATTGTATCAATTGTATGGAACTCGCATCACTTTTAAACCATTTAACAATCAATTTCTCATAGTTGCTATACAATAAAATTGCAGTAGCTCTACAAAGTTTGATGGCCAAAGACTTGATTTTTAGTTTACTGTTTGCATTCTTAAAAAAAAATTTATGTAGTGCAGTAGAAAATGTTTGTCGTGGGTTTCTATTAGGTAGTTAATGAAAAAGCTAGGAATGTGTTTTGTGTTGTCTCTGTTAAGGTAGATTGATCATGATAAGTCTAAATTTATCTAACAAGATAGAAATTGAATATTGAGGCAAAGGTAATGATCAGTTTATTCTTGTTCCTTTTAATTGGGATACAATGGCTAGGTGGCTAGTTGATCCAGAGGAGGAGCTGAGATTGATGGCTCAAGAAGTACGTGGTTATGTGGAAGTTGTTTTGAACAGTCTTGCTACAAATGTTCCCAAAGTAAGAAAATCCTCGCTTTAAAGCACTGCAAAAATAGGAGTTCTTTTTTACAGTTCTCATGATTATTAACTCATCCCTCAATGATTGGCAGGTTGTGGTGCTCTACCAAGTTGAGAAAGCCAAGGAGGAAATGCTGACCCAACTTTATAGCTCTGTCGGGTGATGGTTAATTACATGTGGCTAATATGGTAATGGTATTAGTTATATTTGTTTTCTGTATTCCTCATATTATTTTTCAATTCTACTTCAATCAACTCTCATAGTACAACAAAGATTGAAGAACTTCTCCAAGAAGATCAAAATGCAAAAAGGAAACATGAGAGATTCAAAAAACATGCATCTTTATTGCCTAGGCTTACTCATCAATTAAGTGTCCATGATGTTCGAGCAACAAGTAATAATTGTTCTGCAAATGGAGGTACTAGATATATTAGTTTTGTTAAGTGACATGTTTCTTTTCATTGTAATTTAATTATAGATTTAATTTCTTATATTGTTTATATCTATATACAGTTTCTGGAAGTGGACCTAGCACTCCAGTTTCAACAAACAACGATTGGAGAGTTGCATTTGATACTGCTGCAAATGGGCCCAGTGACTATTCAAATTCTGTTGCAGATTCACCAAGTATTAATTCTTCAAGGATGAATGGTCACAGTAGAAGGCTCGGTGACCCAACACAAAATGGTGAAATAAATTCTAGCCGATGGACTCCAAACCAACTCCCTCCACTGCCACCACCTTCTTCTAGTTCCATGTATAGATACTAGACATTTTTGGGCTTTGTGATTCATTTAGATAACCCTAAGAATTGAGTGGGTTTTCCACTGTATTACCCCTAGTCTTAAACATTCAAATATAACACCAAAGCTTTCTTGAGTGATCTTATTCCAAGATAACAGTACTTAGGGTTTCATCTGTTATAGCATTGTTGATTTCAAGGTTTCTTGAAATCTTATCAGGTTGGCTGTTATTTAGCAGGTCTTTTGGCCTCTTGCATTTGTTATTCAATCCATCCAATTTTTTACTACTTGAATTTTTATAGATGTAATTAGTTTATGTATCATATATTAAGGAATATCAATTGCATGCTCTTTATCTGCATAGATAGCATTAATTGCACCGAGTTTTTTTATCATCAAAAAATCCATTTCTTTAAGTGTTACCAATTTTTTGAGTGCAGTATAAAAGCTAACACGTGTGTGAATATCCCCAAATTAAGCGTTCCACAAGATTTGATACAATTTTACTTCTTTGTTCACATGTTCTCAATGTTTTTGATAGTTTGCCAAAGTAAACTTTTATGTTTTTTTATGAATATAAGTATGGTCATATGTTTGCAACTCATCTAAAGGTGACATTCACTAGTGTTTAGAAATGCTAATGATGGTTATTTTTTTGATGTAACCAAGGTGTGAGGTGTAAACATCTTCAAGAAGTAGATTAATTTAAATAACACTAAAATAACACTAGATGCTTAAGTCTAGAAGAATTATATAACTATTTAAAAGATTCTTAAGATGAAACGTTTAACAATCTTAACATAGATTAGGTTTGAGTAGGATGCTTGTGAAACCCAAATACTCTTCTTGAAATTATACTGCACCATTTTTTCTCTCTTTCTCTTTTCTTGCGTTGATTCTTCCCCAAATTTGATCGCTCAGTCAGAAAATAGAACAAGCAGGGACCCGCTGGCAACAAACAATAGAATGAGTGTGGACACCTGAAGATAAATATCTAGATTAATCATCAATCAAGATGTCATTGGTAATTACTCTGGGTATTTATCTTCATTTGTTTTTTTTTCACATTCCATATTTGGTTGAAATTTTGACTAACCGAAGTCAAAACTCTAACCAAGTTTGGTCTAAATATCGACCATTATGTGTCGAAATGTGGCGTCATGGGTTTGGCATCTTGGTCGGACATGCCAAATATTTTGACCAACATTTGTCAAAATTTCTACTAATTTTGGTCAGAATCCACCGTCGTGGTTTGGGCATCGTGGTCGGTCGGGCCAAATATTTCGACCAACATTGGTCTAATTTTCAATGTAATTTGGTCAAAAATTAG